>CM070553.1:25751853-26227356 GCA_036346405.1 Phyllostachys edulis | reverse complement strand
CAGCCATCAAAACTCTTCAGTCTTCACTCGCCTCACCGAGGCTTCTTTTTCGAGTCCGAGGGAAAAAAATTCCACCCCAACCGCAGTCTCCTCCTCTCGCCTCCTCGTCGTCGTCCTCCTCGATTCGAGGGTCTTGCCTGCTACCGCGCTAGCCTCCTCGCCGTCCGCGCCAACCCTAGAGCTCGCGTCGGGAGCGCCAATATCACCACGGTGGCCAGTCCTCCGCGGCGCGTTTGGTGGGCGATGCGATCGGATGAGTGTGGGCGGCGGCGGCGGCGGCGCTACGTGGAGAGGAAGAAGGAGGACCTCGAGCTGCCCTCGGCGGCGCTGCCCCCCGCCCCCCTCCGGAGCCGGTAATGGCCCCTACCGCGGAGCCGCCGTCCCCGCCGCCGCCGCGGCTTCCCTTCGGGTCCTCCCCGGGCTGAAGAACCTCAACACCTGCTACCTCAACAGCGTGCTCCAGTGCCTCGCCTCCACCCCTCCCCTCGCCTTCTGCCTCTCCTCACGCCACTCCAATCTCTGTACGAAACCCTAGGACTCACTTTCCCCTAGTTCCGTGCAATTCGTCAGGCAGCTGATGTTTCTGTCGGTCCGTTTGCTTGTAGGCAAGAAGGTGTTCCCGAACAGGGACAAGGATTGCGCGTTCTGCGTGCTCGAATGGCAGATCGTGCGGCTGCATCGAGCCGAAGCAGGGGCGCTGGATTCACCGGGAAGATCATCCGCTGCATGCCGCCTTTCGCCGAGCACTTCCGGTGGGGGCGTCAGGAGGACGCGCACGAGCTCCTCCGCTACGTCATAGACGCTTGTCACACTGCTGGTCTCCGCATACGCAAGCACCTCCATGCGGCAAGTGCCAATGGAGACTGTGGCCAGGAGGAGGGCCGGGGGCAGGGGGGCTGTATGGTGATGAAGGAGACATTTGGCGGGGCGCTGCTCAGCCAGGTGAAGTGCCTCATGTGCAAGGGAGAGTCAAACAAGACCGACGATATCATGGACATCAGCCTTGACCTGCTCGGGAGCAGTTCTGTTGGTGACGCCCTTGCCCATTTTTTTCAGCCTGAAATCTTGGAGGGTGCAAACAAGTACAGTTGCGAAAGGTGTGTTTTTTTGGCTAGTCAATTGCTGATAAATTATCGAGTTTTTCTTAGTAAGGGCTTGTTTTGAATGAATGAACTCCAGAGGAAAAATCTAGGGTTCAGAACCCGGTAGGAATTTTCACTATTTACTTGCTTGGAATGCAAGAATCTTTCAGAGAGAACGTCGATTCCTAGATTTTCAGATGAAATATTCAGGATTCTAAATGCAGTAGGAATTTTCACAATTCACTCGATTGGAATGCACGCATCCCTGTTGGAAAAACGTACGGTCAGTTTCCTTTTGTGATTTCACAGGAATATAAACATTAGTTCAAACCTCTTGGAAGTTTTCTTACGTGGGAATGGGTGATCTGATCTCTTGCCTGCCTAATCTTGCCAGGCAAGCTTATTTTGTTTGGTTGATTTCCGCAAACCTTGTGTTGCCAAGCAAACTCTCTCACATAGGCAAGGAAAAGTTTGCCCTATGCGGAGAGCCAAATGGCCCTCCCATGCGGGCAAGTGCAACGTTTGTTTAAACATGATTTTGCCGCGTTGTGGTCCATCAAATAATTTCTGGTAAATATAAAGAATTTAAGCAATCATCATGCATTTCTCGAAAGCGTACACAGTACACTCATTTTACACAAAAAAAAACACTAAACAGCTAGCCTTGCTAACCTTGCCTCTATGAGGTATTGCCCGGATGTGCCAGTTTATCCTTGCATAGGAATGTAAGGCATGCAAAAGATCCAAACATTTACTGGGAAATAGGCTCATTGTTGCTGTGCACTGCCGAACTGCACACCACTACCATTGCCTCCACTGTGCTGGCCTTGCGCTGTGGCGTCCTTCTTGGAGTACGCCAATGCGCTCGTGGCCTCTTCCATGCGCCAGCATCACTGAGTGGGTGGGGTGGGGTTAAATTGGGGAGACAGAGGAGGAAAGTGTGCTCCATTTTTTCGATTGAAAATAAGCTAAGTGTTACATGATAAAATATGGAGCATTTAATATTAACTGTTGTTGTAGCTTCCAGTATACTAAGCATATTTTTAATTGCCTTTTCATGAAGTGATTACACTTTCCTGTGTTTTTTCTGTTACTCATCTGAACACCTATTCCCACTTTTTTCCTTCTGTATTTCCAATTCCTGTAGTTTTGCACTTGGATTCCTATATTTTTCCTGTATTCCAAACATGCCTTAGTGAAAGGTGGATTTTGGTATTGCAGATGCAAGAAGCTCACCTCAGCACGGAAGCAAATGTTCATACTCAGGGCACCTAAGGTGCTTGTCATACAACTCAAGGTTATTAATCTTCATTCCTGATATTTTTTATTCTGCAAAGAACTTATTGTTGTTTATTTGACTTGGTTAAGAAGTGTTGGCGTGTTGCTGATGATCCCTGTTTGTTTTCATTTTCGGGGGCTGTTATTAGAGGTTTGAGGAATAAATGGCGGAAGATCAACAAGAACATAGAATTCAAGGAGGCTCTTGTTCTTTCTGACTTCATGTATAATAAAACCAGGTACGATACAACATGACCTTTGGTTGTCACATTGTTTAGAGTATTTGTTGGACCTTTCCCATGCAGGCAAGATTATGAATGTATAACTAGTCATAAAAGCAATCTACTTCACTTGTAATAGGTTGCCTATTGAGCGGACTACATGTTGGTTGTTTGATTGAGGTAGTTTTGCTATGCTACTCTGTTGTGGTTATACTACAACAGGGTGCCATCAATATCTAGTTAGTTCAGGAACATTGTTTGCAAGTATGTGTTTGATCAACTCTCTGAGGTTCACTGCATCAAACTTCAAAATAATGTGTATAGGGCTAGATATATATCAGTATATCACTATGCCTAGCAATTTGAAAACTTTTGAGTTCCGATACCTTTTTTAGCTCTGTACATTTGTCACAAAGTTTAATACCGCCAAGTGAACTGCAGGGAAGTAACTTTTTGTCTTCTGTTTTGATATACCCAGCTCTTATCTTTTATTTATGAGCTTTTCTCCGCTTCGGTGAAACCAGGCTGCTGATTCTGTGCCAAAAAAAAAAGAACTTAAGGAATAATGATAAATAAGTAACTCTCTTTAAGGTTGCAAACTGTATATATCTTAACTAAAGCATACCTTTCTGCTCTTGTGTTGATCTTATAAACTATGTGTAAGTGGTAGCTCAATTTTGTCTTATTATTCATTAGCTATTGTTCTGTTTTGTTTCTTTTTGCGGTCATAAAATAAAGTTCTTTTTTCCTGACTTTGTATAATTTAGTTTGTGTAGGCAAACTGTTGGAGTAATAAAGAACCATTAGATTTGGACACGAGTTAAACTTCATGGTTTGGAAAGGAGAACTACTAAATATAGAAGATATTTTATTTA
Source organism: Phyllostachys edulis (assembly GCA_036346405.1). Classification (NCBI taxonomy): domain Eukaryota; kingdom Viridiplantae; phylum Streptophyta; class Magnoliopsida; order Poales; family Poaceae; genus Phyllostachys; species Phyllostachys edulis. The sequence continues at coordinate 26,223,900 of CM070553.1, read as the reverse complement.
GTTATCTACAACCGAGCTATATAAGTTAGCCCCAATAAAGTTTGAAGTATCATGTAAACCCTTGGATGAACTCTTTATTTGCGGTCCATTTTGTTTAATCTTTTGGTGGTAAGTATAATCCAACTTTGGAGATTGTTTCTCTGGGTGAATGTCAGAGGGTGGTGTCAGTTAAAAACCATTTGATATGCCAATACCTTTAATGCAGTGAGTGACTAAGAGTAAAATCACCTAATGAATAGGTCCTTGAACAATTTCCCCTGTTGACATTCACGGAAGCTTTGAGATTACCAATGAAACATCTAATGCCAAATAAACTAGGACTTTTTAGCTAGTGCTTAGCATGCTTCTTACATTGTTATGAATACTTGAATGGAATTGCTTTCCATTGTGCTGGAGTAATAGCTTTCCTGCCGGTCTTGAGACTAATGCATGACCAATTTTGACTGCATGAAACTATAAATGCAGCAAAATAGGTGCCAGTCTAAGCCAGAATTGATTGGCTGTGAATAACATCTATTTTAAGAATGTCATTTAGTTTCAAGAATTCTGGATTCTGTAGGTCTTATGGTCATCTTTTGGGCATTGGTGTGGTATACCCTAACAAGAGTATCACAAAGTTGCAAAGGCAAGTGCCACAGATTTAGACTATAGCTGGACTATGAGTCTATGATATCCCTTTGCAGGATTTTTCTTCCGTTGGAACTCACTGTCTCTGTATTTGATCATAGATCACTCTAGCTCGCTTTGTGATATCATTTCCTTTTGTAGTCTGTATCAACTTTGCTCATCATATAAAGCCGTGCTTCTATTTGGAACAATAAAATTTGATCCTACCGAAAGTGCCGAGTAACACCGATTCATTTCCATATTTTCTGAATAATATTTTGGATTTTCCAGCACATTCTTCTTTTTAACATTTATTAGCAATATTTCATATCAAGTATCCCATCAGCTTATTTTAATTGTATTGCTTTGCTTGGATCTGCAGGGTTCACAGCCAGTATATAATCTTTTTGGTAGTATTGTCCATTCAGGGCTCTCCCCAGAGTCTGGTCACTACTATGCTTATGTTAAGGTAATAGGCTATTCCTAAGTATTTAAATTTCTTCAGTTTTATTGCTCTAACATCTAGCTAAATGGTTGCTTGGAACTTGCATTACGTGCAGGATGCTATTGGTCGCTGGTATTGTTGTAATGATTCTCATGTCTCCATCTCAAGCTCTCAGGATGTTCTGTCTGAGAAGGTCTACATCTTATTCTATATATTGAGTACCAAAACTCAAAAGCCTAGTACAAATGGTTACTCTTCTAGTGCAATTAAATCTTCCAACATCAATGGAAATGGCATATCAAAGGTCACATCTAGTGAGCCCCTGAAGATACCATTAGTAAAACAGAATGGGTCATGTTCTACTAAAGGTATTGCACCGCTACCCCTGAAGAATGGCAAGATTGCACCAGGTCCACATATTAAGCCGATCCACTTAAAGAATACTGGAACAGAAAAGGCTACATCAAATGGCAAAGCAAACCACATTTGAGAAATAAGCCAGAAGTTAATAAGGGTGTAACACTGTCAGAACCAGATGGGTGTGAGTCTGGAAAATCTGCAGAACCAAGTAAAAGGAATGATAACAGTAGTATTTCTTGTGATACGATGGATGTTAATTCACAAAGAATGTTGCAGGATACAAATGGAAATGGACATCCAATTCGTTTCACTGATTTACAAGAGACCAGTGATGTTAAGGCCACATGTGCTGAACAATGTTCTGAACAGTCATCTAGTACCATTATCTCAACATTGGATAAGAAAATTTGTAGTTTGGAAAATTCTAAAAGTTCAGTTTTACACCATGAAGTATCTGCTAACTTGGTAAAGGATGTGGTGGCTTCAGCCAAGGACAGTGCATGCTTGAAACGCCATCTTGAAGAAGGGAGTTTAAGGAAGTGTAAGTATCTAATGACAGTATGTGGCTATTGCTATTTGTATTTCTTTCCATGAAACAACGATGCCCATTCAGTTGCTTTTTTTCTCTTGCGGTTTTGAGACATTACACACCTTCCATGTTCAATCACTTACTGATTTTGATTTCACTATTTTAAACTGAATCCACTTCATATAGAATACTATGCAGATATGTTAAACGTAGCAAATTTTGTGTTGCATTGCAAACTTGTAATATCTATGGTAAGTTTCATTAAGTTGCTTTACAAATGGATAGTTGGTGACTCTGATGCATGGACACGTGGAAACAAAGGAGGTCCGTGTCGGACACGTGTCGGTTCGTCCGTGCATCATAGGTTGGTGGATGTTGCAAACCAAGCCAGAATGGAATATGGTTCCTTTAAGTCTATTGTCAGTAGAAAGTATCAGCTTACAGGGTGCTTACTTTTCATGATGCTTGGATGGACTAGATTCAGAGTAACATGGATGGATTAAGTAACAACACCCTCAGAGATTGAGAAATAATGCATGAAGGCTCTCAATCCTTTGAAATCCTCTCTAAATCTGATCCATCCTAACCTCATCCAGTGACCCATATGCTAGCTATTGAGTTAGCATATTTGCACTGGATGCTTCCCCATTTTACAAGCTTTATCTTTTATCTCGAGTTTCCCCCCAATTTTTTTGGATGCAGGATAGCTTCTTCCATGTGTTGGTGTTAATTCATTTTGTGAGCTGTATTAATTTCATAATGCTTACTGCATGTTTTGTTTATTAAACTATTCAGGCTTGCTGAATCAGCATCTTCTGAGCTTCGGTCGTCTGGTTGGGTGGATCTTGTCCGTAATTTCATGAGTTCCGAAAAGAGGCGGTGTGTACAAAATACAGGCATGCCTCAAGATAGTGATGCATTGAGGTGAAACTGCTTTGTTTTGCTCTGATGTTTTCATGCTTCAACTTTATTTTTCTTTTGATTATGAGATATTTATATATGGGGATGGTTCTTATGCTTTTGTTCTATTTTTTCTTTTGCCCATGATACTTTTATATATGGAAATATTTCCTTAATGTTCTGCATGGCTCAATTTAACATTTATCCACAGTTATTATTGGATTATTAGGATTCTTTATTACTCCACTAAGCCAGATGATTTACTTGTGCCATTGTTGTACTGCGTGGTTGCAGTTCAAGTGTTATCACTCTTTAATTGTTTCCATTTTAACTCTTACCACTGTCATTAAGGTTGCTGTACACAGAACATAGATAGACTTGACATTTGCCTCTTAATATTCTATAGTTGCCTTTAGTTCATTTCTTATATGTAAGGTCTTAATAAGCTTAAATATTTTTGAGATGTTTTTGGACTAGTCCATGTTCTTGATGCCTGCCAGTGGGAGAAGTTTATTGGTGCGGCCACAATGTAGTACCTTCTGGCTTCCCGGCTAAGTTATCGTTCAGAAGCGCCACCACATAGCATATGCCAAATATGAGATTGCATTTCCATTAGGAAAATGTCCATCCGTGGTCCTCAAGTCTTTCGGTCGGATCTGACTAGGCAAGCCACGTGGGTTAAAGTCGGTCAAAACCACCTTTTGCCTGCTGGAGGGGGTTATGTGCTCTGGTTTTGACCGTTGTCCACGGGTTCTAAACAGTATTGCACTCGAGGGACGAAAATTTATACGACCGAAAGAGTTGAGGGACCATGGATGGGCTTTTTCCTTTCCATTATTTGTGATTACTTTTATGATCATCATTACATTTCTGGGTGGCTTGTTTACATCATTCAATGGGTCTAATATTGTATATTTTTCTTGTGTAATGCAGAAAGCAGCTAATAAGTGATTCTGGAAAAATATTTAGGCCAAAAATTCCAGAGTCACTGAGGGAACAACTCATTCAATCCCTGAGATCGTACTACCATGACAAATTTTCAGTGGACGCTTAAGTCTTCAGAAGCTATTTAACAATCTATCTATATTTTGCCAATCGGTACAAAGATATTCTTATGGGGGATTCTATGTTTCATGTGGAAATACATGTTTGCTCCGGTAATTACGCTGTTGATCTTCCTGATTTATTTACTTTATGCTCTTCAATGCTCTTCATTTCTAACGTATCTTGTGCTTGCGAATTTAGGTACCAGTGGATGTAGTCCTGTTGGTCAACTACCAGCTCCTTGTGCGGCTTATTTTTTTTAGGCAGTTTTGTTTTCCTAGATGAGATTGAGACGTAGAGTGACCAAATTACATGTAAAAGATTGCCTTCTTTTTCCTGCTGTTCCACATGCTATAGGCTTAAAAGTTAAAACACCACCTTCACAACCCTCATTCCTCCGCTTATATGGCTAGAATGTAGAAGATTATTTTCCCCCTTTTGTACAATAATAGTTGGCAGATTAGCACATGAGTTTATTGGGTTTTGACCTGTTATTAAAAAAAAAACTCGTTGGTTCAATTAGATTTGGATATGCTCAGCTATGGGGTCCATTTTATAGAACAGCTGGTAAACTTGCTATGGGGTCCATTTTATAGAACAGCTGGTAAACTTTGGATATAATAATATCCAAAAACAACCTTTTGCCCGATAATAGATTTAGATTATTTAGATGGCACATTGGTGTTTGTTAGCCCGTCCGCACAAGCACAAACATAAATATTTAGTGAAATAGGACGTGCGCATCGTTTGCTAAAGATTAAGTACACATTTCATCCTTCAATTTTTGCTATAGTTTAATGTTCGTCCCTGGATTGTAATACCGGGTAAAATACGCCTCGAACTGTCAATGCCGCAGTAAAATATCCCTTCATCCTGCTTTAGAGCGGTTTTGATCGCTGTTTGACCCACGTGGCATTCAAGTCTGATAAAAAATTGCCTTGATCACATCTCCTCCCTACCCCGACGACCCCCGCCAGCTTCTTGCCTCTATGCCTCTCTCTTCCTGTCAGCCGCCCACCTTCCCACCCGCCGCGCCTCCGCTTATGCCTCCATCTCCCGTCCGCTTCGCAGCCGCCGCGTTCCTAGTTTTTTCACCCAACCCAACACCTCGTTCTTTCCACCTCCCTTAGATCCGCCATCGCCACCCTCACGGGCTAGTGCCCTCCGCCGCCGCCACCACCATCGCAGCCACCGCCGCCCATCCCCACTCGCAGACGACGCCGCTTCCTCCCCGCCGCGGTTGAGGACGCGGCATAGAAGACCACACCACCGACCTCGAGGAGCTCTCGCCGTGGTGTTCTTCACGGGTTCTGCAATCGCAAGCGCCGCCCCTTGTTCCGCCACCGCTTCTCCGCCGGCTACTCGCGTTTTCACTCTGTTGCTCGACGCTGGTTTCGCTTCTCCGCTGGGTTCGAAATCTCGGCGCTTAAGCTCACACTGTCACCGACGACGGCTGTCAAGGCCGGGCTGCCGCCACTAACCTCCGCAAGCCTTTGTTGGTCATGCGCCGGCGCAAGGGATCGAGGCCGTTCTTTTCGCAGAGGCGAGAAGAAGAGCCGCCACGGCAGCGGAGGTAGAGGCGGGATGAACAAGAAATTGAACCGCTTGGTTGTCTGATTGCTTCTTAGAAGAAGGTCACCGACGCCGACTCCACTTGAGTAGGAGGTTGCGGGCGATGGAATCGGGCGCCAGCTGGTCAGGCGGGGCGAGCGCGGCACCGCTTTCTCTCGAATGTATGTCGGGCGACCGCCTTCCCCGCCGCCACCAAGGTTCAGGTCGCCAAGATGTTTCGCCGAGCATCGCATACTCGCCGCCATGCACCGCCAACGCTAATCTTCGGGCTCACCTCCCACGTACACGCCGCCAGGTTTCCATCACGGCATTATCGCATACCGGTGGTCGCTTCGCGACGCCACCGGTCCGCAATCACGCTCGCTGTGGCGCCATGAGCGCCGCTCGCCACGCCGCCGCGTTCGTGGCGTTGTTGTCATTGGGCCGCGCGCTACACAGACCTAGTGCCGGCGCCGCCCACCAACCTCGCGATGGCCGCATGAGGCGCTTATTCCAGCCCGGCCATCTCGCAACGCCAGAGGGTCGAAGCTCACGCCAGGGGTCGCGGCGAGGCCTTCGACGCTTACATCCACGCCTGTGTTGTCCTCGAGTTCATCGTCACCGTGATGTGCACAGGAGTTGCAAGAGGAGCGGTTAATGAGCCGAGAGAGTTCGATTTTTTTGTGTCAAGAATGCCACGTGGGTCAAACACCGTCAAAATCGCCTAAAAACAGATGAAGGGATATTTTTTGCGCGGTATTGATAGTTCGAGGACGCTGCTTTTACCCTGCAGATACAATTCAGAACGAAAATTAAATTAGGGCAAGAGTTGAGGACACTTAATCCTTTGCTAAAATAGGGCCCATGCTTTATGCTACATTTGCTTTGTGTACTTTGGTATGTGATGCATTGGGATCCCGATGAGGATCACTGCTTTGAACAATGATATGTAAATGGGTGAATGTAACCCGATAGTAATAATCAAGGACCAGGAAATATTCACCGTATCAAAAATACAGTAGCAAATAATATATCACGATCTCGAGTTTTGTTTTTGATTGAACGGTAGAGATGAGTTTCTAATATATGATATTATAGATTTTCTCAGATAAACCCTTCAATATAGAGAATCCATTTTCTATGTATGGTGCCTGTGTACGTCGTCAAGGTAGGGCACAAGAATTTTCGTTGGCATAGTGTGGAACGGGACAATATAAACCCGGTCCATTAATAGTGAGTGAGTGAGATTCAAAGTCTTTGTGTGCGCTTTAATCACGATTTCTGACGATTTAACAACACACGCTAGTACCAGAACAAACCCGGTCCGTTCTTGTGTTGGAATTTGATTCAGCGTAGTTATCCCTATCCCGTTGGCAGCACCTTTTCTCATTTGATTCTGCACTAGATTGATGTCGCAGCACCAGAACAGTAGCATGGCATCTTTTTAAAAAAGAACAGTAGCATGGCCACTTGACATTGGTTGATGCGTGGTGTGGATATGAGGATCGCAAATGAAAGAGGAAGAGGACCAAAGGGGAACGTAAAAAGGATGGCATTAGCAGTTGCTGCTGCTGGCCTTGGAATAATTGCTCGTTGCGGCATCATTTCCGAATCAAGATCAGCATTAGCAGTGGCGCCTATAGCTGTAAGCTGCCGAGGTGGAACTGAAACAGCACACCCAATGTTGTGTTTTAGCCGGTTCAAATGAGGAGAGAGAAGACATCGAATCGATTCAAAATATTAGATGGATCGATTCTAACCAAAAAATGCATGGAACCGGATCCTACTTAGGAATCGATTCAAAGTATTAAACAACCTCATACGAGCATTAAACAATTACATAGAGAGAGATGCGTTGAGAGAGATATTATTATTTTGTGGTTTTTAATGAAACGGGTCTCAATTATTAGTAGGAATCGGTTCAATACATCGGAGAAAATAAGTTCGGTTCCTGAATGTTTATGTGCATGATTTTAAATCGACGTTGGTTAAATACAATAAAGATACTCTAATCCATTATTTCATAAAAATCATGACTGCGTTGTACTAGTATTAATTGTTCATCATCAAGACAGTTACATTAATTGCTCGTCTTCAAACCGTTACAGGCGAGACTGAATGTCAACCGCCGCTTAACAAGTCGATGACTCGATGTTCGATACGACCAATTAATTGAAAGAGGAAAAAAAACTGGTAGAAAGTGTGTTACGTAGAAGCCTGAATGATTTCAACCAATTCCGAATGGACGTTGGATGGGTGGCGTCCAACCGGAGCAGCTCGATCTTGAGCCCGACGGCGTCCAGGTCCAACCACCTCGAGCATGATCGAATATACACGTAAATGTGAGCTGTCTGGCTCGAGTTGAGACGAAGCAGCGACCTGTGCCCTCGACATTGTCAGGACGCGTCCTACCGAACGTCCAGCCGCCGTTCTGTTCGCTTCCCCACTAGGCCACTACTACTTGCTGGTTGCACGCGCAGCAAAGGCTTCTTCACCAACAAAGCGTGCAGATGGGTCCGTGTACGCGCGCGTGGAAGCCTGTAAAATGTGTCGGTTTGTGTTCGGAGAAAATGCCCATCCATCTATCTGGACACCAAAGCAGTTTCTAGCACAAAATATATATAACATGTCATACAAAATTACCTTGTTCGCTAAATAAAAAAGGTGCTACTGAAGAAGAAAAAATAATTTATGCTAGACCCTAGTGGTCGGGACGACCCAGTTTAGTTTCTAAAGAAATCGCTAGAATGATATATTTCTTAACTAATAAAAGAAAAATTTATTCGCTAGCAATGAGATAAATCATCGCATACCCACTACATAAGAAAGCTACGAACATACACAATAGGACCACCGTGTCAATGACGCCCGCCCCATCCAACTTGTGCGCTCCGCTTCCTTGCATCCATCGCCGTGGGGCCACCATATCAATCACGCCCAAAGAAATGCCCCACCCGACCGGCCGCACCTCCACTCCTCGTGATCCAACTTCGCTCTTGCATCCCTTCTCTCCTTTTTTCACACCACGACGACAGCGACGCCACCGAAGTTGATAGTAAGGGCGACGGCCATGCCATATGAGCTGTGAATTAAAAGACCCGGCTAACTTGTACTTAAAAAATACCGATGCACAATGTGGTTCAATATGCACAATGCGTCATTGTTCTCGAGAATTGTCATCTACTATTATGTTCTAAAATAAGTCTCAGATTGATTTCATTTTGTTATAGAATTCCTACAAGACAACATTCAAATGGAAACAATTAAACAAAGCATCTATCATTTGGTCTTAGAAGTTAGAATTCCTACAAGACAACATTCAAGATTTCAAATGGAGAGTGCACCGCCACAAGTCCACAATCGACAACTCCACAACCACAAGAACACCATGAAACAAACTAACAAAGCATCCGCTATTTCATTTGGTATTTTGGACTTAGAAGTTACAAACATGCTCCTCACCTCACCACCGATAGTCCGATACCTCACTTCTCACCTCACCAAAGAAGTTGCTTCTGGACGGTCGGAAAAGCGAGGGTCACAAGCACTCACCACACAATACCACAACGCAAGACCCGAACTCCGCATTACCACACACGCCTTACTGCGACTGCAAGGCACCGAACTGCCGACCCGGCGGTTTCACAATGGCTCACCAAGACGCTGGACGACAAGACATACCAACCACCCAAGAAGAAGATCCAAGAAGAGGAGGAAGAAATCAAGAGAGGAGGAATGGGGATTGGATTTGGGAAGAAATCGAAATTAGGTTTTGTCACCGAGCCGGCTTGGGTCTTGGGCTTAATGGGTCGTTCTGTCTTGGATTCGGATGCTCACCACCCTACCCACGCCATGGATGCTCCATTGCTCTGCGTTCTCCCGCAAGATCTTGTCAAGGCTGGCGCCAGCCGGGCGTGGCTGGCGGGGGACAGCGGGGCGCCGCCGCGCTGGAGACCGGGTGGCTCCGCCACTGGCTGCGGCTGCGTAGCGTTTGCAGCCTGCAGCAGCTACCCTTTTCAACAGAATCCCACCTGAAAAGACCAAAACCCCCGTCATTTTGCCACCCCGCACCTGTGCCTGCCCCCGAGATGCCAAAGCGCATCGGTCTTAATCTACGCCCGAAAGCTACCTATCCCAAAGGAAAGGAGTAAAGACACACATGCAGATGGAGAGAACCCAGAAAAAGGCCCTGGCCACTGTGCGTGCACTGCAGCACCACGGCTCCGATCAACTGTCGTCCGCGACCTTCAGCTTCTTCCCATTCATGACCCATTAGGAAAGCAGAAATTTCACACATATTTCGCATGAATGTTACAAAATACTGTTCAAATTTTGAATGAATCTACTCCAAACGGAGATCTTACACCCGATTAGACCAAGAGGAAAGGAGAAGAAAAGAAAAGAAAAGAGAACATAATTAGTCTTAATAAAAGTTAGTAACTGTTGACACTTTTTGTCTTTATTAACAGAAGAATATTTATACTACGTCATGCCAGAAAATCGAGCTATAAATTTACAATTTGTTGAGCTTAGTTTATGTTGAGAGGTGATTGCGGTGCTCAGATTTCGCACCGACAAAACCTGGAGAGTTTCTATATCAAAACTGAAAAAATTGGATTTTTAAAGGGAGAACTCTATATATCACCGTGATTTCAGGAAGTTACAGGGGCTGCACTGCATTTTCCCAAACAAAAATAGAGAGTGCAAGCCGTCCACCTCTCTTCCCCCACCCTCCTCTCTCTCTCTCTCTACCGCTCCTCGTCGCCTCCCACGCGGCCACGCCCCCCCTCCAGATCCGGTCTCCGACGCCGCAGATGGCCGAAGATCCTGCGGGATCCCGTCGCTGGCGCTGCGACCCCGGCGATGACCACCGGCTCGGCCGCCGGCGATGACCACTTCGACCGCCTCCCCGACCCGCTCCTCCTCGTCATCTTCAATCGCATCGGCGACGTCAAGGCGCTCGGCCGCTGCTCCTCGTCTCACGCCGCTTCCACGCCCTCGTCCCCCTCGTGGACTCCGTCCTCGTCCGCGTCGACTGCGTCATCCCCGACGACCCGCCTCCTCCTCCTCGGCGGTCTCTCCCCGTCCGCGCCCTCCTCCCCAACGGCCTCCGCGCGCGCGCGTACTGTCTTCTCCCAGATCGCGCGCATCGTGATCGGCGGCATCGTCAAGCCCATCCAGGCGCTCGGCCAGATCCTCTCCCCCGCCAACTCCGCCTCCGTCTTCCAAGCATCCGCGCCGTCCTCCTCCCGCCACCCCTCCTCCCCCTACTCTTCGCCGCCTCCTGGCGATGTGTCACACCACTCGCCATCGGAGGTGCTCCGCTCCTTCAAGGAGCTCCGCCGCCTGCGCATCGAGCTCCCAGCCGGCGAGCTCGGCATGGACGACGGCGTGCTGCTCAAGCGGAAGGCTGACTTCGGGTCCACGCTCGGCAGCTGCGTCATCCTCGGTGCGGCCTCGGCCTCGCCGTCCTCCGCTCGCAAGGACGGTGCGGGCACAGCTCCCGCTGCTGACTGTGGCGACTCTGACGAGTCAGGAGTATACCGGAGTCGTTCTACACAAACGGGGGGCTGAAGTTGCGGGTGGTGTGGACCATCAGCTCGCTGATTGCGGCGTCGGCACGGCATTACTTGCTACAGCCGATTATTGCTGACCACACAACGCTGGAGAGCTTGGACCTGACGGACGCCGATGGGCAGGAGTGCTCACCATGGACAAGTGGCAACTGCAGGAGCTGCGGGTCAGGCCAGTATCGGCATCTGAGGGCTCACACCGGACGCTCATGCCTGCGCTTAGCATGCGGCTGTGGTACGCACCGCACATTGAACTGCCCGGGGCTTGGTGCTGAATGGAGCGACACTGGTGGCCATCTGCCGAGTGAGGAGGCAACAAGGATACAGTTGGGAGGGGGCTTCTGGATCAGCGGGTGGATGCTGGGTTTCAGATGCCTTTGAGGAGCCATATCGGACAGCAGTGAGGATGCTTCTCAAGCGGAGGACTTATAGCCTTGAGATGAACTCATTCTAAGCTATGAAGGAGTGGCATTTGAAGTTCCATCTGTGAGAGGTAAATTTCACATTACACTAAATCCAATGTTTGTCTAGTTATTTTCCGCAATTGCTGTTCACTATGCCAACTTGCCAAGGTTTGGTCACTTTCCTTCTAGCGATTGCTCCAACCTTATTCTCGCATAATTGTGACACTGACATCAAAAGCTCACCACTATCAACACGCTTGTAGTAAACAAGACGAGTTAAATATTTTGAGAGTTGATGTGGACCGATTTAGGTTTAGCTTATGTTAATATTTCCGTTATGGTGTCATTGAATTGAATGTGAACTTGTGTGGAGGTATTGCGGTTGTTTGTTTTGGCTTACTGCTAATTATATTCCTGGCTTTTCTACCTAGTGGTATATACCAAGCTTCCTGGCTCAGTTTACAATTCACATGATCTTGAGTACATTGCTTGACTGACGGTACAATGGAACTCAATTCTGAATCCTATCTTCCTCAAACATTATAAGCTCTGGCAATACGTTATTGCTCATCTTGTCCTGAAGGAGTGTTGGACACGCCCCGGATTCCCAATACAGCATTGACTAATGAACAGGGCATCACCCATATTTCTTGATAAATGTGTTTCAGAATTGAAAGTATTGTTTTTTTGCAATAAGCGCTGTCAGAGACCGCATAATATAAGAAAGGGGACTCCTTACATGTAGGGGAACCTAGGATCCTCAAAAAGAGGAACGATGCCAAGAGGAATAAATGTGTATTAATTGTCTTGAAAAATGTCCTCTCTATTATATGGAGAGGCGGCTATTTATAGCATTCCGAGTTTCCAACTGTGGCACACGAGATTACGGTTCTACCCCTAAAAAGAGCCTATGCCCGTAGGGGCCGCAGGGGCTTTTCCTTTTCCTATGCGTAGCCTTCGGCCTATGGTGGACCCTCCTGAACCTTGTCCATCCGACCGATATGCGCGGTCCACTGGTACTCCTCTCTTTTCGCATCGAGCTGGGTGCTCCTGGGCCGAGGGGCCTTGGACGCCCTTTAGTGCTCACGAGGTGGCCCCAGGCAGGGATCCCGGGGGCCTCCTTGCTCCTAGACCCGAGGTGTTCGGTAGCCTTTCCGCACCCTTCGGCCTTCCTGAGGGTACTCGCGGGTACCTTTTGGGGGAGGAGAGGTAAAGTGTGTCTTCTGTCTGTGGCCATCGCGCCTCCTTTGGGGCCTCCCTAAGGGTATTCTTGGTGCCCTCCAGGGGCCCCTACTCATGCCTTGGGCCCCTGGGCTTTTGGTGGCCTTCAGACCTTCTTCGAGGTCTCCCAAGGTATGCTTTAAGATGCCTCCCGGGGCCCCTTAGTCGCGCTCTCGCCTTGGCCCCACGGGCCCTTTTGTGGCTTTCACACCTCCTTCTGGGCCTCCCAAAGGTGTGCTTGGTGCCCTCTAGGCCTCTAGTCGCGCCTCCGCCTTGGCCCTCGGGGTCTCCTTGTGGTTCGCCCGTCGTTGCCGGGTAGGGCCGCCTCACAACAAGCTTAATAACCTTGGTCTAAACTGCACTAAAAAGAATATTTGAATAATGCACACTAAATAGCTCGTGTTTATTGTACTCAACTACTAGCCTGTCAAATCCTTAAGCAAATGACTTCTGATCATTTTTGCAACGTTGGTAAACAAAGTTTTCTTCGGTTTTCAATGATGATACATGAAAGTGATGAAACAGATATTAAATTTTAGTTGGTTTGCCTGTGGTGCTTATGCGGTGCCAACTGTTCTTTTGAGTTCTGACTTCTGAGAATCTGAGTGACCTGACCGGTTGAGATGGTTCATGCACTACTGTCCTCGTTGCATCTAGAAGCAAACAGATCTAGCTGATTAACCTTCTTTACTTTGCCCCAACCTTTACTTTTCAGCTGTTTTACCCATTCTGATAAGAGCTGTACTGTGCAACCCATCAAGGATCGATCGTTCCATTACTAGTTTGGAATTTCACAATTAAGAAATAGGGAAAATATCAAAGAAGCTTGAGGCTAGGCTAGTGGAAGGCAAGTTTGGTTTTAGGGGAGAAAGATGGTGCTCAGTTTTGTAGAGGATGTATTGATTGCATATTTGCATACCTTACTATCATGTGGATCCCCCTATATGGCCCCACATGCCGCATACTGTAGTTCTAAAATTAACTACTTGCTATACACAACCTAAGCGCACAGGAGGAATCTTCCAACGCTTCTTATTGTTTGGGTGTGCGTTGCATGCCATCTTCTAAATTCTTGGAATCTGCTGCACAAGAGAAGAGAAAGGGAGAGGGAGGAAGGGGCCCAGCTGAATGTAGGATCCACTAGTTATTTTTAGGTTATAGAGATTTTTTAGCCCCTAAAATACTCTGGTTGATTTTATAATTCTGTAAAAAATTGTCAAAATACCTTAATGTACATCACTTTGTGCACTACCTTGTTAACTAGTGCACATCCACTTGATACAATCAACAAGGATCTATGAAAATCAGAATTGGTTAGCTATTGTGTTTTCATTATGTCTGTTGAATTTCATATGGTCAACAATTGTTTCATTCCATCAGATGTTTCAACTTTCAACATTGTAAGCACGAAGCAATCAATATTTTCAGTATGTTCTTTTTGGTAATGAACATTATTATGTGAAAGCCCTTCACCCCTTTGTAAAAAATGTATTTCAAGCATTTTGCTGAAATATTTATTTTCTCTATTTCAGGATGTGAATATATTCTCATGAGATGCGACTTGTACTCTGTAACGTAAGAAATGGAGTAGAAGTTCACTGGCTGCCTATTTTACTCCAGCCTGCACCTACCTCCGGCATGCTGCAAGTATTTACTAATGTATGCCTTTTACCTTGAGCATTTCTCGAGGACCGGAATGAATGTTATACAACCAATCATGAAGGAAGCCGCATTCCAAACATGAAGGGAAACCGTGCATTCTTTCTAGGCAAGCCATTGTTGAGCCTGTTGGTTGACTCTTCGAGGAAGCCCTTATCTTCATCAGATGTGGTAGCATGGATAATTTTTCTTGTATGTATCCGCGTCGAGCTGCTAACCCTATGTTAATTTCCGCTTTTGATTGTACTTCGCTTTTTCAGGAAAGTTTGATGTATGCTGTGGCATGCGATGTTACTCTGTACATCAATGTGCACGTTCATCTTGTCCGAATTAGCAACAGCTGCCTAACTGGTACTTAAAAAAGAGCGTTAATGTAGTAGGATACTGTGAATCCAAGTGCTCAATCACGTTATGTTGGGTATGTGAGAATGATGCATGCTTTTTGGTCCTTGCAGTTTCTTTTGCTGTTCTGTGTGTTGCAAATATTGCGTGGTTATCTGTTGTTCGTCACTATGATCACGGATACTGCTGTACGTGTATCAGCAGAGTGAAGGTCGGCGAGAGACAGTTTGCCGGAGCCTGACTGCCGCCTCCTTGAATACCTCAATGCTGCGCCTGAAGAGAACTGCCCTACGTGCAGCTTTGCTTATATTTTCCATCGGGAGCACAAGTGAAATGAATCGATGAATGTAACGGACAATCTACCGACGAGTGACGACCAAGGTTCATCAGCTCTCCAGTTGGTCCCAAGCGATTAGGAATGCTGTGCCTGGTGCGCACGGCGCGGTGCCGACCCCGGATCCGCGCGCTGCGGCGCTTCTGCGAGCACATTGCCTCATATCCTGACGTGCAAGCTCCGACCAGAGGCAACACCCCAGTCCCCAGCCATTTCGGCACTGACAGTGCCGCGACCGGCAACAACGTCCTTCCTGGGCGCAAGGCCTTCGGCCGGCCTCGGCATCGCACCCTTCCACGTTGGACGCCTCGCGCGTGTCACCTGTACCCACCGAGTCACCGACACCGCGGCAACTGGCAAACTGGCGGTTGTTACCGTGAGCCCGTGAGGTGCCGACGCGCGGCAAGGGTGGCTTCGCGGTTCCGCGCACGGGACGGGACCACACGGGCAGCAGCCTTATGTACGGGCCGCCTCCCGCGAGTCAGTAGTCAGTAACGACCTCAAACTAGGATCGCTAGAATCTTTACAACTGCCCAGATGTACAAATAGAAGCCGTGCGTTTCACAAGCAAGGTAAACGACATAAATAAAAGATGACTTTTATTATAAAGTAGATAGGGCTTAATAAATTAGCTTTTAAAGCGTTTAAGATTTGAGCCCGAAGTAATATAATATACTTCAAAAGAAAGCTAGCACCACAGAAGCTTGGGCATGAATCGAGACCCTAGTACCAAGAGTCGCCAAAGTCTATCGGTTCTTCTTGCTCAGAGAGCACACCCGATCTTCCCAAAACTCTTCTCAGAGATTGTTTAAACAAGAATGAGTACAACTATCAGACTCAAAGAAATTGCATAGGAAATGCTATTTAACTATATGTCGAAATGTCAAAGGAATGGTACAGCTTTAATGAACAGTATATGTGGAATGCAATAATTGAGTTTAAAAGCTTTACAAGAATAAAGCCAAGAAACAAGAATAAATATAGCCATGGGTTACAACAACTTGAAATTACCAATTAACATCTCAGAAATTCTACTTATGCTTCAGATATTGGCATCACCCATGAACACAGCCTTCATTAACCTAAGCACTGTATTCAATAACATTGATTACACTCGCAGAGTTGCCCAACTTTACCCACACGATATCATTTAACTCACATTGACACGCATCATGTTTATATTACAACCCAGTAAGGATAACAAAGCTTTTTCACGCTTATCCTTTTTAGCCTCTACCCAGAGATCTTAATCCATACAAATTTCTGGAGACCACCGACCAATAGCGGAC
Organism: Phyllostachys edulis; assembly: GCA_036346405.1. Classification (NCBI taxonomy): domain Eukaryota; kingdom Viridiplantae; phylum Streptophyta; class Magnoliopsida; order Poales; family Poaceae; genus Phyllostachys; species Phyllostachys edulis. The sequence goes on along the minus strand of CM070553.1, from coordinate 26,207,643 downwards.
TCAGACTCGATGCCGACGGCCCATATCATGTAAGAACCAATGAGTGTCCTTAGGGGTACACCTCGCCTCACCTTTGATATCAGAGATATTCAATTGGATGAGCAAAGGTACTAAGCTAGGGAGTAATGACCACGCATGTGGTTGAGCGGCCATCGTGGTTCACATCGAGCACAAGGTTCTTGTCTCTTACATGTCACCCAAAGGAGGCGATGGCCTAACACAATGTTACCCACCTCTCGATCTCACTGATGACCAAATTTTACCAAGTATATTGGGTTTTCCAACTCAATGGACACCACCCTCAACTTACACCAAAATCCTATTGGCCTAAAGCCAACTTTCCTTAACAGTATTTAGAACAGAGTTTTGTATGACTTAGCAGAATATTTGCTAATATTTTATGTGAACCAAGTTTGTCAAGGTGAATATGGTTTACAAGAATGGGTGGTTTAATATGTGGGTTTAAGGATTTATAACTACTCAACATGGCATTCCAAAGTATTATTTCTTGTTGAAATACTTGGCTAAAATATTTTAATGAAGATAGCAATATTAATATATGACATGTAGGTTCAATATGTTCAAGGTATGCAACTTGCCTCCTGTCTCGAGGTCCTCGAACTCGTCCCTGCATTCTCAAGGCCTTGTCCTCGAAGTCTCGAAATGTTCGCTCATTGCCGAAACCTATCGCAAGACACAAAATTCAATAAAACTCCTGGCTCAACAAGGAACGAGCCCAGAAAAAGATCCAACTACAACAAAAATATAAAAGAAGAAAGGAAATCAACTTAAAAGGTAAAGGAGTTGGAAATGGCTAGATAGAGTTAGGATTAGGTTTTGGAGTTCGAGGTGATCAAAAGGCTATTTAAACTCAAGTTAGGGTTTCCAAAGAAATCATGATCACATTATTATTCATACCTATTAATTAGATATAAACAATAATAAATCACCATTTTAGGCTTAAGAACAGTAATTAGAAATTACTGTGCAAAATCTGAAATTTTTGGAAATAAAAACCTATTTTTACCGGCATGAACAAGATCGGGCGGCTTTTGCTTAACAAAGGTCGGGCCGACATCGTTGGTCAGGAATGGGGCCCACGCCAAAAACGGCGCTGCCATCACTTTGCTACACACACGGGCGGCCCACTTTAAGCGCGAGGCCAAAGGTCAAGGCCTCACGGGCGCCGTCAGCAGTTAAAGCGCCACATAAGCGTAGGGCAAGGGTCAAGGCTCGAGCTGGCGAGTCGCACGATGGCACGCTGCAAGAATTCGGCGACGACGCGACGACGGCCAAGGCAGGGATTAAGGGCGGCGCAGGAGGCTCCGCCTGTAGGTCCTCCGGACCCTAGGTTTTTGGCGCAGCGGCCTGGCTTCTAGGTTAGGTTTCTGGCGCGAGTGAGGCGGGCGCAAGATAGATTCGGCAACATGGACCGAGAGGGTAGGAGGGTTCTGGGTTTGTTTTGGCTTTGGGTGTGAGGGATTTTCTTCGGGGTGGGGTTGTTCTTACCGAGAAGGGGAACCGAGGCGGCGGCGACGACTTACCGGCTTGGGACGGCCGAGGGAAGGGTTGGGTTGGCGCTGGTTGAAGAGGCCGAGCGGGCGAAAGTGAGAAGTTTCGCGAGGCGCGGGAGCAATGGAGGTCCGGGCGACGCGATGGGCGCTGCAGGAGGGGGCGAGGTGGTAGGGCGAGGGCAAAGGGCGTGGCGAGGGTCAGCGGCGGCACGAGGGCGGGTCGAGGCGAGAGGCGGCGTCTCTCATCGGGCGCAACCGGGAGGGCGCCGCCACCACTGCCGCGGGGTTGCGGTGTTGGACGGCGCAGGTGGCAGGAGAGGTGGCGCGAGGTGGGTCGCCCCTGCTGGCGGCTTGGTGCGGGCGGCGCTAAGGCGGCGGCGGTGTTTCACGGGCGACGCTACGGAGAGGCGGAGGCAAGAAGGATCGGGTATACCACGCCAAGGTGGCGAGGTGGAGGCGCTGCGAGGGGAAAGCTGAAGGGAAGGAAGGCGTTAGGGTTAGGTTTGGATTTGGGCTAATTTTGGCCTAAATTTGATTTTTGATTTGAATTTTGAATTTTGAATTTCGATTTTGAATTCAAACCGATTTTCAAACTTTGAAATTTTTTCAGTGTTTCAACCTACCCCTTTAAAGGAATCTCGACCTCGAGATTCAAGCAGGTCGGGAACAAAGTTGGGAAAATCTCACGATTTTCAATTCCTTTTCCCATGTTGCTTCTTCCTCAAGATGATTTTTCCAGAGAACTTTGCAAAATTTGACATTCTTGCCTCTTAACCGCTTTTCAGAGTGTCGAGTATCATCGTGGGTTCTTCCTCATAAGTCGATCATTCTCGCAATTCTATTTCTTCAAGTGGTACTTGCTCATATCGCCTCAAACACTTTCGAAATGAGAAACATGGAATACATCATGTATGCCATTGGGTTGGGTGTCGATGTAACTTGTATGCCACTTCTCCTATCCTTTCCACAATTTTGTAAGGACCAATGTATCTTGGGGCCAATTTTCCTTTTACTTGAAACCTTCGAACTGTTTTGAATGGTGTAACTTTCAAATATACCAGATCTCCAATTTCAAACTCAAATCTTTTCTCGCTTATCTCAGATACTTTTTCTCGACGACTTTGTGCAATCTTCATCTTATCCCTTATCATTCGACTTGATCTTCTCGAGTCTTGGGCTATCTGAGGACCTAATACCGCTTTCTCCAAAGGTCCGTCCAATTCAATGGTGTTCTCGCACTTCGCCATACAGTATTTCAAAAGGTGCCATCTTGATGTCGGCTTGATAACTATTATTGTAGGAGAACTCGCAAAAGGTAAACACTTATCCCAAGTTGTTCGTAAGCTAAAGCACATGCTCTCAACATATCCTCCAATATCTCGATTGACTCTCTCTGTCTCCGTCCCCCGCCAGGATGGTAAGTCAGGTCAAAGCTAAACTGCTCCCATGGCTTCTCGTAATTTCTTCCAAAACTTAGATGTGAACTGTGTTCTCTCTATCGCACATTATTCTCTTTGGAATTCCATGTAAAGATATTATCTTGGTCATATACAATTTCGCCAACTTATTCTTTCCATATGTTTGTCAATTGGTATGAAATGTGCCACCTTTGTTAATCATCCACTATTACCCATATTGCATCAAACTTTTTGTGTCCTTGGCAACTCTGTGACGTAAATCCATGCCAATTTCTTCCCATTTCCAACTGCATCGTAGAGGTTGTAATAACTCGCAGTGTTTCGATGGTTTATCTTGATCTTCCGCAAATGTCGCGACTTGGCTATATATTCACTATCTCTTTTCATCTTTTTCCACCAAAACCTCTTCTTCGATCTTGGTACATTTTTGTTCCTCGATGTATTGAGAATCGTGGACGAGTGAGCTTCTTGCGTAATCAACTGCTTTCAGCTTCTTCTTTTGTTTGGTACACACGCATTTGCCTTTAAACCGTGACATTCTTGATCATCTTTCTTGAAATCCACTATTTCACTATCTTGATTTTCCGCCAAAAGTTGTCAACTTCTTGATCTTCCTCACAGTTTGTTTGATTTGATCAACCAACTGATCAGATCTCCAAAGTCGATAATGATCCTTGTTCAACTATTTCCAAGTTTAGTCACGATTTCCAACACCAACTCGATCGATATTCTTGTAATGCATTCGCACTATGATATGCCTTTTCTCGCTAAGTGCATCTCGCCACAACATTTGCTTTCCCCGGTGGTACCGATATCCAAATCATAATCTTTTATTAATTCTAGCCATCTTTTTGCCCGAGATTCAAATCGCTGGGTGAATATATATTTCAGACTTTTATGGTCCTAAAACACTTCACAAAGGATTTCCAAGTAGATAGTGTCTCCAAATCTTCAATGAATGAACAACTCGCCGCTAACTCCAAATCATGTGTGGATAATTTTCTTCATGGGTTCTCAATCGCCTTGAGGCATAAGCCACAACCTTTCCATCTTGCATTAGCACACAACCTAATCCTCGCTGAAGCATCACAATAAATCAAAATCCTTTTCGTGGTTTGGCAAGATGAGTATCGGGTAGTGGTCAATCTGACTTTCAATTCTCGAAAGTTTTCTTCACACTTATCCGCCCATTTAAAAGGAATATCCTTTCGAGAAGTCGAGGAGTGGATCGGGCAATTCTTGAAAAATTTTCTATAAATCATGTAATATCCCGCCGCATCTAAGAAACTTCTTATCTCGCCATCGACTTTGGTCGCTTTCCATTCTTGCACCGCTTGACTTTTTCTCGGGTCAACTTTACTCCTTCTTCGCGGATAATGTGCCCTAAAATGACACTTCCTTCATCCAAAATTCGTGACTTGGAGAATTTTGCATACAACCGATGCTCTCTTAACTTGGTTAGGGCCAAATGGAGATGCTCTTTATGCTCTTCTTCACTTTTTGAGTAAATCAAAATATCATCCACAAATACCACGACAAACTGATCCAAATATTCCATATAGACTTGGTTCATCGATTCATGAAATATGCCGGAGCATTGGTCAATCCAAAAGGTACTACGGTGAACTCATAAAGTCCATATCTTGTAGTAAATGCGCTTTCTCTATCTTGTTCTCTAATCTTGAGTTGGTGATATCCCGATCCGAGATCAATTTTTGAGAATACCTTGGCTCTTTCACCGATCAAACAAATCATCAATTCTGGCAAAGGATATTTATTCTTAATAGTCATCGCATTCAAAGCTCAGAATCCACACACAATCTCAAAGTTCCATCCTTTTTCTTAACAAATAAGACCGGTGCAAATCTAAGGTGAGACACTAGGTCTTATGAAACCTTTTTCTTCTAACTCATCCAACTGCTTTTAAGCTCTTTTAGCTCACGTTGCCATTTTGTATCAGGCCTTAGTTATGTGCTTGGTCTCGTGTACCAATTCTATGGTAAGCTCAATCTTTCTATCTCGAGGTCTTCCGTAGTTTCTCGTGGAATACATCCGATATTCATCACCATCGCATCCGTGATAGTGACTTCTCAAATAGTACTATTAACCTTCCTTCTCGCTTCCTTATCAAAGATCGACCATAGATCGACACTTCTTGCCCTTCTGAATTCTTCAAGGTTACAGTCTTCTTCTCACAATCAACCGTGGCTTTATACTTTGATAACCAATCCATTCCCAAAATGACATTTATGCCTCTCATTTGGATCACCAATAACTCTGTTCTGAAACTGATTCCATGAACTTCTAGGTTCAAGTTACTACACTTATACTGAGATTTCATTATAGTCCCGGGTGTTTGCAACACATAGGGATTTGGCAAAACAATAAAAGGCAAACAACTCTCCACAGCAAAATTCAAAGAAATAACTGAATGTGTAGCTCTGAATCAAAAAGAACTAATGCCGATCTTGCATTGAGTAGGAACATACCGACAATGATATCGCGGGCCTCACCGCATCCCGAGTGGTAATATGATTGATTTTCCCCTGTGATGGTGCTGGTGCAGACTGTCCTCCTCCTGAGATTTGACCTGACTGTCCATGCTGGTTTCTGGGTTGTAGCATTCCTCCTCTATTGGCCTGGAAGGTAGAAGGAGTCCGATTATTCTGTGGCTGATTTCTTGTTTGAGCTTTGGTCAGATCTCGATGACATGTTCTTCAATGGACACCGCCTTGAAATGGCCAAAGTTGTCCACAATGAAAACAATTGAGGATTTCTCGGGACAATCCTTCAGATAATGGTTTCTCCACGCTTATAACATTGAACCGCGGTGGCTCTGCTTCCGCTAAAAGTCGACCTTGTCAGCGGGTTCATTTGTGGTCTTGGCGCCGAAGTTCATGGAGGGTCTTGGTTGAAATCTAGAAGATGGGTGGGGCGCATTCTCCCCTTGGTGCACTTGTGGTCGAGTCATTTGTTTCATTTTTTCTTTCGTTTCTTCCATATCGCTTCCGCTTCTTCGAGATTATCAATTTGTTCACCATGGAAGCTAGGTCGTGAAATCAAGAGTCAAATGTGGAATTTCAAAGGACTTTTGCAAACCTTGTGAAAACTTCTCCATCTTCTTAGTTTCAAGATTCACTTCATGCGGGCATACCGTACAATTGATTAAATTGGTGTAGGTATTCCGTGGATCAGACGCCCCTTGCTTAAGAGCAAGAAACTCTCTCGCACTTGGTCGCAACTACACCTTCAGAACATGGGCTTTGTGAAATGCTTCCTTGAATTTCGCCCATGGTATATCTCTTCCCGGATGAAGAGTCCGATAGTTCATCCACCACACCGCCGCTTGACCTTGTAGTTGATGAGAAGCAAATAAAGTCTTCTTTGTCATTGCAATCGATGGTGTCCAATTTTCTCTCAATATCCCTTATCCACCATCACCACTAACGGCCTCGTGACACCGTGAATGTTGGTGGTCTTGTCTTCGAAGTCCGCCCATCCAAGCCCGGGTTACTCCTCCATTATTGCCTCTGTATATGTCCACCGGGGTCCTAGCAAGAATTTGTTCAAGCAGCTAAGTATGTCGCTCCATCATCCCTCGCTCGATTCTCGCTTCTACCGACATCTATTTCTCTCCATCATAGCCATGACCTCTCGCCAAGCTTGGTGGTTGTCTCACGATTCAAATTTCTGGCTTCATTGTTGTTATTTCAGACATCTTGTGAATTTACTCGCAATGGTTTTGACCAAACACAAGAAGATAAGTAAGATTCAGATTTTTAGATGAGCGGTGAAAGCAATAGGTAAGTGATTAAGACTAATGTAAGGAAATCACTTTTGACAAGGATGATATATGATATGGATAGGAAACAACTTATTTATTATATTTCACACAAAGTAGACAAATTAATTTACAAAGCTGGATGTATACTACTTAGAGTACAATACACAACTTTTCTTACAATCAAAAGTCGTTTCTACTACTAAGGTAGGTGGATCTACAATACTCTATCGTAATCTAACACCTTGCGGAAAGCTCTACCATCCACTAGACGGAGGGTTGCTGGTGGTGTAGTGGACCAAAGATCTCTCGGTCCTCCTCCTCTTCTTCAATGGCCTCACACCGGCCGTTGTTTCTGCTCTTCCACCTTCTCCTTTCCCTTGTTGGATCCCTAAACGGCGACTAGAGAAGCGCTATGCCCTGCTGGTGAGGGCGAGCTACCGAGGTGACTTTGGAGCTTGAACCGAGACAGAGGGTGTAATCAGTGATCCTGTATAGTCCATCATCGACCATCAGAGTGTGTCTGCTCACCACAACCGATCCAAATTTCCGATCCGGTCATTACGAAGGTATAGCTCCTTTGCATGTTCTTGATTCCGCTTTGGCCAAGTGATACTTCCCCGATCTTCGACACTCCTTCAACACCCTAGTGTATAAAATCTCTTGAGTTAGAATGTGGGTGGCGACTTCACTAATGCGGGATCTTCATCATCACCGGCGGGAATAATGAAACTAGATCCATCACCCCTTTTATGTATAGCTCGCATCAGAGTGTTCAAACTCAATCATAGTGCCGTCAGAGGTGCAAAGATCGCATGTCTTGGCAAGATCCTCAGATTGCCTCTTGTCTTCATAAGCTGGCCCACAAACCGACATTCATCGTCAGTTTGTAAGCTAACGGGCCAGATCTATCCAAGTTTTCCAATGGTACCTTTTTCCATCACAGATTTGTTCCTCTCGTGGAAAAACAGTAATCGATCACCGTGGGCGCCAATGAACCGTGATCATATCGCAGCGCCTTGCGCCCATCCTCTAAACATCGCAGGTCGGAGTAGGAGTTCTCCATCTTCCCGATGCATTTTAAAATTTGAATAGTTAGCTAAGAGGAGATAAATCTTTTAGAAAAACAACACAAGCTTTTCAAAGTCTAAAGTAAGGTGAGGTAGCAAGAGAGGAAAAGAGACAGCAATTTAATACTTATATTTTTGTTTTGAGAACTCTTTTGTAGTTTTTGAAATTATTAGTTTTAAAGGTCTTCAAACCTATAACCAAGCTAAGGTCTCAACTTACGGTTGCTTCTCGATATTACTTTTTGTAACGACTCAAACTAGGATCGCTAGAATCTTTACAATCGCTCCAGATGTACAGCTTGTAAAGCCGTGGTTTCACAAGCAAGCAAACGACACAACAAAAGATGACTTTTATTACAGCAGATAGGGCTTTAACATACCATTTTAAAGCTTTAAGGTATTTGAGCCCGAAAGTAATATAATATACTTCAAAAGAAAGCTAGCACCACAGAAGCTTTGGCGAATCGAGACCCTAGTACCAGAGTCGCCAAAGTCTACGGTTCTTCTTGCTCAGAGCACACCGATCTTCCCAAAACTCTTCAGAGATTGTTTAAGCAAGAATGAGTACAACTATCAGATTTCAAAGAAATTGCATAGGAAATGCTATTTAACTATATGCCGGAAATGTCAAAGGAATGGTACAGCTTTTTACCTAACAGTATATGTGGAATGCAATAATTGAGTTTAAAAGCTTTACAAGAAATAAAGCCAAGAAAACAAGAATAAATATAGCCATGTGGGTTACAACAACTTCTGAAATTACCAATTAACATCAGAAAATTCTACTTATGCTTCAGATATTGGCATCACCCATGAACACAACTTCATTAACCTAAGCACCTGTATTCAATAACATTGATTACACTCGCAGAGTTGCCCAACTTTACCCACACGATATCATTTAACTCACATTGACACGCATCATGTTTGCGCACAACCGAGTAAGGATAACAAAGCTTTTTCACCGCTATCCTTTTTAGCCTCTACCCGAGATCTTAATCCATACAAATTTCTGGAGACCACTACCAATAGTGGACTCTCAGACTCGATGTCGACGCCCATACCGCTGTAAGAACCAAATGAGTGTCCTTAGGGGTACACCTCGCCTCACCTTGATATCAGAGATATTCAATTGGATGAGCAAAGGTACTAAGCTAGGGAGTAATGACCACGCATGTGGTTGAGCGGCTTATCGTGGTTCATATCGAGCACAAGGTTCTTGTCCTTACATGTCACCCAAAGGAGGCGATGGCCTAACACAATGTTACCCACCTCTCGATCTCACCGATGACCAAATTTTACCAAGTATATTGGGTTTTCCAACTCAATGGACACCACCTCAACTTACACTTAAAATCCTATTGGCCTAAAGCCAACTTTCCTTAACAAAGATTTAGAACAGTAGTTTTGTATGACTTAGCGTAATATTTGCTAATATTTTATGTGAACCAAGTTTGTCAAGGTGAATATGGTTTACAAGAATGGGTGGTTTAATATGTGGGTTTAAGGATTTATAACTACTCAACATGGCATTCCAAAGTATTATTTCTTGTTGAAATACTTGGCTAAAATATTTTAATGAAGATAGCAATATTAATATATGACATGTAGGTTCAATATGTTCAAGGTATGCAACTTGCCTCCTGTCTCGAGGTCCTCGAACTGTCCTCATACTCCTCAAGGTTTTGTCCTCAAGAAGTCTCGAAATGGTTCGTCTTGCCAAACCTATCGCAAGACACAAAATTCAATAAAACTCTCTGCTCAACAAGGAACGAGCCTGTAAAAAGATCCAACTACAACAAAAATATAAAAGAAGAAAGGAAATCAACTTAAAAAGGTAAAGGAGTTGGAAATGGCTAGATAGAGTTAGGATTAGGTTTTGGAGTTCGAGGTGATCAAAAAGGCTATTTAAACTCAAGTTAGGGTTTTCAAAGAAATCATGATCACATTATTATTCATACCTATTAATTAGATATAAACAATAATAAATCACCATTTTAGGTTTAAGAACAAGAATTAGAAATTATCAAGAAAATCTGAAATTTTTGGAAATAAAACCTATTTTACCGTGCATGAACAAGATCGGCCCTTTTATGAACAAAGGTCGGCCGACATCGTTTGGTCAGGAACAAGGGGCCCACTGGCCGAAATCGGCGCGCCCACTCTCAAGGCGAGGCCAAAGGTCAAGGCTTCACGGGCGGCCGTCAGAAGTAAAGCGCCATGCAAGGTGCATAGGCGAGGGCAAGGCTGGCCTCGAGTCATGACGCGCGCTGACACACACACAAGAATCGGGCGACATGCGACGACGGCCAAGGCGGGATTTGAAGGGCGGCAAGAAGGAGGTTCGCCTGTGTAGGTCCTCCGACCCTAGGGTTTTATGCTGCAAGGGGCTCCTGCTTTAGGTTAGGGTTTCGGGCGAGGAAAGGGCTGGCCAAGATAGATCCCAGCAATAGCCAGTGGACCTGAGAGGGTAGGGAGGGTTCTGGGTTTGTTTTGGCTTTGGGTGAGGGATTTTCTTCGGGTGGGGTTGTTTCACGAAGGGGAACCGAGGCGGCGGCGACGATTACCAACCTGCTTGGGGACGGCGAGGAAGGGTTGGGTTGGCGTTGGTTGAAGAGGCCGAAGCTGCGGAGAAGTTTTCGCGAGGCGCGGAGCAAGGAGGTCTGGGCGACGGGGGCCGCAGAGAGGGGGGTGAGGTGGTAGGGCGAGGGCAAAGGGCGGTGGCGAGGGTCAGCGGCGGCACGGGAGGGCTGGTCGAGGCGAGAAGGCGGCGTGTCGCTAATCCGGGCGCAACCGGAGGGCGCCGCCACCACTGCCGCGGGTTGCAGTTGACGGCGCAGGTGGCAGAGAGGTGGCGGTGAGGTGGCGGTGGCCTCTGGCTACAAGCTTGGCACGGGCGGCGGCAAGGCGGTGCGGCCGGTGCAGTCGCATGACGCGACGGAGGCGGAGGCTAAGAAGGATCGGGTGCACCACGCCGCCAAGGTGGCGAGGGGTGAGGCGCGCGTGAGGGGAAAGTGAAGGAAGGGAAGGCGGTTAGGGTTAGGGTTTGATTTGGGCGAATTTTGGCCAAATTTGATTTTTGATTTGAATTTTGAATTTTGAATTTCGATTTGAATTCAAACCGATTTTCAAACTTTGAAATTTTTTCAGTGTTTATACGCCATAGCATGCGCTCATGATGCACGCGGTCGCTTGCGGAAACCGCCACGCCACGGCCATGAGAGGTTTTAGAACCCTACACCACAGACGTCAAAGGCTTTGCAGCCACATGTCACGGGCAAAGGGTTGGGGACTCGCTTAGCCTAAGACGAGACACACGAACTGCTTACGAGTGGTCATCATTCCGACATGCATGGCGGGTTTTTAGGGTTTACCACCGCTACTGCCCCCAAGAGACATTTCTTTTTTTTTGAAGAAACCTACAGGAGGTTTGCCTCATTATATTATAGAGGAGAGGCGGTATTAAACCGCACGAAACCAGAAAGTTAAAAATGTAAGGTCTTAATTACAAGGAAAAAAACACTCCAAGGAGACAACATGAGAACTAAGTTTCCTCCTCCTTTTGATCTTAGCAAAGAGAACAAGGGCTGGAAGCTCTATTGTTAAAAATTTTCGCTTTCGCTTTTTTCCAAAGCTCCCACCAGATAAGAATCATGGTCGCTGCCCCGGTCTTCCTAGGGAACTCAAGGCCTCTACCACGCTGGACCACCAATCAAGGATGTTCGAGCAGGGGACCAGTGGAAGGTTGAAGGCCATCCAAACCCATCCATTCGCCATAAGCTTCCAAATTCGACCGAGAAACAAAGAATGTGCAAGTAGGTGCAGGGCTCGATTCGGGCGCAGGTCTACAAAGGGGCAGAGGCGATGATTTGGCCACCCTCTTGCTTCGAGCCTATCTCGAGGTCCGAGTTTGTTTTGAATTGCTAACTGCTTAAAAGTTTTCCCTTCGGAGGGGCTTGGGTTTGCCAAATTAACGATTTGAAGTTTGTCGCTATAGAGCCCAAGAAATGAAGAGCATAGGCTGATTTGGAGGAGTAGGAACCTTTCGACTTTTGTTTCCGTAAGATCTCGCTGGGTGTCTTGAGTGAGGTGGACTTGATTGATTTTGGTCCACAAATGCATTTAATTGATCGACATGTAAGACAGAGAAACCTCGCCGAGAGGTTGATGTCTCGCACCCACCTTCCATTCTCAGAAGGCCGCCAAAATACCCGTGTTTATGTAGTAGAAGAAGCAAAAATCAAGGGGCGAGGTCTTTGGGGGCTCTCCAAATAACCATGCCGAAAAACCGAATTTGGTTGTTTTTCCGCCCCCGAGGTAGATCCTCGTCGCACCACAAGAGGTTTTGATCGAGTCAAGGCAGGGATCTCCATACCCACCCAGTGGTTTGGAAGGATTATTCCATTCTTGCCGAGAGCTGCCAGCCTCGATTGCCGAGGAGAATTAAGGCAGACCGAGGATGCCTAGCCCGCCTGCAGATGGGTTGGTCAAGACACCCTTCCCCAGCTTGATTTTACACTTCGCACCGAGAGATTATCTTGGCTCCGCCCAAAGAAAACGCCGCCTTATTTTGTCAATGCCGAGGAGGATCGCTGGGTATTTTGAAGACAGAGGGAAGTAAATCGGATTGAGGCGAGGACCGATTAACCAAGGTGGCCCACTCACCGAGAAAGAAGGCGCCTCGCCAACTCGCTAACCTTCCCCGCCACCTTGTCGATAAGCTGTTGAAAGTCCACTTTGCTAAGTCAGAAGTGAGCTAAGTCCCAGATACTTGATCGAAGGTCGAACTGATAGCCGACAATGAGGAGAACCGAGGCAAGGTCAATGTGGTCACAAATGATAGGGAGCACAAGATTTTTCAAAATTGGTATGAAGGCCTGGCTTTCCCGAAATTGAGGATGATCCTGTGGTAATGTAAATCTCATCGGGTTGGGGTTGATGAAGATAGCCGATCATCCGTGTAGATGGAGGTTCCGATTCGCCAAAGGTATATGGGGGGCCAGTACCCAAGCCCGCTTTCCTCGAGGAGACTTTGGATGGGGTCGATGGCTGAATGAAGAGGAAGGGTGAAAGGGGGTCTCCTTGCCGCAGCCTCGCCTGCCTGAAGGATCGCTTTGCCGTGGATGCCGTTAAGGAGGACTTTCGACGAGGCGGACCTTAAGAGGGTCAGCCACCCGCTTTGACCACCGAGGAAAACCTTTGTGTAACAGTCCAAGAGGTAGTCCCAATGGACCGAGTCAAGGCCTTGGCAATATCCAAATTTTGAAAAAGAGCGCTGGGTCTTAGAGCGGTGAAGCCTCGTGATCAAATTCATGGACGAGAGGAAGTTGTCGTGAATGCTTTTTTCTTGTTGAAGGCGCCTGAGCTCGCGAGACCAAAGCTATTGAGAATGGAGCCACCGCCGCTTAACGCTTTTAACGATCCACTTGCCAATCCTCGTATAAGGCCGATAGGTCTAAAGTCTTGAACTCTTTCGCCCCTTTTTTTGGGATGAGCACAACGCTTGCAAAGTTGAGTAAGTGAAGGAGCGAAAGTGAGGAATGGAAGCTAGAGAAGACCGACATGATATCTCGCTTTAATGATTGACCAAAGACGATTTGTAGAAATTTATGAGAAGCCATCCCGGTCCCGGCTTTGTCTCCGTGTAGTTGGTCAAGAGCGAGGCGCACTTGGATTCAAAGGAAGGCATCCTCGCAGAATTTGTAGATCGTATGGCGGTGGTGGAGAGTCGCCAGCTTGAGATCCGTGTCGCGGGAGCAATATGCCAACATTTCTTGGAAGGACTCTTGAATTAAGTCCTCATTCTCGAGTGTGAGATCGCCCACCGCCTTGATTGGAGCTTTTGAATGAAGTTTTTCCTTTTACTACCATTAGCTTTGATATGGAAGAATTTTGTGTTTGCATCATTTTCTCTCGAGATTGGTGATCCGAGAGCACCGGCGCTTTCTCGTTCGCCGAGCACCGCTGCACTCCAAGACTCTTCTAAGGTTGGCCTCGTGGTTATTTCAGAGGAGTCAAATCCTCGCGCTTGAGCCACGCCGAACCAAGGATGAGCTCGAGGCCATGCAGAGAAGGAGCTTTGGCCGAGGGAAAGGGTTGCGCCCACGATCCGAGGGCTAAGCAAGGGACGCTAACTTGTGGTGCAACCCGTGAATGGGTTCAGCAGCGTGCAGGAGCTAACTGTTGTTGACCGCCTCAAGAAGCCCGCATCTTGATCCGTGTTTTCAAACTAAGGATTTGGGGCGGGTCCGTAAATGTTGGAAAGTAGGAGGGGGCAAAGGGTCTGAGAGCGAGGAAGACAAATACCAAGGATGTGGTTATCGAAGAGGGTGTCCCAACCTTCGTTAGAGAAGACTCGCCCACCGACCAGAGTGGGTTTTAACGCTCATTGCTCCAGGTGAACTTTCTATTTTGGAGGTGGAGCTCTTTCAGCTCGCAAACGTTGAGAGTGTTGCGGAAGAGCGCCATATGACGAGGGTTAAAGTTGGAATTATTTTTGTCTTGGGCACGGTAGATGAGGTTGAAGTATCCTAAAACCAGCCACTTGGAGCCGGGGATTGGTTTTAATGAGACGAGTTCATGAAGGAAGGCAGCTTTGTTACTACTTTGGGATGGACCGTAGACAATCGTCAGGCGGAAGGACGAGTTGCACTCTTTGAGGACCACCGTCGCCGACAAGCTGAAGACCAAGGTGAGAGTGTCCTCCACCTCAACGAAGTCGCTATTCCAAAGTAGAAGAATACCACCCCTCGTACCATCGGCCGGATTATGGGCAAAGTTCCGCAGATTGTAACCCCCTAGGGAGTGGACGAGGTTTTGGTCTACCGTGGCAAGTTTGGTTTCCTGAAGGCATACGAGGTGGCACGTTGTGGAAGCGAGGGTCTCTCGAATGAGCGATTTCCTGGCCTGGCTGTTTAGGCCCCACACATTCCAGCTGAGGATATTGATGTTGGTGTTAGGGCTAGACATTTGTGGGGGCGGCATCCGCAGGGGGTTCGGTGGCCGAAGGGACGTGGCCGACTAGGTCGGTTGGAGTGACGGCGTCTCCAACAGTGGCACCATGAAGCTGAAAGGGTTTAGTGCACTGAACCTTCGGTGTGGGGATGACATGCTTGTAGACCCGCAAGGCAAAACTCGGAGTGGTGGCAGTTGGTTGAGGCTTGGTTGGCTGTGGCTCGCTGAGGGGCGGCTTTGGGTTGCTGCCGACGAGACTCACCGCTGAGCGGGAAGGCAATGCAGGGAAGGCTGTCCTCCTCAGTCGCAAGGGCCAAGCACTGGGGCTACTACTGCTTGGAGAACCCACCCTGGAACCGACGGCACAGTGGGGACGAGAAGGGAAGGCCCGCTGGGCCCACAGCTGGAGGAGAACCAACGTCATAAGACTCATCCAAAGGCACGGGCTGCACCCCGGCTGGGGGTCAACCTTCAGCAGATGACCCAACCAAAACAGTAGGCCAAACAAAAACAGATGGATAGGCAAAAACCGTGGTCCAGGCTTTATCAGCATGAAGCAATCAGAGTGGAGGCTCGTCTTCAGCTTCAGCGAAAAAACCCGCAAGGAGCACAGAGAGAACAGCCGAAGCTCGCTCGCCAGGAAAGGAGAAAACGCCTTGTGCCGCAAGAACTTCCAAGAATAAAGAAGGCATCACTTATAGGGCAAAGACAAAGCCACCATAAGGCCAAACGTCTTCAGTTCGCTACCAGACAGCAAAACAGCTAACATAAGTGGATGACAAGCAGGGAGAACCACAAACTACATCAGCATCATCAGCATCCACAAAAGGCAAACAGGGGACAGCAATGGTTTCAGAACCAGTTGACAAGCAAAAAGACAGAGCTTCTTCAGTTTGCATACATAAGACGACTTGAGCCTAAGCAGCAGAAGAGGGGCAAAAGAACCAATCACATCGATGGTTGAGAGCTGCATGAAAAAGGGGGGGGTGTCAGTCTTCAAGTAGAGGGGAACCAGCTTCTAGGCCGCCACCACTTGGCCGCCCAACGTTGCTGGAGTGGCTTGCGAAGTCGAGGCCGCGACCACCTGGCTATCCGGAAGAAAATGACCTCCGATCTCGACAAGAGCATCGTCCGCGCGCTGGGTGAGCTGACAGTCCACCTTGAAGAGTTGCACCAAGGCAGAAATGGAGTCTTCTGGAAGGGGGGCTTCAAGGTCGCGATGTACTCTTTGAGCCAAGCTCGTGAGGGGGCGATCTTTAGGAGAGTGCCCACCAGGGCAAGGGCTTCGGCTCGCCAACATAGGGCCTGCCCTTTTTTTACGCCAAAGTGACATCGCGACATAGGTTAATCCGCCCGCACATCGCTTTGACTTAAAGGGGCCGGTTATGTTGCGATGGGGGGCCGGATCGGTGAACAAAATGGCTGTTGAGGACACGCCAAAGGGCTGGCCCTTGCTGGGCCCCTTCTTGATCGGCATGGCGGCTTGGTGAGGAGTCCTGGAGGGAGAGTGGTGGCTCGGCAGTTTGGAGCGATCCAGTCTCTTGAGCGGCATGGCGGCTTGATGAAGCGCCCCGAGAGAGAGCTGGGGCTCAAGATGCCGGGCGCCCCGCCTCTTGAGCGGCATGGCGGGTTGGTGAAGCGCCCTGGAGGGAGAGTGGGGGCTCGGCAGGCTGGAGCGGCCCCGACAGCTCCTGAAGTAGCGAAGGCAGCACCAGGACCGGGCTTCCCCGAGCAGGTTCGGCGGGGGAGGCGGGGTCCACAAGGGTCGGCGGGCTGGCCTCCTCAGAGCTGCAGGTGTCCCAAGCTAGCGGCGGGACGGAGCACGATGGAGGGACTACCACATCTCGATCGAACTGGGGACAGGGGAAAACGAAGGTTAAAAAAGTGAGAGGCAGAGGAGTTGAGTCAACTCGAACTCGCAGCAAACCCCAGAGTCAAGTCACGCCTTCGCAAGACCGGGTTTTTGTTGTATTCAGAATCGCTAGATGTCTATCATCAGCTGCAGATGAGAGGTTGATCTGAAAATTACGCCGCCAGCACTACCACGAGAAGCTTCACATAGGAATCGTTTCCTCCGTATGTTGTGGATCTTGTCCGACGGTTTACGACACACAGGGTGCATAGTGATGTATTGCGAAACAGAGGGATACACGGGGTGCAAGGTATACATCTGTCAAAAAAAAAGAAGGCAGAAGCTCTACCGATCACTATTAGAGAAAGAAAACAAGTTTTAGTAGTTTGCCTGCTATAACCTGGAACAGAAAAAAGTGAGAAAGCAACAACGACCAAGACTAAGCATGATTTTTTTTTAAAAAAAAGACATGACCTCTATCGATCACTATTAGAGGAAGAAAATAAGATTTAGTGGTATAGTTGCTACAACCCGCAATGTAAAAAATAGAGAAAACAACAACGACCAAGCACCAAGCACATGTTTTGGCCACTCCTTGCAACAACAATAAAACTCAGCAAAATAAGAAACTTGGAGCAAAAATAACTTTATTCCTAGTTTCCACCTCCTCAAGTGTCATTGATATCTCTATAATTTGTTGTTTAATTCATGCCATTATGCTTGCCTTATATCGCTCATTTTCTCATATGAAATCATTAATTTCTATATTTTTTGTATTTTATTATATATATACGTATATCGTCACATCAACATTTTTTTATGACATCTCACGATACCAACATATCTGAACAACCTAACTCCAAAATCCGAATACTATCCCAAAAATCCCGGGTCCACTGCTGGCTAATCACGTGAAGAATCGAATCCTTGTCGACTGTGCCGTATTGGTCCAAATGTACTATCGTGCTTGTGTACGATTGCATCCAAATAACAAAACTCCTAATGCATGCAGCATCCTACTATACAACTCTGATCATGTTTCTTTCAAATGAGAGGTGCTATATATCCTCGCTGGCTCGCTCAATAGTGCTGGTCGTGTGACTGCACATCTTATCCTGAAGGAATATCCAATCCTGCAATGACTAAAAGTATCTCCAATAGTTAGAGATAATATTGCCTCTGCTATATGCTATATCATCTTTATAGATAATATCTCTAATAGATAGCCTTTAGCATACCCTTCAATATTTATATTGTATAACTTTTCTTTAAAACGAGTCTACATGTCAACTAGAGTAAATAAATGTATCATGTCTTGTTTCGCGTACACGATATTTTCTTCAGGAAGAGACGTCATGTGCTCTCTCTCCTCTCCACGTAGGATTATATTGACGTAGTATAGTTAAGAGACGATAATAAATACATTATTGAAGATGCCCTAATGAACACATCACCCATATTTCTTGTAAAATGTGCTCTGTAATTGAAAGTATTATCTTTTCCAATAAGTGCAATAACCTTGGTTCAAACTTCTGAAAAGAATACATGGATAATGCGTAATAAATAGCTCATGTTTATCGCGATCAACTAATAGTTTGCCAAATCCTTTAGGGCATGTACAATGGTATAGACAGCTGCTGTCTATAGCAACTCTCTATATCACCTGTAGACAGCACTATAGATAATTCATACAATAGGTTGTCTTTTCACCTGTCTTTATAGATAACACAATCCTTTAATGCTTTCATAGATCTAAGACATTTCCTCCTTGGTTCTGGTGATACAGTCGGCTACATGATTGTAGACAACATATTTCTCTCTCTTTATTATCTTTCATCTACATCAGTTTAAATTTTACGTGATAGAGACTATAGACAGCTGATATAAACCCACTGTATATGGCAAACGACTTCGGATCTTTTTTGCAACGTTGGAAAATAAAGTTTACATGGGTTATCAGCGGTGATACATGAAACAGATATTAAATTTTAGTCGGTTTCCCTGTGATGCTTTTTGTGGTGTCGACTGTTCTTCCGAGTTCTGAGTTGTGAGAATCTGAGTGACCCGACCAGGTTGAGATCCAGAAACAAGAGAGCATGGTTCATGCGCTACTGTCCCTCTTTGCATCTAGAAGCAAACAGGTCTAGCTGACTATCCTTCTTTACTTTGCCTAATCTCTTGCTGCAGTGGTATCAGGTTGGGTTATGAATATATCTGCCCCAACCTGTACTTTTCAGCTCTTTTACCCATTCTGATAAGAGCTGAACTGTGTGATCTCCTATCCATCAAGGATCATCCGTTCCATTACTAGTTTGGAATCACACAATTAAGGATTAGGAAAAATATCAAAGAGCCTTGATGCTAGGCTAGTGGAAGGCAAGTACGGTTTTAGGGGCGAAAAGATGTTTGATGTTTGCTCAGTTTCGTAGAGTTTATATTGATTGCATACGTTACCATCGTGTGGATGCCCCAATATGGCCCTTCATGCTGCATACTGAAGTTCTAATATTAACTACTTACTATACATAACCCAAGTGCATATGAGGAATCTTCCACACAGATTCTTATTGTTTGGGTACTTGTGCATTGCATGCCATCTTCTAAATTCTTGAGATTCGCTGCACAAACCGGGCTGATCTGTGCATAGGATCTAGTAGTTATTTTTAGGTTATAGAGAATTTTGGAGCCGCCTAAAATAGTCTCCGGTTGATTTAATAATTTTGTAAAAAGAACATCATATTTAGTATTTACGTGACTTAATGCACATCGCTTTGTGCGCTATCTTGCTAACTAGTGTACGTGGCTACGTGCACCAGATACAATTACAAGGCTCTATGCAAAGCATGATTTTAAAGATATTATGTTTTCATTATGTCTGTTGGATTTCATATGGCAACAATTGTTCCATTCCGTGATTCCATCAGATGTTTCAGCATTGTAGGCACTAAGTAATCAATATGTTTAATATGATTTTTTGGGTAATTAACATTATAGGTGTGAAAGCCCTTCACCCCTTTGTAAAAATTGTATTTCTAGCATTTTGCTGAAATCATTTTTCCTCTATTTCAGGATGTTATTATGGGCCTGTTTGGTATAGCTCTAACTCCTAGCTTCGTAGTTGGAGTTTGTGGAGCTGTGTCAAACGGGGTTGCTCCACAATTGTTCTGAAGTTGAAGCAACCGGGAGTAGAGCAGCCTGTAGTGCAAATTTTGGGAGCGGGTAGAACCTTGCTCCAAATAAGGAGCAGCGGACCAACAAAACAAAATACCCCTAGAAGTTGAGAGTAATTACCCGCAATATGCCACTCATATACCCCTATCTCAAACCGTTCCCCTCCCTACCCACTTGGCCTCTTCAGATCCCTCCCCAAAGGCAATACTTTCAGAGTAAGGGCGGCTCTCCCCGACGGCGGGCGGCTCCTCCCCCAGTCCCCCACGGCGGCTTCTTCCCCTGGCACCCCAACCCGCAGCGCAGCCCCCAACCCCTTCGCCTCCCTGTCACTGCCCAGGCGCTTTCCTCCATGGGTTCTGGTCCTCCGGATCTCCCGACGACGGTTCCTCCTCCCCTCCATGCTCCTCCTCCGCCGATGGCATCTTCCTCCCTTGGCCCTCGCTGCCTTCCTCCGCAAGAATGGTGGCTCTTCCTCCCTAGCCCTCTGCGCTCTTCCTCCCCGCCCCGGCTCTCCTCCTCCCTTGGCGGCTCTTCCTCCGCGACGGTCTACCGTCGGCATCTTCGAGGTAAGCCACATCTATGACCTAAAACTCACAATATGATGCAATGCTTGCTACTATAACTCATGTGAACCGAGCTATTGGGATTGATTTGTTCTAATATTTGGAATGTGAATCGAGATCTGCTGTGAATATGTTGTGAATCTGAAATTGGCTGTGAATATGCCGTGAATCTTGAAGTAGATGTCGGCGTATGCGGTGTAATTTTCCCTGCATCACAGATTCAGAGGGTCAAGTTGCTTCCTCAAAGGAAGAACATCCAAATTTCAATCTTTGTGATCGCTTTTGATTTGTAGATGTTACATTGTGCCAAGGTTGGCTTGGATGCACTTACATGTGATTGTGTTCATGAATAATAGTATTGTCAGATTAATGTGATGTTCATGAATAATAATAGTATTGTCAGGTTGGCTTGGATGCCTTCCTCTGGTTCAGTGATTGCTGTTGGTAGTTGCAAAAGAATTGAGAAAGCTTTAGGAGGCTCCTTTTTTGTCCATGAACTGATGAATGAGTGATTCATGAATGAACACTTTGGATTACGCTTTCTAAGATTTTAGAGAATGATTTCAACTCGCTATAACTTTATTTTGGTGGTAATTACTAGTTAGTCAGCTTGATAGTTTGTAACATGCTTTTGTTGGCAATCATAGAGATAATTATATTTCCTTATGTTCATAATATTGATAAAATGTTATCTTGTTCCAAGAATAATATTGTTAATATTGATTATCAAGTATGTGACTTGATTGTGAAACTCTATATTTCGCGATAATTATTCTTATACGATCCTCGGTCGAAACATATGAGGACACATATGAATAGACTAGCATATGTATTGGTTGATGGCTATGTTTCACGAGTCATAGATACGAGATATCAAACCAATAATATGGACACATGTTAGAGAACATGATGTTGGATTAGACCCACCTTGAGACACTATTGATATTGTTATGATTCTATTTGTCGTTAGTTGGTCTCAAGCAATATTGATGTATAATCCTTAGACCTAAGATCAACATGATTTCCTACATATGTAATAGCACTCTTAGGGGTTGCCAAACGCTACACCGTAACTGGGTAGTTATAAAGGTAGCTTTCGGGTATGCTATAAACATGCAGAAGAATGTGATTGGTCGGATATAGGATTTACCCTCCTAACATAACAGAGAGATGTCTCTAGGCCCTCGTTGTGGTCGGATAAAGAAAGTGCATGGCCATGCCACTAGTAGTCAAGTGTTCACCACATGAAGTAATCCGACACTCGATCGAGAAAGTATTGAACAATCCATGGATGACACAACATCTCACCGGAGTTCAACCAGCATCGTGAGGCAAATAGAGTATACACGTAGTAGGTTGCTTAGTTCAATCAGCTATGATCGGTCGTATGGAGATACGAGCTGGTCGTAGATCGGTCGAACGTAGTCACATGGTGGTCGTAACTCGTCGTAAGGAATTACGAATCGTCGTGACCAAATACGAAATCGGTCAGATAGAGATAGGACTCCGTCGTAAGTGATGAGGACTCGGTCGAGATCATATTGCATTAAGGTTCGTCCGACATAATTTGTGTGTATTCGGAATCGTTATGTTCTCGCTAGGAGCCGCCATTTACTCGTGATCGAAAGAGTTTCCGAGTCACAACCGACACGCATGAACCTATAGGGTCACACACTTAACAAAGTTGGAACAAACCAAGACGAATACGATTCGACAAACGTGTTCGGATAGGATCCGTCACAAGCACTATATAAGGAGATGCATGAGGCTGTTGGGAGGAACGCGTGAATCACCACCGAAACCCTAGCCGCCATCTTTCTGAGAGCTCTGTCGTGTGACCTGGTGCTAGTACACCGACTCATGGTTGTTCCTTCCCTGGACGTGTGGATACCATAGAGGCGCTACTGCGACTATTGCGCTTGAGGACGATCCACGATCTTCGTAAGGAACTGCAGAGGTGCTGGAGGAGACGATCGACTTGCGAGGATGATGGACGATCGACTACAACCACTGCATCAACGTGCTTGACGTTGGACAATCGACTACGACCAGTACATCGACGCGCTCTTCGTTGGACTAGGCTGCTCTGACGCTTCTTCCGCTGCTCTGTGCGTCTAGTGGTAACGATCTGTGATCATCTTCTTGCTTGGCTTCCTGGTTTACGTGGTAGAAATTTTGAATTGTTGCTATCGTAGCCTACCCGTATCCCTACATCTTTTTGTGTGAATTGGTAGCCCTTAACCGAGTTCTGATTTATGTATAAATTGATATATAGGAGGCCACAAAGGAAAGCATAGTCATGAAGAAGGAAGAACAGAGGCTGCAGAGCTATGGACAGAGTAGTTGAACACATGCAATTCTATTCAAATTATTGTTGTAACTTCAATAATCGAATAGTGATGTATATAGAACTGATGTATAATGATCTTCGAGAATGTAATAAAGGCAATAAATTTTGTTCTGTCATTGTGGCTTCTAGTTTGATACTTTTTTTGTTATTAAATCCAAGCTCACATACCTTGTAAAATTTTTTGGTGTTAATCAAAATGAACTTATATGGGAATTGAATAGTAGCAAAACTATATAAACCTAGGATTAGGTTGTTCTGCAGTGATGAGGAAAATAAGCACGAATACCATCTAGCTAATGGGAGCTAGTATGCATGAGAATAGGTTTGGATATTGTAAAACTTGGAGATTTGTATACAAACTAGCTTTGAGAACCCGTCCCACAATGTGCTGGTGAGTGAAGGTTGCCACACTTATGTTCTGTTTTTCATTTTAACCTGTACACTCTGAGCTGAACTTTCCACATAATTGTTTTTTTATTTTCAATTAGACACCGGAGAGTTTCCTGCTCCTCTTAAAAAATCACTTTGCACTATCGCCATGAGGTGTGGATATGACAAAATGTATCAATCTTTCACACTCCATGAGATGTGGTTGAATTTGTTTTATACTTTTATGCATTGGTGATGGGCTTAGTAATTGCAAGGCACGCATCGTGATGAGGAGGAATGATACCATTTCACTTTGCAAATGTAGAAAGTAGTGGTCGATTTGAATTAGTGTCTCGATCAAGATATTGTTTTGATTGTTTGCAATCTACAATGTTATATCGATGCAAAGACATAGAGGGGTAGGAAGCGCATGGAAGATCGGAGGGTGCTTTGTAACAAGCATGTGGAAAGAGATGATGAATGTGTGATTTGCATAGAGACATACACCAAAATGGTTCTGCCTAATTGCAGTCATGCAATGTGTATAAAATACTTGTTTTTCACAACTTCTCAACTGATGCTTTGCATGCATTGTAATATTGTACACTGTATCGACTTGTGTGTTTTTCTACGCTTTTGTTATAAAACTCATTGAATTAGAACCTTTGTTATGAACTTCATATGTTTATATATGTTTATTTAAAAAAAATTGATTGCGGGCGAAAAAGATGGCACAATATTACTAAAAAAATTAAAATAAAAGCACAACATGATTGAAACCAACTTACTAAACTGTTATAAGTTATACAATACGAAAAAAGATTACAAGTCACAAAACGAGTATAGTGCAATCTTTTTACAAACATCATTCTCATTCCTAGAGCTGGAGTTAACTTTTTAACCAAATACCTCCTCAGACTGCTCTAACTTCTTATAGAAGTGGATTCAATAGTGAAGCTATAATTGGAGCTGCAAAAACTTAGAGCACAGCTGTAGCAAACAGACCCTATATTCTCACGAGATGCAAATCGGAAGTACTCTGTAACGTAAGAAATCGAGTACAAGTTTACTGGCTGCCTATTTTACTCCAGCTTGCACCAACCTCAGACATGCTGAAAGTAATCATTAGAGAATTTTTACAGTTCATTCTACTTATAGTAAAGATTGGTAGTAGTAATCAAATCTGGGATATATTCTTCTCCTTTTATTACTATACCCCGTATCAGTACCTTTGGATCGGAGCAATAATGGTGGTATTATTATTTGTTCTGGGACATTGTTGCATATCAAAATTAGTTCTGACGTGAGCCAAACAGTTATACGTACAGTTTAACACATCATGCTTAAGTACTCATACACGTACGGCTTGTAATTGTCAGCAAAACCAGCAGAGTTCAGTTACAAGTAACCCATGGTTGACCAGGTGACATTTACAACTAGCTTGAATGCCCTTCCCATCTCTTTTGTGCTCCGAATAAAAGGATGCGGGTAGACATGGCCAAAGATGTCTGCAGCTCCGGGGAGCCTTCACTGGCGGTGGCTACAAAACTAAGGCTCAATTCGCCATCCAAGGAGAAAGATACTGCCGATCAAAACAACGTCCCCGACGCTGAGCTTTCACGGAAGAAGAAGAAACCGATCCACGGAAGAGAACGATCTCGTCTTCGTACCCGCTTGCGAGCGCAGTGACCATGAGATCACAACGACCTTGTGGTGTGACCTGATCTGAAACCGCGACCTCCACGACCGCCTCCACCGGCGCTCTCGATGAAGGCGTACTCCATGTCCACCGGGCCCAGCGGGCCGTAGATCGGAGTCTTCAGTTTCAGGCTAAACCGAATGCCGTAAGGTGAAGTGTACTCGATGCACCCATCGATGAGCAGCATCGACGGCGGCGGCGGCCGCGGTGCTGCCATTGCCATCGCGCTGAACTTTTAGGCTGTATTCAACTAGCACGCCGTCCAGTATAGATGTTCCTCGGCCAGGAGAGACAAAGGCAGTGCTGGAGAACCCTGCATTTCGATTCAAGGAATTTCCATGCTGAAGTTAATAGGAATATATATTCTGAATCATGATCTTTATACTGTCGAAATTAATAACAATAAATTCTTTTAAGCAGGCATTTATATTAGGAAAAAGTCCGGTTTACTCTCTCGAATTATCAGAAAAGTCTGGTTTACCCTCTGAACTACAAAACCGGTTATTTAACCCCCTAAATTTGTGAAAACCGATCAATTAACACCCCACAGCGGTTTGGAGCGATGATTTTACTGACGTAGCACATATTTTGCCACGTGGAACTCTCATTTGTCCTAGTCATAACTACGTGTCCCAGTCATCTCCTCAGCTCTCGTTTCTTCTTCATCTCTCCCTCCCTCCATTAACTCCCTCTTGAGCTTTGCTTTTTGCCCCTTCACCGCCACCTTCGCCTCCTAGTGTCGCCACTGCCGCCGCCGCCCACCGCCATCGCTGGCCCCTTGGCCCGCCGCCGTCTTCCTGGTTGCCTCCCTCGGCTCCTCCGCCCTCGGTTCGCTCGGTTTCCCCTGGCCCGGCTCGGAGAGCGCCAAGCACGAGGCGGGTGGTTCGGCGATGATGTCATGGGTTACTACTCGCCATGGGCAGCGAAAGGGACAACACCGAGATGGCGGCGGTCGCCACAGATGCAGAGGGCGCGGAGAAGCCGGGTGCGTGTGGTCGCGAGGATGATATCGCAGAGTACGCAGCGCGGCGGTGGAAGAATTTGATGGTGCGTTGAGGCTAGCCGCCGCCGCTGTCATCGCGGTGGAAGCGCCGTCGGGGTTTCGGCCACCGAGGAGCAACTGGCGTGCTGCCGCCGACGTTGCCGTGATTCCACGTGATGTACGTGGTGGAGGCCATCATGCTTGAGCTCGCGCTTCCTCGCTTTTCTTCACATTGCTACTGCCAGATATAGATACCAGACTATCGCGAGAGTTCCCGATCGATGAACTATTCAATTGCTCGATTTTTAGAGCCCGTGTTCAACAACAATCTGTCTTTGGGCGTGATCTTTGATGATATATTGACGCTTAATTTCGCAAGTCAAACCAACTGGATCGTAACCAATTGACAGCTTCCTAATCATTCTAGCAAAAAGGGAGACCGCCTATCAACAGAGAAAAGATTGGTTAACCAAAGAATAACAAGATAATATTAGGCATTTTTCGCAATAGAATATTGTACCTCTTGCTCCTCCCAAAATTCTTTATCCTCGTTCTCAAACTGATCCTTGGGGCATGTATTAAAGTATGCTTGCTTCTCCCATCGATTGTTGTTTCCTCTTTCGCTTCATTTCCATCGCTGTCCTTGGGACCAATCACCGACCGGATAAACCGTCACCCAAACCTTTCATTATCCCGCCGGGTCATCCGACCGAACCGACCGCAAGTGGTCTCGTGATCATCTGGGATATCCTGTGATCTATAGCTCTACTTGGTGTATTTACGGAAGAGAAGGTGTATTGACCTTGCCCATGGCGCTTGGCTTTGCCGCTGGCCTTGGCCGCCGCCGTGGGTCAAGGCCGCCTTTCTTTGCGACGCCGAGTGGGAGTTGACGCGACGCCGCTGGCTTCTTTTTGTCGCCGAAGGGACGGCGCTTTGGTCGCCTCCAAAGAAGACGGCGAACGGTCAAGTCCACACAGAGCCTCTCGTCATCGACGCATCGCAGGATGACCCGACGCCCCGCCGCTGGAGCAGCCAGCGGCGGCTTGAGGGCGGATCTTGCCCAATCTCGGCAGTAGAGTCAAGGGGTTCATGGTGGCGCGAAGACGCCAGCCGCGCAGGATGGCAAGGAAAGCGACGAGAAGGCGAGGGAGTTGGGGAGGAGGAGCACGACGCTCTCATGGGATGTGGAGGCGGGTGCGAGGCCGGCGGCGAGGAGGACGCGCTCCAGCCCCGACAAGGCGGACGCGCTCTCAGCCCGACAATGGCGGATGGGCAAGGCATGAAGCGATTTACCCGGACGAGGACGTGGACAACGGCGCGGAGGACGGCGGGAGCGGCAGCGGCACGGCGAGGAACATGAGGACGGCGGGAGCGGCAGCGACACGCCCACGGGAGGAAGAAGCAAATGCGGGGCCCACGAGTCAGAGAGAGGGGGAGGAGAAGAAAACATGCCGTGTGCGCTACGTCATATGCTGAGTTAGCCGAATTTAGTCACGTCAGTAAAACCACCGCTCTAAACCGCTACGGAGTGTTATTTGACCGGATTTCACAAATTCAGGGGGTTAAATAACCGGTTTTATAGTTTAAAAGGTAAATCAGACTTTTCTGATAATTTGAGAGAGTAAATTGGACTTTTCCCGTTATATTATGATGGTGAAATGAGGGGATGACAGTACGTAGTTTGCCTTCCCTCCCCTCCCACGCAGCACGTCTCCTCCAGCGCACGGTCCGCCGTGGCCTCCTTCCATGTGCTGCTGCTAGCGTCCACCGTGGCCTTCTCTTCCATCGCCCGTAGCCCCGCCCCCGCCTCACCTCCCTCCCTGTTTTCCTCAGCCACGGTAGGGGGCTTGCAACGCCATTGGAGGCAGCGATTGGGCCAGTAGAGAGCTGCAGCTTCATCGTTGCATGGGGTTCATGGGGTTGGTCGAGGAGGACAATATTGCGGTCGTGTGGTAAGCGACGATGTCATGTAGGCCGGGAGGAGTTGCAGCTCCGGCGGAGCTAGCTAGCGGGACAGTCGACGGTACAAGCTCCACCAGACCGCGTATCCGGCTGGAGTTGCACACTTCCTGGTACGAAGCATGTATTATTTAACATGAGACGCGCATTAATAATGTAATCTGCAACGCAAACACAATAGAGAAGGTATAGTAGCTATCGATAAATAAGTGGGATGTACATACAGATTTTTTTTAAAAAAATAATACATTTTAAAAAAGAATTACATAAATAAATAGTTGAAAAGAAAATTACTAAACTAGAATTAGCGACACAGCATTCTCCAAAGAGCATACACTACAGAGGCGGGTTTTTGTCGAGTGCTCGCAGACTCGGAAGAAAGGCACTTTTGACTGCAAAGCCTTTTGCCGAAAGCAACACTCTAAGAAAGAGCCTCCGTCGAATCTCCTTCCGGTAGAAGGCGCTTGCCGAAAGTGCCAAATTTCGAAAGACTTCAAAAGGCTTTTGCCGAGTGCCGCGGCACTCGCAAAGATTTGACACCGCCGGCCCTAATTTTTAATTTTTTATTTTTTTGCCGAGCAAGAATGGTCATCGTGACTCTAAGAAAGCGTGTTTTTATTTTTTAAAATTTTTTTGCCGAAGTGCAATGGTCATTGCACTCGCAAAGCTATCTCTAAAATTCGAACCGAAAAACCCAAAAAATAGCAAATTTTTTTTAAATCGGGGAGGTTCTACCGGCTTAGCGCCTCCAGCTCACACGCCGCAAGTCGCGTATTTTTCAGACAAAATTGCGTATATGCTGCCAGCGGATTCGAACCCGCTGACCACCGTATGTAACCCCTCTACAAAGACCACACCGTCACTTGTGTCTATATTCTTTGCCCCAAAATATTATACAAAACCGAGTGTAAATTGCTTGTTTGAGGCCCTAAACGAATTCAAATCAAAAGTTGTCAACTACAAAGTTTCATAACTTTTCGAGATCTACAATTTTCATTTAGGAGTTTCTCCATCCGAGGTCGTTTACAAAATTTGAATTTCAAATTTAAGAAATTCAAACGTAGTTTTGCATGAAAAGATGATTTCAAATCAAAAGTTATTAACTAAAAGTTTCATAACTTTTCGAGATCTACAATTTTTATTTTGGTTGTTTTTCCATCCGAGGTCGTTTGAAAAATTCGAATTTTAAATTTTTCAAATTCAAACGCAGCTTTTCCTTAACAAAACGAATTCAAATGAAAAGTTGCCAACTACAAAATTCTATAACTTCTCAAGATCTACAAAGTTTATTTTGGTTGTTTGATCATTTGTTCATCCGAAATGGTGGTTCTAACATTGTTCACAAATTTTTGCCAATTCCTCGCACTCTCAGAACTTCTTCTTGCCGAAAAAAGCCAAAAAGCACTCCTTACTCGGCAAAGACTTTTTGCCGAAATTTTTCAGCCTGCCAAAAAATGTTCAAATTTGCACTCGCAAAGATTTTTTTGCCGAGTGCCAAAAACACTGAGCAAATTTTTTTTTTTTTTTTGCCCCATTATTTTTTTGGTAGCCGAGGATTTCATATTTTCGACTTTTGTTTGAAAAGTATTGCGGAAAAGTGTATTTGAATGATGTTAAAATCTGCATATCTTCACATGACTCTATATGCTATATAACATGCGAGATGTCTCGGTTTTAGGCATCCGACGCCGCAACTTGCTCAAACCTTCTCAATTTTTTATCATAGACTCTACATGCGATAACACGACGCCTCGACAAGTTTCGCTATTTTCGACTTCGCTCGATTTTATATAATTTAAATACACTTTTCTCGCAGTACCTCGCCATGTTACGCCAACAAGATGCTCGAATTTCATGTGAGTTCCTCGGATACGGCCTCAACATACACCAAATATCATGAATATCATTTTTGAACGACCAAATTCGATTATTTCATGCACCGCAGCTCAAATTTGAAATATTCCATAAAATTCAACGAAACAAAAAAAAACTAACTAAATATAGCAAAAAAGTCAAAATTGTCCCAAATTTGAACATGGAGTTTTAAATAATGTGAAGGCCTCACAAAAAAATGGGTCAAAAAACAAAAAAATTTTTTGCCAATTCCCTCGACTCTAGAATCCTTTCTTCGCCGAGCAAAAAAAAGCACTCAAGAAGATTTTTGCCGAAAGTGCCAAAAAAAAGCACTCTAAGATGACTTTCTTTCCGAAAGTGCCAAAAAACACTCTCGCAATTTTTTTTTTTTTTGCCCATTATTTTTTTGCAGCTTTTAATTTTCCCATTAGACAATTTTGACTTTTGTTTTTTTAAATATTCTTGATGTTTGAAACCTGCATATCTTCACATGACTCTATATGCTATAACATGTGAGATGTCCGGTTTTAGGCATCCGACGCCGCAACTTGCTCAAACCTTCTCAATTTTTACCATAGACTCTACATGCTATAACACGACGCCTCGACAAGTTTCATATTTTCGACTTCGCTCGATTTTATATAATTTAAATACACTTTTCTCGCAGTACCTCGTCATGTTACGCCAACAAGATGCTCGAAATTTCATGAGTTCTCGGATACGGCCTCAATATACACCAAATATCATGAATATCATTTTTGAACGACCAAATTCGATTATTTCATGCACCGCAGCTCAAATTTGAAATATTCCATAAAATTCAACTAAACAAAAAAACTAACGAAATATAGCAAAAAAGTCAAAATTGTCCCAAATTTGAACATGGAGTTTTAAATAATGTGGGAAGGCCTCACAAAAAAATGGGTCAAAAAACCAAAAAATTTTTTTTCCAATTCCCTCAGATAAGATCCTTCTTGCCGAAAGTGCCAAAAAAAGCACTCGGCAAAGCCAAAAAAAACACTCGGCAAAGACTTTCTTTGCCGAGGTGCAAAAAACACTCGGCAAAATTGACGGCGATGCGTATGGCTCGTGAGTCAAAGGCCATTTTTTGCCGAGTGCCACTCTTTTTAGAGTGTTGCAGACTCGGCAAAGAGGCTTTTGCCGAGTGCCGCTTTGCCGAGTGTCGGGACTCTGAGGCACTCGGCAAAAAGCCACTCTTTGCGAGTGCTAGACTTTCAGAGTGCCGAAAAGGCCGGCTCAAGACTCTAAGAAAGAGTGGCTTCACGAGCGCCTCGATTTTGGCACTCTCGGCAAAGTCAAGCGGCCTCTCGCAAATCTGCGTTCTCCGTAGTGATATGCCCCTCTAGACAAGATCACGAGAACAATTCAGGGACCCAGCTCCCTATCACCAATTTAATTGACGACAGGAGGTTGTCGCCAATTCAATCAGCGACATAGGTCTAGTTTTGTAATTTTCTTTTTTACTATTTATTTCCGTAATTTTTTTTTAAAATGTATTATTTTAAATAAAAAACATGTGAATTGACGACATGGGTCTAGTTTTGTAATTTTCTTTTTTTACTATTTATTTCTGTAATTCTTTTTTAAAAATATTTTTTTAAAAAACAAATCACGTACATGCATGATTGCCTCGCTTGTGCGAGCTTATGCTGTAGTATAGAAGACCACTACGGTGAGCTAACGCCGGCGCCATCGGACATGCTTCCATTGACTATATTGGGCTCACCGAGGAGGTTGGTTGTCATATTCACTCTATCCTTAAATCCCCCTAAAACTCTAAGTTGCTCGTAATCATAGATTGGTATAACTATCTTATTTTAATGTTGTTGTGTCAATCAACAATTGGTTGTATTTGCAAGTGTTGTAGCTTTGTCGTGGTATAAAAAGGACCAGATAATAAACAAGAGGGGAGATCCTCGGCCTCGGAACGAGGGTCGAAGGGTCTTGAGTGTGGGAGTTTCGGATTAGAAATGCACTTGTGTTTATTGCCAAAAAGTTTGTCTCTCTCCTTTTACATGGTGAGGGAGGAGGGCTATTTATAACCTTTCCTGCCTGGTACATGAAATTACACTTGTACCTTTAATGAAGTACATTGAACGTAGGGGTAACAGGGGAGTTTCTAAGTCTAGACGTAGGTCTGGGCGCACGGTAGTCCTCCCTGGACCTGGCCTACCCGGGTCATGGACCCGGTCTACTTCCGCTGTGCCCTTGTTGGTGGTGACGAGGCCCCTTCGAAGCCTCCCCCTCGGAGGGGCATGCCACCCCCCCTCGGGGGTGTCTTTGCTTCTGCCTCCTTTGGACCCCGGGGATCCCTCCGGAGGCTTCGGGGACCCCTTCGGAGCCTTCGGCAGCCTCTCCGGGGACCTCAGGGCTCATCCGGAGGCCCTTCGTCGTGATCTCCTGCGGGGCCCCCCGAAACATCGCAGGTCCTTCGGGGGTGTCGCCTGTGCCGTGGGGTTGGTGGGCCGCCCCTACGACAAGCCCCTCATGGTCGAGGTTCTGCCGCCATGGTCAAAACCGCTGCTGCTTCTCCAGCGGTCGAGCACACCGTCCCCTCGGGCTTGGCGAAGCGTGATTTGGAAGTGTTAGCGAAGGTCTTGTGCTGGTGGAACCTCCGATATTCAGGGTTGTCGTGCGCCATAATGGCGCCGCTGTGTGCCTGTTGGGATTTCCCGCGGCGACTTCTTGGGTTCTGTGCGCCATAAATGACCGGCTACGTACTGTTGACGGGGTGCACGTGGCGGGTGTGCAGTGGACCAGAGCGCCTCGAATCCCACCCGTGAGTCTCGCCGGCCTATAAATATGTGGCACCCCCCTGCAGAATCACCCCACCGTCATTTCTTCTCCCCTTCTTAGTCCGCGTCTGCGCTGCTTTGTCCGCTGTGGTCTTGATCATGGCGAAGGGTGCTAGGGATGGTGCCGAGGAGGTGTCCTATACGAGCGAACTGGGGAGGTCTCTCGTAACCAACCTTGTGCTCAGCACCCTCGTTGATGAGGGTAAGCTAGAGAGTCTGGAGAAAGTCCGCGCGCCCGGAGCGGAAACAACCCCGACTCCCCGAGGCGATGAGGCAGTGGTCTTCGTCGCGTTCTTCGACGCGGGCCTCCGCTTGTCGTGCTGTTCCCTCGTCAAGGACGTGCTTCGGTTATACGGGGTGGAGTTGGCGCACCGACGCCAATTCCATCGCTGCCGGGTCTTCGAGTGGATGCCGGACTCACGGCGCGGGGCGATCGTCGCTTATCTACACGATGGTCGTTACAACCAAAGAAGAAAAGAAAAACGATGGCGAGACGTCAACTTTGGTAGCGAATTTCACCCTTGAGCGGTGCTCGATGTACTGCCACTCGGTGCAGACGGAATCGCTGGGGATACGGATCGACGCGCGGTGGTTTTACCACAAGTCGTCACTAGAGGATGGTTTGCAGTCCCGGGGTGGGCCGATAAGACTTGTCGCCAGTCCCGAAGTCGATCCTACCGCACGAGAGGAGGCTCTTCTCCAGCTTCTGCTGGACGTGACGAAGCAGTTCTCCACTCGGGATCTGGTGGAAAAATTCTGCGCCTTTGGGATCTGGCCCTTGGCCCAGGACTAGAGCGTGGAGATCGGGGCGGCAAAGTCTGGGCGGCTGACTCTGACCGTGAAGGGGCGTGAAGGTACAGATTCTTGCCCCACGCCCCCGTTGCTTTCCTGTCCCGTGCTACCTTTTATTTTTCGCGCGGCGCGTGACTTTTGTGCTGGTGGGGTGCCTTCGCAGTTGTGGCCATCAACGAGGCGGCTCGCGCGGCCGAGGTGCTGCTGGGGCCGTATACAGGCGAAGAGCATTCAAAACGCGTCACGGTGGTGCGTGACTGTCGGCTGAACCGGGCGTACGCTCCGTCCGTTCGCCTTTCCGAACGTCCGGATCCGGATGCCGGGAAGAGGAAGCGTGTGCGCCCCACTGAGGCCAGCGGGCCGGGTCCGATTGCCGCGGTGCCGCTGCGTGCCGCCGGCCCTTGTGAGGCGTCTGGTCCGTCCGACGGTGCGAAAAGCGCAGACCGACCTGCCAAACAGCAGGCGGTGGTCGCAGAAACCGCGGGGTCCTCGAGTTCGCGTAGCTCTTTGTCGGGCGAGCATAGTGGCTCGGCCGATGATGGCGCGTCGGAGGGTGCCGTGGGGCGCGCTGCGACGGAGGTATCGAAGGCGACGGCGTAATTGACTTAACGAGCCTTGTCATCGGGGAGTCCTCTGATGAAGAAACTCCGTCGCATCTATATGCCGCGGACTTAGAGGTGGCTCTAGGCACCCCGGTCACTCCGGGGCGTGCTGACATTGTTACGGAGGAGCCTGTCGCACCGCGGTCGCCACAAGGTATGAGCGCCAGTCCGTTTTCGTGATTGCTGCCACATGCCTAACACTTGTGCGGCCGTGTAGGGGCGGGCGATGCTGAGCGGTTGGCGAAGGAGAGCTCGCGTGTGGCGGGGGCGACGCATCGAAGGAGGCCCCCACCGGTTCTGTGGGGTCCGGGGCTCCACGGCCCATGACTCTGCGGTAGAGTCATGATCACGGGACGCGCCCCGCTAATGTCGCGAAGATTTCGCCGTGAGTCCCGGCGTTGCGAAGGTATGCAAGGCGGTGGGGAACTTTGCTCACTCACCGCTCCTGTCTGGTCTCTTCAAGAAGATGGCCATAAAGGACATGATCGAGAGCGTGGAGGCGAACGCCATGAAGGTTTGGCTCTTTCGCACAACTTTGGTGTTCTTTTGTTGTTACCATGGGTCCACTACCGAGGCGTTATTTGCGTGCAGACAATGATGCTCGCACGGGTGCTGGATGATGATGTCGTACGGTGCTTTGGCAAAATCCAGCGAGAGGTTGAAAAGGAGCACTCGAAAAATGAGGCCCTTAGCGGCAAGTGCGACTCCCTCGAGGTGAGGGTAAAGACTTTGGAGGAGCAAGTGTCAGGGCTCTGATCCGAGCTCGAGGCCTCGCGGAAGGCGCAGACGTTGGTCGAGGAGGAAATGGCAGCGGAGCACGAGTTGTCGGAGACTATGGGGGCTGCTACCTTCGAGGCGCTGGTGATGCTAGAAGATCTTTGTGATTTGCTTGGCGCAGCGTTCTCCGCGAGGACTCACCGCTCGCCGAGACGGACATCACTTTCAAGGCCGAAAACGCTGCGAGGGTGATCGCGCTGCGTCCGCCAGACGGAGACCATCTGCAAGGCGGCTGTGTGAGACCTCGCATCCTCGGACAAGGCGGGGTGTGCGCATATAGATGTGCTTGCCACCCGCTCAGTTGCCGTGGCCACGGGCGAGGAGTTGGTGAGTGTGGAACGACGGACGCGCAAGGCTAGCAAGGTCCTTCTGGAGGACTACTGGGCGTTGCGCGGACACGAAGATGCGACCAAGTCCTTCCAAGATCTGCAGGCGAGGAAGGCTAAAGGGAAGTCTCCGACGGCCGAGCAGGCTGAGGCTCACGAGGGCGGCAAGCGGGGGTCCCTTCGCGACGACAAGGTGTGACCCTCCGCTTGCCCGGAGCGGCTCAAAACTCTCAGTGTAGCGTAGTGTTCAGAATTGTAGTTTGGCTGCTTCGGTTTCTGTTTGCTTTTTTGGACTTTGGGGAGGCGAAAAACACTTTTTGTCGCGGCTTTCCCTCGTGTAATGACCTGTTGGCGTTAAATGAGAAAACCTTTTGGCTTGATCGCGTGGCTTTATCCCCGCTTGAGTTTGTTGTCTTAAGTCGCACGTTGTGGTCTGTATAGGAGTAGCGATGCTTGTTTAAGTGTGCGGCCGGGAGGGGCCCTCGGCCGCCCATGGGGCGTCGGTTCGTGACTACCACTGCCACGCGACCTCCGAAGGAGGAGCGCGAGATTCTGCACAGGTGGCCTGTGAGGATTTGCTACCAGAACACCATATGCCACGGCGCGAAGTGGCAGCGATGGAAGAAGGCCAATCCGAGCTATTCTATGAAAATGTTTTTCCGCCTTCAGGAGCGAGAGGCCGTGAAGGTGCGGGAAGAGATGCGGGCCTTCTGGGCGCGCAGGGGGGCTGTTGGCATGAGCGGAGGGCCCTTGGTACCCTCCGCGTTCGGGGAGGCTTCGACAAGCTCGTTGGACACTCCTGAGGACGTGGTTGTGCAGAGGCAATATGAGCATCTAGTGGCTGCTGGGGTGTCTGACGAGGAATTGCTTGCTTGGGCGACGCACAGGGAAGAGTGGGACTTTGTCCCAAAGATGTACGGCGCCTGACGCGCGCGAGGCTGTGTATCAATGATTTGTGCTTACTGTTGTTTCGTATTGTAACGTGATGAGGTGTATGTTGTGCTGAGTGTTTTTTAATAACATCGATGTGATTGTATTGTGCCACCTCTACTAATGTTTGTTTTGATCGGTTCCTTAAGCTTCGGGGGAGGAATATGGCTCCGTCGCCCTAACCTTCTTGTTTCTGGTGGTTTCGCGTGGCCTTCATGCCCGCCCCCATCCTCTTTAGATAGGGCTCGAGGAGGCCGATCTTTTGTTTGGGGAGGCGGCCTCACGCCCGTCCCCATCCTTTTTAGATAGAGCTCCGGGGAGCCCTGATCTTTTTTTGTTTCGGGGCCTGGCGCCGTCCCCATCCTTTT
This sequence comes from Phyllostachys edulis, assembly GCA_036346405.1. Taxonomy (NCBI): domain Eukaryota; kingdom Viridiplantae; phylum Streptophyta; class Magnoliopsida; order Poales; family Poaceae; genus Phyllostachys; species Phyllostachys edulis. Next base: position 26,171,496 of record CM070553.1, on the reverse strand, counting down.
TAGATAGGGCTCCGGGGAGCCCTGATCTTTTTTCGTTTCGGGGGAGGCGAAGCCTCGCGCCGTCCCCCATCCTTTTTAGATAGGGCTCCGAGGAGCCCTGATCTTTTTTTGTTTCGGGGGAGGCGAAGCCTCGCGCCGTCCCTATCCTTTTTAGATAGGGCTTCGGGAAGCCCTGATCTTTTTTGTTTCGGGGGAGGCGAAGTCTCGCGCCGTCCCCCATCCTTTTTAGCTAGGGCTCCGGGGAGCCCTTTTTATATACATTTGGCCATAGTTGCAGTGATCTGTTTTTTTTCCGGTGCTAGTAGACAGTTTGAGGCCATGTTTGGCAGACTTGAAATAGTTCAGTGGTGGTGAGAAACTAGATATGCTACTTGTACTTTTAGACAACAGACTATTGCATCAACATCCATGTACTTGACGTTGGGAATTGCATAATACTCACCATTACTCAGATATGATATTACAAGTTCTTGGATCGTTATATCCTCACAGATGAACAATACCATAAATCTGTTGTTCATTTCTTGTAGCAACTTATACTTTGCTCACGGATGAACAAGCAAAAAGCAAGCGAGAAAGAGAAGGAAATTGGATGATGAGTCATCGCCACAAGAGCAAAACAATGCAAATGATGATGTCAAGGCAAACGATGATTAACTTTTCTGACCATGTGATAGTTTCATCCTATGTAATCTATGGATTTATATGTCTAAGTAGTAGTATTTCATTTATATTGCATTTATATTGTCGCATCGCTAGGTTGTGGATGACCCTTGGAATGTACTGTATAATTTTGCGATTTTTGGATTGTTTTCGAAATTTCTAGTTATATTAGAATTTTCTAGACTAATTTTAGAATTTTTCTATACTGTTTTTCGCAAATTATTTATTTTATTTCGAATTTTCGGAATATTTTATTGTGTTTTGAATTTTATGGGTTTTAAAATTTTAATTATATTGATTTTATTTCAAAATTTATGACCACTTTTAAATTCAAAAATTTAAATAGGTGTTATCCCCTCCAAATCTAACCATGATTCAAACAATCAATCTTTGCTCTAATCCCCTCTTGGATAGGTGAGAGAGGATTGGGTGAGAATTGGGTGGTGGAAGAGGATCAACCCAAATCCACTTAGATTGTTTCTCTCTTGAGTAAATTTTTCCGCTAGCCAAACAAAACCTAACGTGGGTCACAAACCAAACGTTCCCTCTGTTGCTCCCCGGTCTCCGCCCACAGCAGGCTGGTGGCTGGTCTTTTCAGCTCCCTCCCCCGGGCTGCGACGTGCTAGGGCTCGTTGGTGGTGGCGCAAGCGAAAGGTTCGGGGATGGAGGCGGCGGCCGCCGACGAGGAGCAGGAGGGGCTCTCCGCGCAATCGCCAGCGCAGGCGCCGCCGTCCTCTGCGTCCTCACTTCCCAAGGTCGGTCCCTTCTCGTCCCCTTTTCTCTCTCTCTCTCTTAAAGTGAGTCTTGGCGATTGATGTATCTTCTCGTTTTCTTGATATCGAAGGATCAATCGCAGGTGGAGCTCGAGCTGAGGTTACTTCAGGCTCTCGAGTTCTACCCTCCGTCCAAACTAAAAGGTTTAGTGCTGCGCCGTGCCCTTCCCGCAGTCCCGTCCGTTCTGGTCACGCGTCCTTTGTTTACGTGCTCTTGGCCTCTTGTGGATACGCATGTTTTTAGGATTTTGTTGTTGTTTGTTTTGCTGAAATGATGTTTTGTAGGGAGGGAACAGTTCTACCTGAAGTTGTAGATAAGCTGTTCAGTTTGAAATCACAAAAACGCATCTACTTTAGTGACCGTGAGTGACTTTAGAGTACTTATGCTCCATGAGTAATTAGTTTTGGATTTATGGCTGTGGATAGAACTAATTATCAGTTTTGAGAATAGCCGTGGCAATGATACTAACATGAACATATAAAAAGAGGATAACAATGAATGGACCTCCTTGGTACTCCACTGTATCTATTCGTACATATGACAAAATTGGTGTTTAATGCTACAAAATTTGTACATTCACTCTAGAGGGGAATATCAAGTTCACTCCCGCACACTGTGCCGTCCTTGAAGATCTCCAATTTTTTTTCAGAATCTTGCTAATTGTTGAATGGTGGTACATTTGTCTAGTGAATTCATGTATAGGAATTTTGTTATTGAGCTTTTAACTAAAGTAGGTTGAGTGGTCCCCTTTCTTTAGTTATTTATATTATGCGAGAAATATGTTGGACATGTTTTTTTAGATAATGGAAGATAAAAATCTTTTCCGGCCTCTGCATCGAGGTTGCACACAGCCCATTTTATTAAGAAGACAAGTACCACAACGATCACAAATTGTTAAAAAGTGGCTGGAAGCCTTACAATCAAAAGAAGAATGGAATGGAACTTAATCATTACAAATTCTGTGACTAAACCGCTATCCATGAAGGTTTAAGATTTGCTTCTCCACAAACTCCAATCTGGCACTGCCTGCTATCATTGCCTCCTTTTGAGGCGATTTCTGAAAATTTGCCTAAGCACTCAGCCAATGTCCACTCAAAATGATAATCTGCAAGGGATTAGTGGTAATCTTTTTATCAAAAACAACATCATTCCGACATAACCAAATAGACCAACATAAGGCACTACTAGCTCCCATCATTAAGAGTTGTGACTGTAAAATTTTTGGAATACCGGCACCATGTTTTGCTGGTGGTGCCTGATGAATCTTTCAGGCTTCCACCAACCGAGCTTCATCAGGCAGAATCGAGTGAATGGATGAGCCACCGGTAGTGCTGGCCAAATAGGTACGGCACGGGCACGAATGGGCCCGACCCATATTGGCATGGCCTATTGTGGTCCGGCTAATAGTTAGGCTGTGCTGTGCTGGCCCACATGCCGGAGAGGCAACCCAGGCTAGCCAATTCCCAAACAAGTGCGTAAATACATGAAGGAATTAACCAGATGTGTTATGCAGAATTTCAGGTGGCCTGTGTGGCGATTGCCCCGTTGCCGTTGTGAAAAAGGGGAAACCATTAAACTGCTTGTTTGCTTGGCTTTTACCAAAAAAAAAGAGAGGCCAAAACCAGTCTGCCTTTGATCGAGTCATTTTTTAGTTTATCGTAAAAGCCTTGTTTGATTATAAATTGTTAAGGCTTAGGAGTCAACCAACCATAATCCAGTATTAGCTACAAGCTACTTGACAATATCCCCTATCCAGTATGTACTGATGTACCATTAGGTTCTTAGTGACGTTGGCCAATCTAAATGTGGAATGCTCTACCATTAAATACCAAGTTTAGAGAAACACAAGTTACAAGACCATGGCAAGCAAAACTGAGTTAGTTTGGCATTGCACGAATCCTTTTTGTAGCTTGGCATTGCTGGGGGCTAAGTTTTAATCACCCTGCTGCTGTTGTGTTCCATACATATGCTTGATTCAAGTCATTCCTTTTGCATAGAACTTATCAATAGTAGCTCAGTTGAGATAACAAATGAATCCTGATAACCATTTATCCTCACCTCACATCAAATTAGTAACAGCAAATTCATCTAGCTTTCTGTATAACTAAGCTTGAGCCGTTAATCAATTAGCTTACATAGAGTGAATTTTCGCCATGTCTTGTTGGTTGGTATCCATCTTCCTACACTTTTTTTTTAAACGGATCATCCTATACACCCATTTTAATGGGGGCACTAAGTTGCTCGTTTGAGGAAGTTGCTATATTTAGGAGATTTTATTTCACTCGGTGACAAGGCAAATTAGGAATAATATGAACCCAAGATTATGCAGGGTAGAGAACTGAAGAAACTCAGGAGATTAATTAAGCTGGAGGATAAGTTCATAATTAGTGGTGTTGCAGTTATACTGGCAGTCTTTTATTGGAGATTAGTGGCAGATTAGATATTGTCACTCTGGGGCTTGAATAATACACACATATTCTGTTTAATTCTCTAGTTCACACTAGTTTGTCTAGTTTAGTTGGTGTCCCCAGCTTGTCTTTCTTTCGGTGTTGACTTTGGCTGTATTTGGATGATTAGCTTTTTATAAAAGCTGGGTTTATCCTTGTTAAAAGAAAAATACACACATATTCCTCCATATACCATGATGCCTTATGATATCTGGTACATCTTATCTTTTGTGTTTTTGTTTCAACTTGGTTGCTGTGTGTTGGATTTGATGTGATTTAAAGGGATGGCCAGTCTTAAATTTAGCATTTATATTGCCCTTTGTTATGGAGGTCAGAAACCACGGATGAGGGCATCCATCTATACCTCCATGGCTCCAGCCTCCATGACGGGGTACAGACATACAAATAATTCACATTGCATTTTTCGAAGGGCATCTAAGTTTATGTGTCATGTGGGGTCTTACATATGCACGCAGGAAGAAGCTTAAGCCAGCAGCTGCGCCAGGAGAGTTCGGTTCGGCTGCTTCGCCAAGTCATGTTGCTGTGCCGGATTAGGACTAGTTTTATTCTAAGTTTCCTTCCCAGTCTTAAAGTCGTTTTGGGATTATGTAAGAGCATCTACAATAGTTTGTTTCTTAGCTTGTTACTAAGAGGAGAGAGAGTACTTAATCTAATAAAAAGAAACAACCATTCCAATGGATTGTTTCTTAAGCTTGTATCTAAGATTTTAATTGCTACAAGCTTGTTGGTAGGCAGTGAGACCCACAAAATGAGTGTTTAGGTTACAACTAAGCCTCCAATAGAGTTTTTTGTTGTTTCTTATGCCTTGGTATTAACAATCTGATAGTTTCTTCATGTAGAAACAGCTTCACCTTCTCTCCTCATCTTCTCTCCTCCACATCATCTAAAAGCTGAGGTGGCAACCTCTTAGTAACAGCTGAGGTGGATTGTTGTAGATACTCTAATAGACTAGCTTTCAGATTTGAATCCGTTTCTTAGTATACATTGTTAGGAGCTCTCTATTTAAAGGAGAGGATTACTTCTATTTGCTTTAAGAAACATCAATACTCTCAACTTCTGTTCTCTGTTTACTCTTCTGAATTCGTCGCCCGACCTCTTGCGTCTCCCTGTATCCTATCACAATAGCCAAAACTGGTTCCTCTGGTGCCGATCAAGGCCCTGGTGCCCGTCCAACGAACGTCCACGACTACAACTTATGCTCACGCTCCCGAGCCCCTGACATTATGTATGTTAAACAGATGTTAGCAGCTAGCTCCAGTTGGTATAGATAGTTGGATTTTAGTTGTTTTTTACAGTCATGTTTAATTGAGTGCTTTGCAATAGAAAATATTTACTTCCGATTTTGGGAAGTGCAAATGATCTGCTGCAAGATAAAATTGGTACCTAACGAGGTTCGAAAATGCCAGCTGGAATATTCTCCCAGTGAGTACCGGGAGCTCAGTAGCACCTGGAATGAGGGTGATTGCATGTTGTTTCTAATGAAATGTCAATATAATACTTATACAAGATGAATTAAACAAATAACTTGAGGAAAATATATATAAAAAAAGAAGATAAATACAGTTGACCGTAAAAGAACCGGGAACCACCTGGTGGGACCTTTCCGGCTTGGGTCCATGAATTTTGGTTAAAATGGTTTTGTGGAGCTTGCTATAGACAACTTGTTAAGTCTTGGTGTAGAATGTCTTTCTTTGTTTGAACATATATTCTAAATCTGCTGTGCTTATTTGCAGGCATTCATCGTCACTTTGTTCTGTATGGCCTCATGGAATACTTGAGAAAAAGGTGACCATATGCGAATTCTTCAATTTCCGCTACAATGAGATTTGTGGGTTCCGGGCTGACCAACTGTGAATTCTTCCAGCCTTGACAGACAATTCTCTGCTGATGAAGTTTTGCAACTACTGGACCGTTTCTTCAACCTAGAAATGCTGGTGATTCAAAATACCCAATAATTTCTATTACTTTGCTATGCTCCTTTTAGCTTTGATTTTATTTTTTTTTTGCATTTAGACTTAATTAGGTTTGTGTTTGTAGATAAATTCACCGTTAGTTTGTGTCAGTTTCCAGAGTCTAGGGGAATTTTATACATATGGTTTGTTTAAACAAATGCAGAAACCAGAGGACGATGAGAAGGATAACTTCAGTCAAGGGGAAGAATTTACCTTGCCAGATAACTTTTTCAACAAGGAAGAATGATAACCAAGCAGATAGCATGCTTCGTAATCTCACACAAGGTAAGCACGAGTACAACAGATTACCATTCATACCGATATTTTGCATGCTGTTGTGTTTTGACATACTTGTATGGTCATAATTTGCTTTCGTCTTGCAGGTATTATGAAGGTCCTCTTGGAAGCGAAATCAGAACGAGGGTCAACTAGTTCTTGATTATTCCCTGTAGACTGTAGTTCTTGCCCCCGACACCGACATCTCTCGCTGGCAGACACTAGGAAGTCTATAACTGAAGAAACCCATTTGCTCAGCTGTGATAGTGTTTACTGATTTGTACAGCTTTTGTTAACAACTGCAGCGGATATGTGTCCTTTTCATGGTGTGCTTGGAATCGTGACTGTCTCCACGGCTACATAATAAATTAATAACAGTCTTCCTTGGCTGCCATTGGCAGAGTCCTCGCTCGTCGTGTGCGGTCGGGGCACCATGTCCTGCTGGTGGTGCCTGATGAATCTTTCAGGCTTTCACCAACTGAGCTTCATCAGGCAGAATCGAGTGAATGGATGAGCCACCGGTGGTGCTGGCCAAATGGGTGGCACGGCACGGATATGAATGGGCCTAACCCATCTTGGCATAGCTCATTGTGGTCCGGCTAATAGGTTGTCACTTATAGGTGGGTCATGCCGTGTTAGTCCATGTGCCGGGGAGGCAGCCCGGGCACGATCCATCAGCCATTCGTGTCGTGCTGAGCCGGCACGAGCTCGTTTAGCCCGACGGGTCTTTTAAGCCAACTTAGCCCGTTAGGCTCAGAAAAAAAACCAAAAAATGTGTAGAATTTAGAAATAGATATGCAAGTTGTCAAAAATAAGACAAATATATTGAAAATGTAATAAAGAGCTTTATTAATATTCGAATGGTTGTCTCGCTAAAACCTTTGTCAAGTAAAAACTCAACATAAGAAAACATTGACAAAGAAAAAAAAAGGTACAACTTATAGTTCTACATACATCATTGTTCTATGTGTCGTTGTTTATATACAGATTTTCAAACACATCCGATAACTATGGATTTTCTACAGAGTATTGTGTTCGTGAATCAGTTTGTTCCTAGTCCTTCACAGTTAGAAGTATCTTCACCATCTTACTTGTGAGACTTGTTCTTCTCTCCTCTAATATTCTTCCAAAAAGATTGAAAGCAAACTCGGAGGAAACCGTCGAGACAGGAACAGTTAACACATCACGTGCAAGTATAGATAGCACAAGATATGTTAACTTATGGGCTTACCACCATTACATAATTTTGAAGCCTTTTGAGTTGAAATTCACCGTATCGCTACCCAGATAGGTGGATAGTTCTCCACTCCTTGTGAGTCTTGGCTGAGCAGGCGGCGGTGTAGAAGAAGACCTGGACCTGGAGGAAGAGCCACCGAAGATCTTGCCCCATATATTTATCTTGCTACTTGAGATGGGGGCTACTAGAGGTCGTTGCGAGCGGACTCTCCGGAACTTATTTTCATACCTTTGGTAACCTTGTATAACCGAGAACGAACTTCTGCAAAATAGTTAGTATAGTCTAGCCATGTAGCATCACTAAGAAGATCAAGTACACTACCAAATACATCAATTTTACCTCTAGGATCTAAAAAAAAATGCAAATGCATATATGTAAGGGATTTCTCTCCAATATTTAAGGTATTTAGTTGTCATAGCAACAATAGCCTCGCGTAAAACTAAGTCATTGTTGTACATTTTCAATCAAGTAGCAATCTGTAAAATAGTATGCACAATGATAGGAGGTGTTGGATAGTAGACATCGGACAAAGCAACAGTGGCCTCATAAAAAAATTCTAAAAACAACAGTATCTTCTCAGCAACGAACCAATATTGCTTAGTCAATAGTATACTACCGTCAGTGCTATGGTAGTGCATTTGAATAAAAATAGAAAAGTGCTCTTATATGGTACAAGACTCTTGAGCATCAGGTAAGTAGAGTTCTATTTTACCTCCATATCCAAACCGAACTTTCTTGGACGTATACCTATCGCCCTGCAGAAATTCTTATATCGTGCTATTCTTACGTTAGAATTATTTAAGAAAGAAATCGCACCACGAAAAGTTTTAATATACATACTCAACCTCTTCAAACCACATTTAACTATAAGGTGAATAATATGACAAACGCATTGTTGATGTAGTAAGAAGGAATCGGCATATGTACTCAACACTGGAGTAATAATATCCATGGCCCTAGAGTTCGGAGCGGCGTTGTCTAAAGTAATTGAGAATATTTAGTCTGTAAGACCAAAGTCTTCTACGACTTTGATAATACAGTCCGCAATATTCTCACTCGTGTGTGATACATCAATTAATTTCAAACTTGTAATTCTTTTCTCCATTACTCAGTCGTCATGAATATAATGAGCAACTATACTAAGATAATCCTCCCTAGCCCGACCACTCCATATGATCAAGGTCAGGGCCACCAAAAATATGCATTTACTAAATAGTTCCTTTATTTTTATTACGGTGTTCATTGTAGTATTTTACTAGATCTCTAGTTGTTGTCCGTCTAGAAACATAAAAAAAAATCTAGGATTATGCACAGTCCTAGTGTAATTTTGGAAAATAGGAGACTCCCCAAAGCCTAACGATAAATCGTTAGAAACAATTAAACGACAAAGAGATTGACGGGCTACCTCATGATTGTAGTCCCAGCTACGTACCATACTATTGGGGTTGTACTGCAGCTGCGTCTGCCTCATCACCAATCCCTGCTTGGCTCAACATCTTGTAGCATGTCTAAGTAAGTGCCCCGTTCCACCTGTAGACCTTGCAAATAATTCATTGCGACAAATTTTGCAAATGGCATATGGTACCTCATTTCCCTGTGCGTCTTGCTTGGTTGTCCTGTTGAAATGCACCCACACTCTCGATGTAGACGGCCTCGACCTCTTTGCTTCGGTTGGCATGGAGCTTGATGCTGCCGTGGAGTCTGATGACGGAACTCTGCCTTGCCCTTTCGGTTGGCTTGAGGCAGTCGCAGCCGCTTGTATGGATGCAATTTCCTCCGGTGAAAGTCGGTAATCACCAAGAGCAAAGCTGTCGTAACTGTCCATAACGAGAACTGGAAAATCGAAACTAATACTATTATTACTTTCATCTTAGCATAACAAGTACTAATAATAAAAGTATGAAAAAAATAGGATTACACCTCTTTTGCTGACTTGCCGCCAAAAATTAAATTTTCCAAATTGTGGCAAAGTTTTTTTGAATTTTGCCAAATGATCTCACAACGAACTTGAATTTGCACAACAGAATTTTAAAGAGAGATTGGGGAATGGAGAGGTGTTGAATGGGGTGGGGGGGGGTTATGGTGACTATTTATAGAAAAAATTGGCATTTTTTAATTTGTTTTGCTATTTTAAAAGACCCAAACGGTCAAAAACACAAATGATTGGTTTTTAGTCAGGTCGTGCTTGCCCCGCGCCCCTGCCTCCTCTCTTCCCCCATGCGGTTGCCTAGTGCGGCACTGCCACTACCACACGGCTGCACCTGCCACCCGCGTGCTTCCACGTCGGTGCCGAGTCGCCAACCTCCACGCTGGCACCGCTCGTCCCGACCTTCTCCCTCCACGTCAGCACCGCTCCCTCCCCGGCTCCCCGCCTTCTCCTTCCTTCGTGTCGGCACCGCCGCCCAACCCTCCTCCCTCTTCTCCCTCCGCTCTAGCCATTGGCGCCGCCACGCCCTCCTCTTCCTCCTGGCTCCCTCCCGGCCCTGTCCTCCCTCCGCGCCGACGTCACCCCGCCCGCTTCTCCTCCCGCGCTCCCAACTCTAGCTCTCCTCCTCTCAGCACGCGGGCCACTCAGGCCGAGTTGGACTCGTGCCGTGCCTGGCACGGTCCAACACTGTTCATGCCGTGTCAGGGTAGCAGTCCAAGCACAACATAGATCGTCGTGCTGGGTCGGCATAGTCCATAAATAGTACGAGCCGTGCCGTGTCTAGGCTAGACCTACAATACTGTGCCTCGAGCCGGCCCGGCTGGTACGACCCATATGGCCAGCTCTAGCCACCAGTCCCCGGTGAGTCGGGCACGACAAGCAGCTCCCCAAAACCCAGCACGACCGGGTCCCTTGCACGGCTTTAGAACAGATCGATAAACCCCGTGCTGGACGTCATAGCACCCCACCCGTCAGGCATCCAAACCGCGGTGCCACAACGTACCGTTGGGCACTTGTGGCAGGCCGTTGTGAGGGCAGCACAAGTGCATGGACACTTCCGCTCTAAAGCCCTTTCCCCTCGCTCCACCCCGATGTGATCTCGAGATTCTCGCCGCCTTCGCCTTCCCATCTCGTGCGATCCCATCGCCGCCTCGCCTCCCCGGAAACCCCACCAAATCACGCAAAATGTCCGTCACCAACTCCACGAACCACCCCCACCCACTGCCGCTTCTGGTACGCAACGTCGCTTTCATGGCCGTGCTACTATCCTCGCCCGGCCAGCTCGCGTCCGACCACCTCCTCCATGCCATCGCGGCCCACCTCCTTCTCAACTCCGGTTCCCGCCTCCCCCGTAGCCCCAACCCCAACCGCCTCCTGCCGTGCACCAGGTGAATCCCTACCCCAACGCCTACCACTAGGGGTGAAAACGGATCGGATAGCTTCCGTCCGATCGGGACGAAAGCGGATTCAGATGGTCTCGGATTGGAACCGGATTCGGATTTTTTTTGTCAGAAACGAATACGGTAGGCATGATATCCGGTGGATACGAATACAGATTTAGATTATCCGGATAAGAGCACGTTCGGATATCCGGCAGGGTTCTCCTGCCGCCGCCGAATCGCCGGAGGAGGAGGGGGAGATGGGCACTCTAGAAACGTCGCGAGAGCCGTGATCGGCCCGCATCCTGGACGACGTGGGTGGCGCGTTCGGGATGGGCGCAGCGGGTGGCTCCATCTTCCACTTCCTCAAGGGCACCTACAACTCGCCCAACGGCGAGCGCCTCGTTGGCGGCGCCCAGGCCGTGCACATGAACGCGCCGCGCGTTGAAGCGGCTTCACTGTCTAGGGCGGCCTCTTCCCGCCTTCGCCGCACCATGGTCTTCGTGCGCGGAAGGAGGACTGTGGAACTCCATCATCGCCGGCGCCACCATCGGCGGTTCCTCTACATGCACCAGGGGCGGTCTTTGCCGGCCGCCGCCCTCATGGGTAGCGCCCTCGCGCGCTCATCGAGGCGCCACCTCATGCTCAATCGCGTCCTCGCCACGCCGCAGAACCTCCCGCCGCTCCCCGCCGACGACCCCACCTCAACCGCCGCCATGGCGGCCGGTGGCGGGTGGCTTCTTGGGCCTACCTTAGGTGCCGTGTCCCCTTCCGAGGTGGCGAGCTCGAGCGGTGGGGGGTGGCTGGTTTTGGGGTCTCTTCAGCAAGAAAGAGGAGGAGAAAAAGCCCAGTGCGAGCGGGGGCAAATCGGAGATCTTGGAGAGCTTCGACACACCCAGCGCTTTGATACCATCGTTCGAGTATAAGTGAAAAAAAGGTTCTGGAGCCCGATGGCGGCTTCGGACGACGAGCGGCCATGGGTTTGGCCGGGAGGCTCATCGGCGTTGAGGTCGGCGAGATCCGTGGTGTGGCATCTCCGTTTGTTTCTGGATCTGTGCATGATGGCGCTGGATCTGGACGATGGGAGGCTGGCCCGGGTGGGATCTGGTGGCGATGCGGTGCGTGGCCCACGGTGGCCATCGGCCTCCCTTCCGATGAGGCTATGTGTGACCGTGGCTTTGCGGGTGTGCTAAACTGTGGTTCATGGCTGCATTAGACAGTGGTGGCGATTTAGCCTTCACTGGTTGGATATGGTGATGAGGAAGTATTGTGGTGTTGTCTTGGAGCACTGGTACCTGCTCTCCTGGGTGAAAACCCTTGATCTGGCCTTCAGTGGTTGGATCCAGCGACGACGACGTACTAAGTATTGATCTGGCCTTCACTGGTTGGGTTAGACGACGAGTGTCGTGTCTTTCTTGAAAGCGTTGTCTTGGAGCACCGGTATCTGCTCAACGGGGTAATTAATCTAGCCTTCAGTGGTTGGATCCAACGACGACGACATACTGAGCATTGATCTGGCCTTCACTGGTTGGGTCAAACGACGAGCGTCGTGCAGGTTGATCACTGTCCTATGATTTAAGACTAGCATTGTGTTGTATACTTCTTGAGTTCAATTAATATCTATATAACATTGGCATTACTTCTATTCTTTATCATGCATTACTCTATTGTTACTAGGCTCATTGTGATTTTTACAACTAGTCATGGATAATAGTTGTCAGAAAGGAGGTAGTGCTATGCTCATTGTGATATTTACAAGTTACTTTTTACCAAATCTGTGGTGTGTGGCTTGTAGTTTTGCAGTAACTTATCTCGGGCTAGCACTTAACTTTGAAAATTGAGCACCTTTGTTTCTCTTTGTTATGCATCAACATGTCCACTGAAATTGTCTTATTTATAGATGAATGTTCATACCATTACGATGTCCATATGCATGCCTGTTGTTATAAATAATTTATCCTTATAAAATTTCACTATTGATTCCGTGACTAATTGCTTTGATGTTGTTTAACTGGTTAATTTCTCTCTCTTAAAAATGGTTGTAGTTTATAATTATACACCTGGGGATACATGTGAGGGTAGGGGTGCCTAACACTGCCGATGCTGGTCCTAAGCCCGAAAAAAAGTGGAGGGGCATGAACTGTTTGTAATAAATGTTTATTATAATAATTATCGTTAAATACGCTAATCCTTGATTCACATGGTGGAGAAATTCATGCAACATGTTACAATTCGGTGCTTGATCAGTTTTATGACCTAATTGAGGTTGGTAACGTGTACTTAATATCTAGAGGATCAATAAAGCTTGCTCAGAAGTAGTTTACAAGGACTATGAAGTAACTCTAGATGCTGAAAATATGAACAATTCATGAATGTTTGCATCAAACAAACTAGTTATATGTTTTCGTTAATTTATGGCATGCAATTTAAGAGTTTTTATGTTCCAAAAAATATCCGTGACCGTATTCATTTCGATTCGTATTCGATATTATTCGCATCCGTATTCGTATCCGCATCCAAAAAATAAATAAAAAAATATGACAGAACCATTATCCATCTGTATCCGATCCGTTTTTACCTCCTACCTACCACTTCCACTAACAGCAGTCTAGGCCCATGGAGCAGCAGGCCCAAAAGCCCACGAGAACCGAGGAGGCGATCAGAGCCGTCCATCCCAACGGCCGCGGATCCCATGGCCCCCTCGCCTTCGGGCCCCTCCCCTACCATACAAAAAGCAGCGACCACCCAAGGTTTTAGGGTTTATCGACATAGCCTCCTCTCTCCCGCCGTTGCTTCTCCCCCCTGCGCGGCTTCGTTCTGGTCGGATCGGAGGAAGACGATGGTGGAGATACGGGTTCCCAGGAACCATCGCGCCAAGCGGGAGCTCCTCAAGCATGCGCCAAAGCTCGTAAGCTTTCTTTCCTTCTGCCCTTTCTCTATTTCCCAAGCTCTCGCCCCATCTCAGAGCGCAGGCGAATCCACCGTCCCTCCAGCCTGGGCAGTTGCCCGGGCTTCACGGCGACGCCCACTCGCCCTGCGCTGCGCGCCCGCAGGCGTGGCGATGGGACGTTGGAGTGGAGTGTGTGCCTCACTGCCTCGTGCCCTGTTGTGGCCTGGGAGATTTTGACGGGGCCGAGCCCACACGTCCCATCCGGTCGAGCGGTCGCGTACTCGCGTGCCGTGCCGTGCCGGTGGGCTCCACGGATGGCAATCGGCAAGTCCTGCTCTTTTCGATCGATGGCAAAAGGGATGTACTAGCCGAAGAAAAACAATTGCTTCACGGATGGCAATCGGCTAGTAGGATGACCTTGTTGCTCCAGTAGAAAGAGCACAATCCTTGAGTTGAGCGGTGTGATGTGTTTCGTGATTCGTCTCAGAGATGATATAAGGTGTTAAGGGAGTGCTGAAATCTGAATGTGCTGTAGTTAACTAGCTAGTTGTGCTGGTCAATAAAAAGTTGTGAATTGTGATCTTGCTTACTTTGCTATCCGTATCTCACGCTTCCTCATCATGTTGCGTGCATATACGTATGACCTAATAGAGCTTTCTGATATCTGTATATATAGCAGTCCACTGACCACTTTCTGCTTAATTATGTGTTCTAGCATCTGAATGAACATGGCTAGTTTAATCCAGTGCATCACAGGAATAGCATGCAGTAGGAATACGCCAACTGCCTTGTTAAACATACATGCCCGTGTAAAAGGAACACATTTTAAGTTGAGCCTTGAGAATTGAGATGATGAGAATTGTTAAAATTTCAGAAATGAACACATTCTAGTGAGTTGTTTGTTATCGTATCTCATTTTTATTTCCATCTATGAACCTTTACATATGTTATGTATCGTATCCGTTCTTTTACTTTAAAACAATTGTGGATTTGTGTAATTGTGTATCCGAATATCCGATGCTTGCGGTTCTCAATAGACCATAATTAGGTACTTAGCTTGCGGCTTGCCCAGGTTTTGAAAAATTCCTGGCTCCGCCAGACACAATCATAGTACTGCACCATACTGTAAGCGCATGCTGTAGTTCTGATACAGGTAAGAGGGAAATAGGGTTTGTTTCTTGTGTGGTATTCGAACATTATGATCTTTGTGACTTTGGGTACCGATGGAAAACTGAGGTTTTCCAGCAAATCTCCTATATTAGTTTGTTCAGTGTATTGCAAAGAGGATTTTTTTTGGCACATCATGCAGCATACTATGTCTCATGCGGAAAATCATGTGCAATCCTTAATTTTAGTTGATATATGTATTAGAAGGCTCTGCTCCTTGCAAACCTTCCATGTTAGGAAACTATAAATAATGAGGATGTGTCTCTTTGTGACTGATGCTCACATCTGGCTTTTGCTCTGATACTTGTTCCAGGTTGAGACTGGCAAGAAGACACTAATCCTCCATGGTACCAAGACTAGTGCCATGTTGAACTCTGTGCTGGCGGATATTCACCACCTGAAGCGTGATAATGCTGTGAAGTACTCCAAGAAGAATGACAACATCAGACCGTTTGAGAGCGGTGGAGAAACTTCTTTGGAGTTCTTCTCCCTCAAGACAGACTGCAGCCTTATAGTGGTGAGTCCAATCGTTCTGACTTGATAGTTTGTCATTTGTGTGCTTGGTGTGAAGAAAAAAACTATTTCCTTTGCAAAAGATAGTATCCTGTATTTGCTAGGTATTAATTTGCTGTTAGTGTGCAGCAGAAGTAGAATAACTGAATGCGCTACACAATGCATATCTTACCTACCTTTTCCTTGTCTGTTCTGATACTTGACCTTTGTCCTCATATCTTAATTGTGTTATCGCTAGCGAATAAGAAATTATCTCTGTGCTTTGTTTGATACTACTTAGATGGTGTGGAGCAGAAGTAGAATAACTGAATGACCTGCACAATGAATTTCGTACCATCCCTATGAAACCATGCCCATCCTTTTCCGTGTATATTGTAAGCTTGAGCCTGTCTTCATATCTTAAATGTGGTAACTTGATCGTATGTTTTAAGGGATTATCTTTCTCGGGGTGTTTTCAACTGTAATTCTTTTTTTGTGTCATAGTATGGTTCTCATTCAAAGAAGAGGCCCAACAATCTGGTTTTGGGAAGGACTTATGATCACCACATATATGACCTTGTTGAAGTTGGAATTGAGAACTACAAATCAATGGAATCGTTTGTGTATGATAAGAAACTGGCACCAAAACTTGGGTCAAAGCCTTTCTTTGCCTTCATTGGGGAACACTTTGAGAGCGTTGAAGAGCTGAAGCATTTGAAGGAAGTTCTGCTTGATCTTTTCAGAGGAGAGGTGTGCACTTTTTATATCTAGGTTGGTGCATAGGAAATAGATAATCGCTTGCGCTTCTAGTAACCTGTTTGTTGTTAATACAGGTGGTAGAGAATCTGAACCTCGCTGGTGTAGATCGGATATTTGTTTGCACAGCAATCTCTCCTACTACTGTCTACATGATGCACTGTGCTCTCCGTCTAAAAAGGTCAGGCACATCTATTCCTAGAATGGAGCTGATTGAAGTTGGACCTTCAATGGACCTGGTAGTCAGACGGCACCGACTTCCAGTCGAAAGTTTGCAGAAAGAAGCTATGAAGACTACTGCTCTTCATACTAAGAAGGTAAACCAAACGGAACTAACTGTATTTTTTTAATAAGATTATTGTTATCTTGCTAATTATGTTGCAACTTTGGTGCCATTATCCCTAAACAACTATACTCCCTGCCCACGTGTTCTCACTAAAAACTTCTAAATCACTATGGTATTCACAACTATCATGGACATTTTTGCAGATGAAAAATGTCACAAAGGATCCAGTGCAGGGCAAGCTGGGCAGGGTCTACATTCCAGACCAGCAGGTTTGTGTCTATTTTGTTTAGCAGCAATTTGTAAAGGTTAATCTTGCCAATTGACATATTAATCTGATTCATGGTTTTGACTGAAAGGTTGCAAAATTGAGCTTATCAAACGACGTAAAGGGACTGAAGAGGGAGCGCCGTGAGGGCAAGAAAAACAAGGATCACTCTAAGAAGCAAAAGATCAATCCTGAGTGAAGAATGATGAAGGTTATTCTTGGAAACTAGTCAGTTTAAGGATTTTGGCGCATACCTGGTCGCAGCTGCTGTGTTAGCCAACTGGAGACCAACTTGCTGTTAGATTGAGTGGTAAATAGTCCAGTACCATCTTCTATGCTAAAACCTTTGCAGTGACTTCCACAACAATATTGAGCATCAGTTCATCTGTCAGACATAAGCATGAAGTTTTTTAGCAACGATATGTTACAAGTATTTTATTTTACGGTTGTTAGTCCTGATATCAGCTGATCAGTGACGATTGATGAGTTTCATCCGCGCGAAATGGATGGCGTGTTTAAGTTTGATAACTGTGGACCTCGTGCTTTTCTGAATCCGCATATGATTAGGTCTTATGCCTGCATTTTCTCTGTCCCATGTTGCTCTCAATCCTGAAGCTGCTATGAATACGCAGCTGCTACTGAATCATACTATCATTCAAACTGTAGTTCTGTACGTCCATTCTCTGTGTAAAACCGTCCATCATTTTCTGTATTTAGAATATAATGGCAATCGTGTACTTGGTTCTGGATGGCTGTAGCCAGTCTTGGAGCAGGCCAGCAGAACAGTGCGGACGTTGGAGGGCTGTTTGGTTCATGGTCTTAATGGATCAAGCTAAGCTAAAATTTGACAAAATGAGCGTTGTTCAGATTACGGTTTTATTAAAATTTTGATGAGTGATTTTCTCACTCTTGGATTGTCTGTGTGTGATATTGAATTTCGTTGGCATTAGACGCTAGTGGTATTCCAATGTATCCTATGCACGGACAAACCCTATAGCCCAAGGCTAAGTAGAGAGGTTAGCTGTTATTGGGTTATGTTGTTGGGTTACCGGGTTTGCCCCTGTGTAAGTGAATGATATCAACTAAGTTTGTGTCATGGGGTCTTACATATGCGCGCAGGAAGAAGTTTAAGCCAGCAGCTGCGCCAGGAGAGTTCGGGGATTAGGACTAGTTCTATTCTAAGTTTCCTTCCCAGTCTTAAAGTCGTTTTGGGATTCTGTAACAGACTAGCTTTCATATTCGAATCCGTTTCTTAGTATACATTGTTAGGAGCTCTCTATTTAAAGGAGAGGATTACTTCTATTTGTCTTGAGAAATATCAACTCTCAGCTTCTGTTCTCTGTTTACTCTTCTGAATTCGACGCCCGACCTCTTGCGTCTCCCTGTATCCTATCGCAATAGCCAAAACGGGTTCCTCTGGTGCCGATCAAGGCCCTGGTGCCCGTCCAACGAACGTCCACGACTGCAACTTACGCTCACGCTCCCGAGCCCCTGACATTATGTATGTTAAACAGATGTTAGCAGCTAGCTCCAGTTGGTATAGATAGTTGGATTTTACAGTCATGTTTAATTGAGTGCTTTGCAATAGAAAATATTTACTTCCGATTTTGGGAAGTGCAAATGATCTGCTGCAAGGTAAAATTGGTACCTAACGAGGTTCGAAAATGCCAGCAGGAATGTTCTCCCAGTGAGTACCGGGAGCTCAGTAGCACCTGGAATGAGGATGATTGCATGTTGTTTCTAATGAAATGTCAATATAATTCTTATACAAGATGAATTAAACAAATAACTTGAGGAAAACATCCTCCGGTACAAATGAAGGGAAGTTTGAAGCGCATTGAGATGGGCCACGTCGCCATTTTTTTTGGGATCGTCGGATCTTCGTTCAATTCTTTTTAGCGCCGTTCGATCCTCGCTAGATTTTCCCTTCGCGCTTGCGCGTTCGCTCCATCTTCCCACGCGCGTTTGTGCGCGCCCAGCCCACTAGTATATATAAAAAAGAAGATAAATACGGTTGACCGTAAAAGAACCGGGAACCACCTGGTGGGACCTTTCCGGCTTGGGTCCATGAATTTTGGTTAAAATGGTTATGTGGAGCTTGCTATAGACAACTTGTTAAGTCTTGGTGTAGAATGTCTTTCTTTGTTTGAACATATATTCTAAATCTGCTGTGCTTATTTGTAGGCATTCATCGTCGCTTTGTTCTGTATGGCCTCATGGAATACTTGAGAAAAAGGTGACCATATGCGAATTCTTCAATTTCCGCTACAATGAGATTTGTGGGTTCCGGGCTGACCAACTGTGAATTCTTCCAGCCTTGACAGACAATTCTCTGCTGATGAAGTTCTGCAACTACTGGACCGCTTCCTCAACCTAGAAATGCTGGTGATTCAAAATACCCAATAATTTCTATTACTTTGCTATGTTCCTTTTAGCTTTGATTTTTTTCTTTTTTTCTTTTTGCGTTTAGACTTAATTAGGTTTGTGTTTGTAGATAAATTCACCGTTAGTTTGTGTCAGTTTCCAGAGCTTAGGGGAATTTAATACATATGTTTTGTTTAAACAAATGCAGAAACCAGAGGACGATGAGAAGGATAACTTCAGTCAAGGGGAAGAATTTACCTTGCCAGATAACTTTTTCAACAAGGAAGAATGACAACCAAGCAGATAGCATGCTTCGTAATCTCACACAAGGTAAGCACGAGTACAACAGATTACCATTCATACCGATATTTTGCATGCTGTTGTTTTTTGACATACGTGTATGGTCATAGTTTGCTTTCGTCTTGCAGGTATTATGAAGGTCCTCTTGGAAGCGAAATCAGAACGAGGGTCAGCTAGTTCTTGATTATTCCCTGTAGACTGTAGTTCTTTCCCCCGACATCTCTCGCTGGCAGACACTAGGATGTCTAGAACTGAAGAAACCCATTTGCTCAGCTGTGATAGTGTTTACTGATTTGTACAGCTTTTGTTAATGGAATCGTGACTGTCTCCATGGCTACATAATAAATTAATAATAGTCTTCCTTGGCTGCCATTGGCACAGAGTCCTCGCTCGTTGCTCGTCGTGTGCGGTAGCCTGGTAGGGGCACCATGTTCTGCTGGTGGTGCCTGATGAATCTATCAGGCTTCCACCAACCGAGCTCCATCAGGCAGAATTGAGTGAACGGATCAGCCACCGGTAGTGCTGGCCCAATGGGCGGCACGGCACAGGCACAAATGAGTCCGATCCATATTGGTATGGCCTATCGTGGCTTGGCTAATAGGTGGGTCGTGCCGTGCCGGCTCATATACCAGGGAGGCAGCCTAAATATGGTCCATCGGTCATTCGTGCCGTACCAAACCGCATGAGCCCGTTTAGCGTGATAGGCCTTGTAGGCCCATTTAGCCTGTTAGAATTCAGAAACAGATATGAAAATTGTAAAAAATGAGACAAACATATTAAAAATGTAATAAAGAGCTTTATTAATGTGCAAATGGCTGCCTTGTTAAAATATTTGCCAAGTAAAAACTCAACATAAGAAAACCTTGGCAAAGAAAAAAGAGTACAACTTATAGCTCTACATACAACATTGTTCTACGTGTCGTTGTCTATATACAGATTTTCAAACACCTCCGACAACTGTAGATTTTCTTCAGAGTGTTGTGTTCGTGAATCAGCTTGTTCCCAGTTCTTCACAGTTATAAGCATCTCCACCATCTCACTTGTGAGATTTGTTCTTTGTGGATATCATGGGGATATGCCTGAGATCTTAGGATGATGTTACAATTGGCAATGTCGTTGACGGTTTGTCGAATCACGTGTTTTCGAAAAAGTTCCAAGTCTGTCAGGCCTTTGGTCGTCGACCGCCATTTTGGCGGTCGACCGCCATACTGTTTGGTTTTCGAATGGTCGTTGGCGGTCCGACCGGCTAAGTCAAGGCGAGCCGGTCATGGAGCGATCTCGACCGGCTTTGCTCGAGTGGTCGACCGGCCACTTTATGAACTGTTGATTTTGGAGCTGGGCCAAAAATAGAAGGTGTAGGCAAGTGAGAAGGTGCTTCTGCACTTGGTCTCATAATTTTTGGAGCTTCCAGGCAAATGTTCTATTTGATTGAAATTTCCAGAGAAGGTTCGGGTTTCCAGGTTGGATTTTTGGCTAAGTCATGGATCGGCGGTCGACCGCCTTTGGTGGCAATGCCCGACCGGCGAGAGGCGGTCGAGCCGCCAAGGTGGCGGTCGACCGGTTTTGATGTGTTTCGTCGTCGCCGTGGCGGCGATGGTTGCTGTTTGGTCAAGTTCATGGGTTTCATGGCATATGTGTTGCATGATGCATGTTTTGACTAACGTGGGTCAAGTTGTGAAGAACTTGTTCCCGGATTCGCTTACTATCTGTCTATTGTCGCGAGGTTGCTTGGTGGTCAACGACGACCAACGGCGAGGATGATCGGGACTAGGCTTGGAGAGTCGAGGTCCGAACGATCGACGATGCTGGGTGAGGTCAATGAACTCAAGTGTGGTGCAGAATGGACAAGGGTAACCGAATCAGGCGATTCGCGATCGGGTTTGATCAAGCGGCGCGGGGGTCGGTGCAAGTGCCATGGTGATTTCGGTGGGAGACGGATGGGAGAGACTTGCCGACATGAAGAGAGCCGCTGGATCAACCTACACGTGGCGAAGCATGGAGGTGCTTCACGAAGATGGGACTCGGTCTTTGCAAAAAGATCGAGAAGGGGTATTTTGGTAATTTTACCAAATATCGCCTTGGTGACCTTTTGCCAACTCACGGTGCAAAGATGGTGCAAGGTGAAGTGGATTAGGTCAAGAGAATTGAAGACGGCGCTTTAAAATGCGTGCGTGTGTGACCCGTTTGTTTTGGGCCTTAACGGGAGCCCATTAGGGTTACTCTTCTAGAAGGTCTAAGTCTCCACTATAAATAGAGGAGGGAGGTGGCTGCACCCCCTCAACCCTTTCATTGTGTTTGAAACCCTAGTTTTGCTTAGGGAGAGGATTAGTGGAGATTAGGATTCTAGAGAGTTGGATTTGATTTCGTGCTCATGTATTGAGTCTTTGTCCTCCATTGATGGAGTGGCTATAAACCAATACCATATCAAATCAATCCAAAGAAAGTTCTCTCAAAGATGAGTTCATTTGCTTTCTTTCTCTCTATTTGATGATTTTGAGTCTTTCTTTGATACGCGAGTTTTTGGTTGGTTTCTTGCCGTGATCTAACTTGCTGGGAGCCTGGGACATGTGGGAACCCATCTAGTATCATCTTGATCATCAATCACCCACGAGCAAGTCTCTAGATCATATTTTGCTTTTGGCTCGGTTTTTGAACCTCATTCGCTCAAACTGAAAAAGATAGGAACTTTGGCATGGATCTCTGAAATCTTTGTTCGGAATAGGTTCCTAATATCTTTAGGAAGGTGTGGTTCAAATTTCGTGAAGTTTGGCCTTACGGATCAAAAGTTAGGTCGGTTTTCGTTTCGGATTGTCGGGATGATTTTGCTGATTTTCTGTTCATTTGTCGAGCGGTCGACCGCCCATTCCAGAGGTCGATCCGCTAGGCAAACCGGTCGAGACCGCTCTGTGAGAGGTCGACCGCCCAACACTTTGAGATTTGAGTTTTGGTTATTTTTGGGTGTTTTGCTTTGGGGTTTGGATTGGATTCAATACTAGTCTTCCATTTGTCTTGGTATATTGATCTTCATAGCTTCCATAGCTATTGGAGTGAAATTTGTGTTGAATCCATCTTTTGTGAAAAAGTGAGCGTGCTCTATTCACCCCCTCTAGTCGCCTTTTCGGTCCAACAAGTGGTATCAGAGTCAGGTTAGTTCAATCTTGATCTTAACCGGTCACTGAACTTGGCGATGGATAAGTACTCGACCAAGCCGCATGTCTTCGATGGGCTCGACTATGCCTATTGGAAGAATCGCATGCGAGTCTTCCTTGAGAGCGAAGGACAAGCTATATGGGAGGTTGTTCGATCTCATTCGTTTTGCCGAAGTTACTCTGGCCGCTTCAAAGACCCTTTTGGCTAACAACAACAAGGCAAAGAATCTTCTATATGCTGGGCTTGGTAGGCAAGAGCACGATAGGATTTGCAATCTTGCGACCGCACATGAGATTTGGCACACCCTCGAAACTTACCATGAGGGTTCGTCCCAGATCAAGCAAGTGCGTCAGAATGTCTACAAGTGAGAGTACAACAAATTCGAGATGCGTCCTGGTGAGAGCATCGATGACGTCTTTACTCGCTTTAACAAGGTGATCAATCGATGAGAGTCATTGACATTGAGTACTCTCAATCGAGAATGCCACCCACCTTTTGGTCGCAATCAACACCAAGGAGTGGGAGATGAAGGCAAGCGCCATAGAGGAGAACGTAGATCTCTAATCTCACTTTGAGCTGCTTTATAGCAAGCTAAAAACTCATGAGATCAAGAGAGGCGGTAATCCTAAGAAGGATAACATGGCTTTGGTGGTGATCCTCTCAAAGGGACTCTTGATGGTTCTTCCGAGTCTTCTTCCGGTTTTTCTCTTGCGTGTTTATCTCGCTATTCAAGAAGAAGAGTTTGAGAGTCTTCCCGAGGTGATTTAGCTCTTTTAGCCAAGAAAGTCACACGGGCATATAACAATGTCGAAATGTAAAGAGAGGTGGCCTGTGACATGCCATGAGTGTGGAGAGCTATATCACATCCGGGCTAACTGTCCCAAGCTGAAAGGTAAGGGAAATCGCAAGAATGAGAAGCCTGCCTGGAAGAAGCCTAAAGGGGGCAAGCCCAAGTATGATGCTGCCAAGCTCATGAAGGCTGCTCACCGAGTCCTTGCCGCTTTTGGAGATCAATCCATGAGCGATGTGGACTCTGGGAGCGAGGAGGACAAGGAGGAGGAGATTCCTCAAGACAAGAAGGGGAAGGCTAAGGATTTCACTGGCATGTGCTTCATGGCTGACTCCGCCGACGCCGATGACGACGATGAGGTACCTCCCTCCTATGATGTTCTTTCTGCTAGATGTGATAACATGTATGAGCAATTGCTTAGTCAGGATAAGGCTTTAGAGTTTACCATGGCTAGGAACAAGGATCTAGAGTCACAAGTCGAGAATTTGACATTAGAGCTTGTGAATGCTAAGAGTCTAGATGTTGATGAATGTTCATCCTGCCATGCTTTGCACTCCGAACTGTCTAAACTACAATCTGCTCATGATATTGCTTTGCATCAACTTGAAAATGCTAGAACTGAGCTAATTGATGTTAAATCTGCTCCATGTGAAAAATGCTTAGAGTTTGGCAAGTTGGATGCTTCTGGCAATGTGAAATCTAGCTTTTGCTCTTTCTGCTTAGAACGTGAACATGAAGTTAAGGATATTCTAGAAGCAGTTAGAGCTAAATTTGCCAAGCTTAAGGACACAATTGATTCTACATCTTGTGCCTCTTGTGCCGCCTATAAGTTTGAAGTTGCTCATCTTAAGGAGAAACATGCTAGAGCCATTAAGGGCAAGACTTGTGAATCATGTGTTAATATTGAAAAAGAGAATGCCTATCTCAAGGAAACTTTAGAAAGATTCTCTAATGGTGAAAAACAGTTAAAAATGATTCTAGATAAATCTAAAACTCCTTTTAAGAAGCAAGGTTTAGGATACAACTCTGCCCAGGACATGTCTAAGCCTAATGTCATTCAGGTCTTGGAAAATGGCTTAGTTGAATTTAAAACCCAACCTGCTAAAACTGTTTTTAAATCTGCAGGGTTTGTCCAACCTTCTTTTAAGCCAAAAGGTGCTTCTCCCAGTGGTACAAAATACCATTGCACCTATTGCAAGAAGAGTGGACATTTGGTTGAGTTCTGTTGGCGTAGGTTGAAGAACGCTAAGAAAAATATTGCTAGAATGTCATCTAATCAACCTAGAGCTTTTATGAGACATGGTCACGTACAAAAGAAGAACCCCAGTCTAGGATTTGTTGCACATGCTCATCACCATGTTCCTAGACAGGACGCATCACATGTTCTGGTTACCATTGCTCATAATAGAACTGCTAATAAAGTCAAGGATAGCACATCCGCTTTGCATACTACTTTCATGAGACGAGTGTCTCAAGATCGGGTTCCCAAATCGCTTTTAACTAACCCCATGTTGAGACACATCGCTCTTTGTTCCTTGATTTTCGAGATTGGCGCGAAGGGGAAGAACACATGGTTCGTCGACTCCGGGTGTTCACGCCACATGACCGGAGACTCAAGATGGTTCACCTCCTTCACGCGATCAACCGGTGATGACTTCATCACCTTTGGAGATGATACACAAGGGCGCATTGAAGGAACTGGAATGATTAGGGTGAACGACAAGTTCATTCTCAAGGACGTCGCGCTTGTGTCTAAGTTGAGGTACAATCTCCTTTCTGTCTCACAGCTTCTTGATGATGGCTATGAGACCCGTTTTAAGAAGAATGCCTGTCGTGTGCTTGATTCTTTTGGTGAGCTCGTTTTTGGGATTTCTAGAGTTGGTAGAATTTTTGGAGCTGATTTTTCTGAATCTCTTGCCGGATCCCTTAAGTGCTTAATTGCTTCTTCTTCTGATATCTGGCTTTGGCACCGACGGTTGGGGCACATTGGTTTTGATCATCTGACACGAGTTAGCGGCCTTGATCTCATGAGAGGTTTGCCTAAACTCAAAGTCGCCAAGGATGTCAGTATGCGCTACAGTAGGCATGGCAAGCAAGTTGCCGCCTCACACCCGTCATTGACTATGGTTATGACTGACGGACCGGGACAGTTGCTTCATATGGATACTGTTGGTCCTGCTAGGGTTCGGTCAGTCGGTGGCAATTGGTACATCCTTGTCATAGTCGATGATTTTTCGAGATATTCTTGGGTGTTCTTTCTTGCTTCGAAGGATGAGGCTTTTGATCATTTTCATGACCTTGTTCTTCGTTTGGCTTCTGAACTTCCTGGTGCCTTGAAAGCGATCCGCAGTGATAATGGCACGGAATTCAAGAACGCTTCTTTTGCCTCTTTTTGTGCTGAGCGCGGTATTGAGCATCAATTCTCTTCTCCACACGTCCCTCAACAAAATGGCATTGTGGAAAGGAAGAATAGGACTCTAGTCGAGATGGCTAGAACGATGTTGGATGAGTATAGCACACCGAGGAGGTTTTGGGCCGAAGCTATTGCTACAACTTGCCATATTTCAAACCGTGTCTTTTTGAGACCGTCTTTGGGCAAGACTTCATATGAGCTTCGTTTTGGTAGAAAACCCTCTGTTTCTTCACTTTCGAGTCTTTGGATCGAAGTGCTTTATTCTCAAGACAGAAACCTAGATAAATTTGAATCAAGGACTTGTGATGGTTTATTTCTAGGTTATCCTGCTCATTCGAGGGGTTTTCGGGTTTTTAATGTTGAAACTAACATTTTCCAGGAGACATGCAATGTCACTTTTGATGAGACTAGCCCTGGAGCTAGATCCGATGTTTCAGGTGACTTACAGGTGACAGAGAGCATTTTTGTTGAAGAAGATGAGGATGAACTTGATTTTGCTCCTTCACCTGTTGTTGATGTTCCTGTGCAAGCTGCCCAAGCTCC
This sequence comes from Phyllostachys edulis, assembly GCA_036346405.1. Taxonomy (NCBI): domain Eukaryota; kingdom Viridiplantae; phylum Streptophyta; class Magnoliopsida; order Poales; family Poaceae; genus Phyllostachys; species Phyllostachys edulis. Next base: position 26,145,404 of record CM070553.1, on the reverse strand, counting down.
AGAACCTGCTACGACTACTTCACCTCCAATTGAGGCTCCTGCTGCGACTTCTTCATCAGCAGTACCTGCGGAGGTTGAGGAGATGCTATCTCCCCTAGGCGCTCCTTTGCACATTCAGAAGCAACACCCTCCGGATCAGATGATTGGTAATCTCCATGAGCGAGTCACTCGCTCCAGGTATCATGATCCGAGTCTTTTCTCTCACTCTGCATTTGTAGCTTCTTTTGAACCCAAAGATATATCACATGCTTTATCTGATGCTAGTTGGGTCAATGCCATGCATGAGGAGTTAGAGAATTTTGAAAGAAATAAAGTTTGGAACCTTGTAGAACCTCCTAGTGGTCATAATGTTATAGGAACCCATTGGGTGTTTAAAATAAACAAAATGAGGATGGTTCGTGGTTAGAAACAAGGCTAGATTGGTAGCTCGGGGCTTTAGCCAGTTGAGGGGTTAGATTTTGATGAGACCTTCGCTCTGTTGCTAGATTAGAAGCCATTCAGCATCTTGCTTGCATTTGTTGCATCTAAAGGTTTTAGGTTGCATCAAATGGATGTTAAGAGTGCCTTCTCAATGGTTTTATAGAGGAGGAAGTGTTTGTTAGGCAACCCCGGGTTTTGAGAATCCCAAGCACCACGATCATGTTTTTAAGCTATCCAAAGCCTTGTATGGTCTTAAGCAAGCCCCTAGAGCACAGTATGATAGACTTAAGACCTTCTTGCTTAAGAATGATTTTGAAATGGGAAAAGTTGATAAGACTCTTTTCATTCTTAGGCATGGCAATGACTTCCTGCTTCTTCAGATATATGTTGATGATATTATCTTTGGTGGTTCCTCTAATGCTCTTGTTTCCGGTTTTTCTGAGACTATGTCCAGGGAATTTGAGATGAGCATGATGGGAGAACTCAATTACTTTCTGGGGCTACAAATCAAGCAATGCAAGGAAGGGATCTTCATCCATCAAACGAAGTACACCAAGGATTTGCTCAAGCGTTTTGATATGGGTGATCGCAGTTTATCGCCACTCCCATGGCGACTTCGATCGCTGGATCGAGATGAGGAAGGAGAAGCCGTGGATCAACGCGAGTACCGCAAAGATGATTGGCTCCTTCAGACTGACGGCCTCAAGACCGAACATCCACTTCGATGCGCCTCTGCATGAGGTTTCAGCGCCACCGAGGACTTCACATCGCCAAGCCGTTAAGCGCATTTTCGGTATTTACACTATATCCTTCATATGGCATTTGGTATTCTTGTTCTTCTTATTTGTCCATTCGGGGTTTTCGATTCGATTTTATGGGTCAGAGGCTAGATAGAAAGAGCACATCCGCACATGTCATTTCTTAGGCACTTCTCTTGTCTCTTGGTCATCTAGGAAGCGGTCTTCATTGCACAATCCATCTTGAAAATTTGAATTTGTAGTCTTTGCTAGTTGTTTGTAGTCGATTTTGTGGATGGTCTCCACTCTTAAGGATTTTGGGTTAACCTTTGCTAGTGTTCCTCTTTTCTGTGACAACACTTCTACTATTAACATTGCTAAGAACCCAGTGCAACATTCTTGGACCATGCACATAGACATTCGCTATCACTTCCTTAGAGACCACGTTGAGAAGGGTGATATTGTCTTTGCATTTTGTGGAGTCCAAGGCTCGATTAGCGATATCCTCACCAAGCCTTTAGACCCAACAAGGTTTGCCACCTTGAGGAGTGAGTTAGGGTAATTTATCCCTATGGGTTGGTTTGAGGGAGTTGGATCTTTTCTGATCTTTCTTTGTTCATTTGATCTTTTCTTGATTTTCTTTTTGAACTTGTTGATCTTTTTGATCTTTTTAGGCTTTATGAGCTTTTCTTGCATCTCATTGTATCATATTGCATTCATATGAAAAATCCAAAAGATGCATTGTAATATAAGCTTTTCACTTATCTTTTAAAATTGATGAAGCTTTGCTTATTACCCTTTGGAGCTTTAGTGTTTCAATTCTTGCTCAATGCCATGTCTAGTTCCTTGACTTGCTAGAATTATCATGCTCTCACATATGTAGCTAAGTCTTTGCTGTATGAGCTAGAACTTGAAAAACAACTTGAACTAAGAAATTAGCAATTTGTGAATTGTTTAGCCAGCCATTAATTAGTGCTCCTTTTGTGACATTGGCCTGTCAAAATTGCTTTGTTAGCTCTTGAATCTAGCTTTGATCATTACTTGAGCTTCTTGTGTTCATGAAAATCTAAAAGCGCTCTTGTGAAAAATGAAAATCAAACTTCAAGATTGTCTTATGCTTAAATTGTGCCAAACTACTCTTATGAGACGCATGTCAAAGACATGAACTTGGAGATAGTTTGATGATCCGAACGATCTCATGGGGACCGCTTGTCACAACCGACATGAACCTCAAGATTTGTCGCCTCGTAGAAGCTTAGGAAGAGTTTGTGGATGGCTCCTAGTCCGGGATCTTCTTCACTAAGATATACCTTTAATCAACTTTTGGTCGAAGCTTAGGATGAGTTTGTGGATGGCTCCTAGTCCAGATCTTGTCACTAAGTTAGATCATTAGTCAACTTGAATATTCATTGCAAATGAAAAACAGTTGAAAAATGGGCGTTTTGAGAAAATTGAGCAAAATGATTCAATTCAGACCTTTTGTCTCTTAATATGGTCATGGTTAGCTTTTGGATCTCACGTTGATATTTTGACATGGCGATATCATTTTAGGATCCTTGTTGATGAACTTGCTAGATTTGAAGCTTTGCTTAAAATGCTAAAATTCATTGCTTTATATTGAGCCTTCTTGCTTAGCTTTGTTATATATGTCTTACCATGATCTTGCTAGCGCTGTTAGGCTTGATATATTGTTTGTGCAACTTTAGAAATGCTAACTTGTTCCTTTGGGTAATCTCCAAAGCTTCTTGTTTTCAAAAAATTGAAAAATATAAAAAATTGAAGCCACTCCATTGCATTTCATGCATGCTCCTTCTTATGCTTTTCCTAATTCTGCATTTGTCATCTCTGGACGAGAGGAAGGCGTGATTCCTTGATGACTCCATTGTCAAAGGGGGAGAAGAAATGTTAAAAATGTGTAAAGGGAGAAGTTGGTTGAAAAAAGGGAGAAAAAGGGGAGTTTTGAAAAAGGGGGAGTTACTTGGAGAAAAATGGAAATTTTGAAATTTTCTGAAATTTGAGGATCATAGTGAGGGGGAGTTTCTTATTTGCATTCTTATGGTTTTATTGTCATTTCTGAACTTGAATTGCAATTCTTGATCCTCACAATGATCAAAGGTCATATCGAACAATTGTTCTTTCATATGGACCTTAAGTGAGTTTTTGTCTCCTTTCTGGAATTTGAAGCTTTCGTGCCTTCTTTTGCCGTATCTCACTTGCTGATACTATTCTGGAGCCAGCTTGGTCATTTCTTTTGCTTTTTCTTGCATTTGGACCAAGTTGTGCCTTTGAGCGAAAACGACGTGTTTTTACTTTTCAAACCTCTAAATTTGCATTTGTGGAAAATTGCCAATGTGTTCATTAAGGGGGAGATTGTGGATATCATGGGGATATGCCTGAGATCTTAGGATGATGTTACAATTGGCAATGTCGTTGACGGTTTGTCGAATCACGTGTTTTCGGAAAAGTTCCAAGTCTGTCAGGCCTTTGGCGGTCTGACCGGCCATACCTGTTTGGTTTTCTGAAATGGTCACTGGCGGTCTGACCGGCTAGGCTGGCGGTCAAACCGGCCATGGAGCGGTCTGACCGGCTTTGCCTGAGTGGTCAGACCGGCCACTTTATGAGCTGTGGATTTTGGAGCTGGGCCAAAAATAGAAGGTGTAGGCAAGTGAGAAGGTGCTTCTGCACTTGGTCTCATAATTTTTGGAGCTTCCAGGCAAATGTTCTATTTGATTGAAATTTCCAGAGAAGGTTCGGGTTTCCAGGTTGGATTTTTGGCTAAGTCATGGACTGGCGGTCGACCGCCTTTGGTGGCGATCGGCCCGACCGAGGAGCGGGCCGAGGCAAGCCAAGGTGGCGGTCTGACCGGTTTTGATGTGTTTCGTCGTCCTTCGTGGCGGCGATGGTTGCTTGTTAGGTCAAGTTCATGGGTTTCATGGCATATGTGTTGCATGATGCATGTTTTGACTAACGTGGGTCAAGTTGTGAAGAACTTGTTCCCGGATTCGTTTGCTTGTCTATTCTTTGTGCGGCAGTTGCTTGGTGGTCAACGACGGTCAACGGCGAGGATGATCGGGACTAGGCTTGAGAGCCGAGGTCCGTAACGATCGACGATGCTGGGTGAGGTCAATGAACTCAAGTGTGGTGCAGAATGGACAAGGGTAACCGAACGGGCAGTTCGGTGCGACTGGTTTGATCAAGCGGCGCGGGGGTCGGTGCAAGTGCCATGGTGGTTTCGGTGGGAGCCGGATGGGAGAGACTTGCCGACATGAAGAGAGCCGCTGGATCAACCTACACGTGGCGAAGCATGGAGGTGCTTCACGAAGATGGGACTCGGTCTTTGCAAAAAGATCGAGAAGGGGTATTTTGGTAATTTTAACAAATACCGCCTTGGTGACCTTTTGCCAACTCACGGCGCAAAGATGGTGCAAGGTGAAGTGGATTAGGTCAAGAGAATTGAAGACGGCGCTTTAAAATGCGTGCGTGTGTGACCCGTTTGTTTTGGGCCTTAACGGGAGCCCATTAGGGTTACTCTTCTAGAAGGTCTAAGTCTCCACTATAAATAGAGGAGGGAGGTGGCTGCACCCCCTCAACCCTTTCATTGTGTTTGAAACCCTAGTTTTGCTTAGGGAGAGGATTAGTGGAGATTAGGGTTCTAGAGAGTTGGATTTGATTTCGTGCTCATGTATTGAGTCTTTGTCCTCTATTGATGGAGTGGCTGTAAACCAATACCATATCAAATCAATCCAAAGAAAGTTCTCTCAAAGATGAGTTCATTTGCTTTCTTTCTCTCTATTTGATGATTTTGAGTCTTTCTTTGATCCGCGAGTTTTTGGTTGCTTTCTTGCCGTGATCTAACTTGCTGGGACATGTGGGAACCCATCTAGGATCATCTTGATCATCAATCACCCACGAGCAAGTCTCTAGATCATATTTTGCTTTTGGCTCGGTTTTTGAACCTCCTTCGCTCAAACTGAAAAAGATAGGAACTTTGGCATGGATCTCTGAAATCTTTGTTTGGAATAGGTTCCTAATATCTTTAGAAAGGTGTGGTTCAAATTTCGTGAAGTTTGGCCTTACGGATCAAAAGTTAGGTCGGTTTCGTTTGGATTGTCGAGGCGGTCGACCGCCCATTCGAGAGGTCGATCGCTAGGCAAACCGGTCAGACCGCCTGTGAGAGGTCGACCGCCCAACACTTTGAGATTTGAGTTTTTGGTTATTTTTGGGTGTTTTGCTTTGGGGTTTGGATTGGATTCAATACTAGTCTTCCGCTGTACTGGTATATTGATCTTCATAGCTTCCATAGCTATTGGAGTGAAATTTGTGTTGAATCCATCTTTTGTGAAAAAGTGAGCGTGCTCCTATTCACCCCCCTCTAGTCGCCTTTTCGGTCCAACAAGTGGTATCAGAGCCCGGTTAGTTCAATCTTGATCTTAACCGTCAACGAACTGGCGATGGATAAGTACTCGACTGCCGCATGTCTTCGATGGGCTCGACTATGCCTATTGGAAGAATCGCATGCGAGTCTTCCTTGAGAGCGAAGGACAAGCTATATGGGAGGTTGTTCGATTTCATTGTTTTGCCCGGTTGTTACGCTGGCAAAAGCAAACCCTTTGGCTAACAACAACAAGGCAAAGAACCTTCTATATCTTTGGGCTTGGTAGGCAAGAGTACGATAGGATTTGCAATCTTGCGATCAAGACATGAGATTTGGCACACCCTCGAAACTTACCATGAGGGTTCGTCCCGATCAAGCAAGTCGTCGAATGTCTACAAGCGAGAGTACAACAAATTCGAGATGCGCCCCGGTGAGAGCATCGATGACGTCTCTACCCGCTTTAACAATGTGATCAATCGATGAGAGTGTTGACATTGAGTACTCTCAATCTGAGAATGCCACCCACCTCTTGGTCGCAATCAACACCAAAGAGTGGGAGATGAAGGCAAGCGCCATAGAGGAGAACGCCGATCTCTCTAATCTCACTTTGGAGCTGCTTTATAGCAAGCTAAAACTCATGAGATCAAGAGAGGCGGTAATCCTAAGAAGGATAACATGGCTTTGGTGGTGATCCTCTCAAAGGACTCTTGATGGTTCTTTCCGAGTCTTCTTCCGGTTTTTCTTTGCGTGTTTATCTCGCTATTCAAGAAGAAGAGTTTGAGAGTCTTCATGAGGCCGATTTAGCTCTTTTAGCCAAGAAAGTCACACGGGCATATAACAATGTCGTAAATGTAAAGAGAGGTGGCCTGTGACATGCTATGAGTGTGAAGAGCTATATCACATCCCACTAACTGCCCCAAGTTGAAAGGTAAGGGAAATCGCAAGGATGAGAAGCCTGCCTGGAAGAAGCTTAAAGGGGGCAAGCCCAAGTATTCGAATAGTTCTTAACACTCTGAAGAGGTTGTACAGCTTTACCCATAAGAGATAATCACTCGTAATGTCCGCACACACACTTTCGAAGGTGTGCGATTAAGAGATTATCATAAGGCCTTTACAATGCACCATGCCACCATAGTCTCGCCTCGCTAAGGTTTCGCTTTCTTTGGATAGAAACCCGCCGGATTTAGTTACTTAAAACATGAATTTAAATTACTAGAATATAAATAAGCATGTAATAATAGTTTAAAACATAATTTAAATAATTTCAAATACTGGGCTTAAATATAATCAAAGGATGTAACTTTCCTTGCTCGTATGCTTGAGGATCTAACTCTCCAAAAAGATCAGTTTCCCCGGAGTCGGCGAAATCTACACGTGAAAACGAGCCAAATTCAAATAAATCTAAATGAACTCCAAATTTAAAAAATTTAGTTTAGAAAACTAGATCTTGATTTTACATGATTTTATAAATTTGAATCATTCGAATCGGAGTTCGAACGAAGGAGAACGTGCTCTCGGAAGAGGTTTCGATTAGAGGACATGGTCGAAAGGAGGTTTCGACTACGGGACGTGGTCAAAAGGAGCATGAGGGAGAACAGGGCACGGAGAGCTCACCAAGACTGAGAGAGAGAGGCCAGAGGAGGTCAGTGGACGGTGAACGGCAGTGGGGAAGCTCGTGGTCGAAGGCGAAGGAGGATGGTGATGAAGGGGTCTGGCGGGACTGAAGGAGAAGAGGAAATGCTGCAGCTTCTGTGAAACAAAACTGAAATTGAGTGAGGGGATTGCTTCAAGGAGCTCTAGGACACGAATTGACGCTGGAAGAAGAGAGGCTGCACTGGTGCGACGAGGACCGAGAGGAGGTGTGTGGTGGCTTGAACTCGGAGCTTCGGGCAAACCACAGCAACAAGAGCGAAAGAGGGAGAGATGGGTGGGGGGAACAAGAGGAGGGCGAGGGCTCCCTGGTGCTCCTCTTTATAGGGCACGAGAAGTAGGGGAGAAGCTTTGCAGCAAGGGCGTGGGGGTGGCTCGGCCGGGACATGGAAGTTGTGATGGGGATGAGACGGGAGCAGGTGGGGAGAGAAAGAATAGTGGGGGTGGGTGCGGCAAAAGACGAGCAATTAAATATGCACTTTGTCGAGGAAAAAGGTGCAGGATTCGCGCGGGGTGACGACTTTCGTCACGGTGGTGATGCACGTGAGCTCTAGCGTCATGGGCAAGCAACGGGAGGGAGGCAAAGGTGCGTAGGAGGAGGCTGACATGCGGGTATGGTTGAAACCGAGTGGCACTGGTCGAAATCGAGAGGGTGGTTGAATTTTTTTCAGAAAGCCCTGAAAATTAAGATGTTACAAACCTACCCCCTTAAGGGAATCTCGATCCCGAGATTCAGACTTGGTCAGTAAAAATGTGGGGATACTCGGCTTTCAGGTCTTCTTCTCGTTCCCAAGTGGTTTCTTCTTCTGAGTGATTGCTCTATTGGACTTTGCACGAACGGATGATCTTGCTTCTAGTAATGCGCTCTGCGACATCAAGAATCTTGATTGGCTGCTCCACATAGGTGAGGTCCTCTTGAAGATCAATGCACTCCGGCAGTGTTTGCTCTGATGGAACTCGAAGACACTTCTTTAGTTCTGACACGTGGAAGACGTTATGAACTACGGATAGAGATACCGGTAACTCTAATTGATAGGCGACTCCGTCTGTTCTTCCCAAAATATTGTATGGTCCAACAAATCTTGGTGCGAGTTTTCCTTTGGTCTGGAATCTTCTTACTACTCCGAATAGAGTTACTCTGAGATAGGCAAAATCTTTTGTTTCAAAGGACAATTCTCTAGAACGATTGTCAGCATAACTTTTCTATCGGGATTGAGCCACTCTCAATCGTTCCATTATCGTTCTTACTTTACTCTCAGCATCCTTAATCAATTCAGGTCCAAAGAACTTGTGTTCTCCCACTTGGTCCCATAGGAGAGGGGTTCTACACTGTCTGTCATACAACGCTTCAAATGGATACATTTGCAAGCTGGCTTGATAGCTATTATTGTATGAGAATTCTGCATAAGAAAGATTTTGATCCCAACTTTTCCCATAATCTATAGCACAGGCTCGAAACATGTCTTCCAAAATCTGGTTTACACGTTCAGTTTGTCCATCTGTTTGGGGATGATATGTTGTACTGAAGTTGAGTATGGTCCCCACGGTTTCATGTAGGCTCTTCCAAAATCTAGAGGTGAACTGTGAACCTCTGTTGGACACTATCCTTTTGGACACTCCATGCAGACAAACGATCCTGGCCATATATAACTCTACCAATTTACTACTTTGAAAAGTGGTCTTGACGGGAATGAACTGTGTCACTTTAGTCAAACGGTCAATCACGACTGTCGGGACCCAAAAATATAATTCTGTACCCTCTGTGTATACTGCACTAGTCCAGGATCACGCTAGTGCACACAGTGACAACATTAGTGAAATATCAATTCCATACACAAAGATAACTAATAAATAGGCAAATACAATAAACATCAGAGTAAAGACCTTAAGGTCAAAGCTTACAATTAATGCCTCAAAAGGCAAAAAGCTCAATGAAGCTGCAGCGGAACAAAACAGGATAACTCCAGTGAAGCCCATCCATATGCCCACATGCAATCGGCTAGGGTGCGCGACCTAGTTCTCCACAATCCTTGAAGTAGACCTTGTTGACTGGCGATTCCTTCAGTTCTGCTTGATTCATCAAAGCAGGCATGAGTACACAACCGTACTCGCAAGTCATACCACAGAAATGCAATTATACATGTAGGCTTATTCCAAAGGAATAGCATTCTGTGGTTATTTTGCAGAAATGCAACATTTGCAATTGAATACAAATAATAGATTGAAAGCATACAGTAAAACAAATAAATAATATTTAATTTTAACAGTTTGATTTCACAAAGACACACAGCCTAAACAGATTATTCACATAGCCATATGATTTAGATCACACAGCTCCCTTCCCACACAGTTTATGAAAATCTACCCCTCGTGTGAAATCCCCGAGCATGTCCATGACCGCGGACGTGGCTATTCGAATAGATTGTTTAACACTCTGCAGAGTTTGTACACTTAACCCACACGATGCAATCAGCTTGTACAGAGCTGATCACAACAAAACCTTTCAGAAACTTCATCTCAACATTGACACTCCCAGTGTGCTTAAGAACCGTCATACCAAACTATACACAGTGGATGGTACGACACACACCGTTGGACAGGGAAGCGGCGAACCGTCCCGCGATGTGACTACTTGGTAGAACACACCTCCACTCATTCACACAGTCTAACCTACTATCTGAGTAATCAATGTCAAGAATCCATAACTTACTAAGTTAGGCCCGTCCCATAACAGGCATGTGGTTGTACGAGAGGCCTAGTTCAATGGCGCACAAAGTTCAGTCCTTAATTGACCAAGGCAAGACTTCCAATTTCTAACTAAGCCACACAGATTATTTTGACACACAGATTCATATTCCCATATCACATAGCCACCATGTCACACAGTTTCCACCACTTATCTCAGTCTAAATCCTTTCCCACCCAGTTGGTTAAGTGCAACACATGCCATAATAGCACACAGTACACACAGTTTTATCACATAGTTCTATAGTCACTTAGTCAAGTTGATAATTGCAACTTTACATGAAAAGGTGATTCGTGGCATGGCTAAGCAATCTAATCGCATCTAACCAACTCACGTTGGTGCTACAATAATACCAACTAATAAATAACCAAGCTAGGGTGACAAAAGACTAAGACATAACAAGTAGACAAGGAGGTTATAACAAATTTGGATTATTAACTAAACCCAAAAGCATTTAAATAAATACTTAAAGTAAATGCAATAATTTGCATCAAGATACTTTTAGAACACTGAGATTCAATATGATAAAAGGTACAACTTTCCTTGCTAGCAATGATGATCTTATTAATCTTTAATCTTCTACTTCCTTGATCTTCAGCTCTTTCTTGATCAGCACTCCTCGCATTATCGACGTCTATTCGCAAACAAGCAAATAACTAATAAATAAACAATAGAGAGTAAACAAACTCTAAAAATTAAATAATAATATCAGAATAAAAGATATTGGATTTAGATGAATTTAGGAATTTGAATGGACTCAATCGGAGTTCGGATACAAAAGATATGACCCTCGGAAGAATCACATGAAATGATGAAATTGAGAGAGAAAAGAATATTCTTTCGGATTAAAGTAAAATGAATTGGAGACTTACAAGTGGGGTCCACTGGTAAGTGAGAGAGAACAAGGATAGTGAATGACATGTGGGACCAATTGGATAATTGAATTTTAGAAATCGGATTAATTTCCGAAAAGGAATAGGGGGTGACAGGTGGGACCCACTGAATAAATGAATTTCTTAGAATTACAATAATTCTAGAAATAAGGTAAAGGGAAAGACAAGTGGGCCATTGGTCCATAGACCAAGTCCACGGGCTAGGATTTGGTGCATGGTGAACTGAGTTCACATAATAGGGTCTAACATGATGGGGACCACGAGGCATAGAGTAGGTTCATGGTAGATTGGGTTCATGGAACAGTGTACTGGCAAGCGGGGTCCACGGGTCAATGAGTAGGTGTATGGTGGGCTAGGAGTATGGGCTTTTTGGTTTGGATGCACCACATGGCAGATAGATGACATGGTGCAGATGTGGAGAATGAGCTGGCTGCCACGTCAGCAAGAGAAAGAAAGACACAGAGAGAGACAGAGCTCTGGTCGGCGGCTCGATTGAATGGCGTCGACGACGAACCACGGCGAGGGAGCTCCGGTAAGGTAGCAAAACGGGTTTCCCCGAGTGAGGCGAAGCTTTAGGTGGAGATGGATCGGCAACTCTGGCGACGAGACGACGGCAGCGACGACTTTGGCGGCGGTGAACTCCACGGGTGCGACGGCTTTGGTGATTCGGCAGCGCTCGCAGTAAAGCTAGATAAGCATCGGGAAGATGGATGACGACCGGCCTGCCGGACGAAATCGAAAATGGCGAAGGAAGGATCCTCGGGCGAAGGCGAAGGCGTCACGGTGTAGACCACGATTACGCGAACCCGTCGGCGGTGGCGGCTTGGGTGGAGATGGACCAACGACGAAGATCTTTCGAAAAGAAGCATCTTGGCGATTTGTTCGCTTTGTTAGCGAAATCCGGAGCAACCAAGATGAATCCGGGGCAAAGAATTAGGGTTTTGGTGGAGGTGGATGATGCGATCCAATTGACGTGGAGGGGCAGCTTTATATATGACCGGAGAAGAAGAAATCCCAAGAAGGCCGGCACGGGCGGCGCTCGTGTTGGAGCTGGATTCCAAAAAGAATTCGTGAAGAAGGCGGTGGCGAGCATGCGGGCCACCGGCGAGACGAAATGAAAAGGAAAAGGGCGTGGCGGTGGCTTGGGCCAATCTTGGCTTTCATGCGATGCTGCAAGCGAAGCGACCAACATTAATTTGGGCCGCCAGTGGTTGGGCTTTGGTGCCGAAGGAAAACGTGGGGAGCGATCGGCCTGGTGTGCGGCTCAGCTGGCTACGCGCCCGCACAAGGATCGGTTGCCAAGGCTTGGGCTTGCTCCCGTGCGCAAAAAGGAAAACCAAGGCGGGCTGTGTGGCACCATCTGCATCTGCACAACGGAGAGAAACCGAATCGAAGCAACTCACGTATGGATGGAGGGCTGCTGCACATACACGAGCACATACACCAACAGAGAAGAAAATCTAAGCTACAGGACCATGCATGAACATTGGCGCACGGGGTGGCCGGTGGCCGGAGGCGACGCGGCGGCGGCGAAAGGGCAAAACGGAAAGGAAACGACGAGCCGAACGCGCTGGTGCGATCGGATTTTGGAAAAGCTCACTGAGAAAGCGAGCAACGCGACGAATGCGGTTCGGCTTTATGACTTTACATTGCTTCGGCGATCTTCGGGTGAAGTGCATGGTACCATGACGTAGAGGATGATGACGCGAAGCCAACGCCGCAGACGGTTCGGCCGGCGGACGTCGGATGAAGGCACAGCTCGTTGGAGAAGATCTTTGGGTAGAGCTCGATTCCAGGCGTTCAATAAGGGAAACCCAAAATTGAAAGCATAGAAGTGTAGATCGGAAGCTGAGGCACGTGGTGACGCGGTTAGATTCAAAAGGGAATCACCTTGGCGGCGAGGGACACGACGAAGGCGGCGGCGAGGTACACGGGCACGGCGACGGAGGCGAACCAAGGCCGTTCAAGGCACACGGAGGTGAGCACCGGGGTGGCGAAGGCACGAGGACCACTGGAAGCACCACATGGAGATCGGGGATGAACTGCCGGCGAAGGAATCGGGCGGAGAAGCTTGCGGCGGCGCGGAGCTTCTAGGGCGAAATTCGGTGGAGAGAAGAACGAATCGGTGGCGGCGCTTTAGGGTTTTGAGGAAGGAGCACGAAGCGAAGAAATTGACGCAATCGGCTCCCTTTTATACCGCTCGGATGCGGGAGATTGAGATGCACACGGCGCGGCCTGCGTTGAACTCGGATGCGAACTCAGGAGTTGGACTCGTCCACGGTTGAAGAAGCGCACGTGCATTGTCCTGGCGGGGCCACTCGGCAGCGGAAGCAAACGGAAAAGGAAAAAGAGCAGCGCTCGGTTGGGCCATCACGCACGCAACAAAAAGAAGGCCAAGGCTGCCTTGGCTCGGGCCTTGCGGACGGGAAAAGGAGATGCGGCCCAAGCTAACTCGCGCGGAAGAAAAACGAGCGGCCGGCTTGGTTGGAGATACGGCATGAACAGTACCCGGATTACTGTAGCACGTAGGATTCGGATGAACAGTACCGACGGGTACTGTAGCTTACGGCAGGAGAGAGAAATAGGGTGATATTCGGAATTAAAGAAATTCCCAAAAATCAAGGAGACCCAAATAAATAGCAAACAAATCCAGAAAAAACTAAGAAAATACCCAAAAATTCCTTGGAACACAAGAAAGCCAAATAACACAAGTTTTTATTTAATTGATGTTTAGATTAGTCAAATTAAATATTTTTAATTTAGAAAATTCCCAATTAAGCTTTATTAATTCAATAAAATTGGTGAAATTTTCTAGGGACCTAAACTACTCAAAAGATTTTTGAAAAGCCAAATTTTGGGACGTTTCAACGACCCAGATGGAATCATATCCTAATTGGGTCCTAGGAAGTCCGATGATTAAGTCCATACCAACTTCTTTCCACTTCCATTCGGGAATTGGTAACGGCTACAACAATCCAACTGGCATTTGATGTTCTGCTTTGACTCTTTAGCATACATCACAGCGTGCAACAAATTCAGCAATCTCTCGTTTCATGCTGACCCATCAGTACTTTTCCTTCAGATCCTAGTACATCTTGGTGCTTCTCGGATGAATGGAGTAAGGTGATTGATGAGCTTCCTTCAGAATCAAATGCTTGGTTTCTTGGTGATCGGGTACACAGATGCGGCTACCGAACCAAACTGTACCTTGTTCATCCTCAGAAAATACTGGGACTTTGCCTCTTCTCATGTTCTCCTTGATTTCTTTGATATCTTCATCTTCTTCCTGATTTTCTCTGATTTGACTCTGAACGGTTGGTTGAACTTCTAAAGTGTTGACGCAACCCTGGTTAACAATATCTAAATTCAGATGCCTCGATTCTTCATACAATCTTGGCTGACTCTCCTGAACCAACATAGTGTTGCAATACCATTTTCGACAAAGGGCATCTGCCACTACATTTGCTTTGCCTGGATGATAATGGATTCCAAAGTCATAATCTTTTATCAGCTCCAACCTTCTCCTTTGCCTAAGATTGAGTTCTGATTGAGTGAAGATTTACTTCAAGCTTTTGTGATCTGTGAAAATCTCACAGCGATTACCGATAAAGTAATGCCGCCAAATTTTCAAGGCATGCACAATTGCGGCTAACTCTAAATCATGCGTCAGGTAATTTTCTTCATGAGGCTTTAATTGGCGAGATGCATAAGCCACGACTTTACTTTCCAGCATCAGCGCACATCTAAGACCCTAACGAGAGGCGTCACAGAAGACCTCAAAGCCCTCATGGATGTCAGGTAAGACTAACACATGTGACGATACTAGTATTTTCCTCAACTCCTGAAAACTTTGCTCACAAGCATCTGTCCTTTTGCCTCTCTCTCGGCTCCGACGCAGTGCAACCCGGCCAGTAGTTGAGAGTACCCCAATAGGGCGCAAATCTTTGTTGCAAGACACGTCCACGCCCTTAGACGGCGCCGCCGTGGCCAGGAACGCCGATGGAGCTCCGGTGAGCACAGCGCAGTATTGTCGGTAATCCGACAATACTATAGTAACTCCATTAGGGCGCTAATCTGAGTCATTAATTACTAATCATCGGTTAAGTATTTAACAGCTGTCTTATGGAACTAATGAGAGTATTACATGTGGGGTCACGAACAGTAAAAGAAGTTAAATAACGGTTTGGAATCTGTGAATGACTTGTGGACCCAAGTCCTTAAGCGTTGTGCACCGTGAACGCGCGCAGGTGGACTAAGTCCACTGGACCGTGTCTATGACGCTGGGTCCCACCTGTCGGTTTATGAATTAAAATCTGAGTTAAAAATGAAAACCCACTATTCATTGGGCCCGCTGGTCAGTGACCGCGGCTAGAGTAGCGCCCGGTAAGAAAAGTAATAAAGGCTTTAGAAAATTCGAAATCCAATTCTTTACACACTGTAAAAATATGTATAACTTCAAAAATACATAACTATTTCATCTCAACTCCAAAATGGATGAAACCACTTCTGATAATTTTTATTATTAATGAAATTTATATTAAAATTGGTTTCAAACTTGTCCCTGTAACAGAGAAGGTAGTTTTGGAAAATGATCTATTAACTCCATTATTTTTACAAAAGAAAAAGCTGATAACTTTAGAAATTCATAACTAAATCATAAAACTCCAAATGAGGTAAACTCAACTGTTTTGTACTTGTATTAATATTCCCTATTTATCCATATAATCCTTTGTCCCACTACTATTCTACAAATTTTACCCAAATAATTAAATTACGTGAATAGTAACATATTGCAATTAAATTGGATTTTCCAGCAAACTGAAATTCAAACCATCATAACTCTCACATACTAAATCCAAATGGAATAATTATTTCACCTAAATTCATCTAAAATCATGAATTAGCTACTGTAGAAAAATAATGCATTTTTTAGCATTGTGAATTTTGAGGTATTTCTCGATGTTTATTAAATTATTGTATTTATATAGATTCGAGTCTATCGATATTGACCTATCGCTCTCGAGGAAAGCAACTAAGCCACCAGCAAGGCAAGCATCATTTGAACTTTATTTTGCATCATATTTGATCCCGGTTTTGCTAAGTTAGTGCAATGATAATTACTTGCATGCTATTTTGATAATGTCGCTATTTTTGTGATGTGTAGATTAGTTATCCCCTATTCATTGAGGTTATCCTTGAATTATTCGAGTACCACATGCTTGAGTTAGGATGGTTGAAATATATTGTTCGGGTTTGTTAGCCATGCAAGTTTAGAATCGGTAGGCGATTGTAAGAATAACTTGACAATTATGGGATAAACACAACTATCATTATATACTTTTGTTTCAGATCTTCGTATACTGTTTTATGAGTTAAATTTTATCATTTTAAATGAGCTTTTGGTTTGGACAAGTGATGGTTAGTGGTGGTGTCTTTGTGCACGAGCTTGGGTAAGTGATGGACTTTTACGGACAATTAAGGAGCACTACTACAAAAAGGCAAATCTTGGGCGCCTCATCACGACGGTTGACCAAAACCGTCGGTATTACATTCAATCACGAGCGGTTTTGGTTTAGAGACCGCTCATGCATACTCTTCTAGCGCTTAAAAACCGCTCGTGAAGAAAATATCACGAGCGGTTCATGTTGAAAACCGTTTGTGAAGTATCACGAGCGGTTACGAACAAGAACCGTCGTGATATTATCGATATCCGCAGCGGTTTTAAAACACAACCGTCTGTGAAGTATCACAGACGGTTCTTAAAAATAACCGTCTGTGATAATATCGCTCCAGCGTGAGTTTCTTCATGGCCGTCGCGCTCGTTAAATCGCCATCGCTTCGGCTCGATCGTCTCTTCATCGCATCGATCCGCTTCGGCTCCCGATCGTCTCTTAAATCTCACGCTCGAATTTATTCCTTGTTTTATAAAAAGGATCATCGCCATCAAGATGATCATCCCCACATACTTATAAAAAAAGCAAATGGTCGCCTCTTCCTTGTCGCCGCAGCGATGGCCTTCTGGCGCCTTGTATGAGCACCTCTCTCGGTGTAAGTTGAGCCGTCTTTGCGGAAGAACACTTTGTTTGATCAACGATGTCTTCACTCCTCTGCCGCAGCAGAATTTGCGGAAGCGGTGGCGGCCACCTTCCGCCGTCTTGACATCCTCCTCCGCCGTGTCTTCCGGTGATCTCCCACTTCGGCGAGTTTATCGCGTCATCGGCGTAGTCCTCCAAAACGGCGTTGCACGCCTCTCGAGGAGGCTTGCCGTCACTTGATCAGTATCGAGGCGGCGAAGCATCGAGTCGACGGTAGAGACCCTCAAGCAAGGAAGAGATCCTATGGGCTCAATTCTTTTTGGTTCAACGATCGAGGTCTTGGGAGACACTTTCGAGCAAGCGCGTCAGCGGTGGGCGCATTTCGAGCTTCGTTCGACGATGATCGAGAACCGTCAAATCTTGACAAACTGCCGCTTATGAAGTATTGCGATGGAGATAGCGACCTACCTTCGCCACTAGAAAAACCTTGTTTAATTATAGGTTTACGCTTTTTAATATAAACATGTAATTTCTTCATGTCATGTAAGTGTATATACTTGAGAAAAACCATTTCACGAGCGGTTCCATAATAGAACCGTCAAGTGATATGGACATATCACAGACGGTTCCATAATGGAACCGTCGCGATATGTTCCATATCACGAGCGGTTCTATTATGGAACCGTCGTGATAATATCACCGATTTTCCATAATAGAACCGTCTCGATAAATCTCTTTATAAGTAGGAGCTAGCCCGACTTGCCGCTAGGGTTTGCGCTCTAACTCGCCACTCCCAGTGACCTTACTCTCGTCCGTTCCTCCCGTCGCCTTGCCGCCATTCTTCCGTCGCCGAGCGGTTGTAGCATCTGGTGACCTTGCAAAAGACACTCGTGCGATAAGAGTGTCTTTTTGCGTCACCGTTATACAACCACTGATGACGCCAAACTCGTCACTCACCGACTCGGCCGCTAGGTTTTGCGCCCCCCTAACTCCGTTCCTCCCCACCTTGACGCCGCGCTCGACCTCGTCGCCGTCGCGCCCGACCCCTTGCGCCCGCTAGGGCCCTGGCCGACTTTGCTTTCCCCATCCTCCTCTATTCTCCTCTAGATCTGTTAGTTTAATGTCTTTTGTTGAGTTTGATTTTTATGCATGAGCCTTAAGTTGTGTCCCGATGTTTGTGTGATTTATGCAAGGTAAAGGAAATGGATGAGGGTTGTCTTTGGTGGTGGGGTCGCCACCGTGGTTCTTGTTGTACTAAGGTCCCTCTCTGTCTCTACCCTCCTTGCTCTGTGATGAAAATGGCTAGCTAGTGCTCTGCGATGGATCTTGAGGGCTACTCTTGGTGTGGTGGGTTTGGACACCCTTGGTCTTATTCTCTTGTCGATGAACCGCTCAATGATGTTAATAGTCTTATCTTTGAAATTGAATTGATAATTAGTTCATATTAATAGTCCCTTGCTCTGTGATGTAATGATGTAAATAGTCTTATGCTAAAATTGAATTGATAATTAGTTCATATTAATAGTCCTCTTCTTTGTGTGATGTAATGATGTCAATAGTCTTATCTTTGAAATTGAATTGATAATTAGTTCATATTAATAGTCCCTTGCTCGTGATGTAATGATGTAAATAGTCTTATGCTGAAATTGAATTGATAATTAGTTCATATTAATAGTCCCTTGCTCTGTGATGTAATGGTGTCAATAGTCTTATCTGAAATTGAATTGATAATTAGTTCATATTAATAGTCCCTTGTTCATGCGGTCAAGTTCTTCTACCTCTTGCGTGCAGTCGTCCTACCATTCCATTCATAATCTCTTCTCTATAAAGTCTCCAAGCGGTGGTTGCTTGTGCCATTAAAAGGCATCATATATATATATATATATATATATATTATTAAATGATCTCGACCACTTTAGGAATTAGTCCATGACATGAGAAGAATGAGGCGGTATCCACGGGCAACCTCTTTGAGCCTGTAAGTTTAAAAAGTATGGATGCAAAGAGAGCGTTCGGACATCCAATTACCTGGATTGGACGTCGCTATGTTCAGAAAGTGACGTTGATGCGCAACTACTCCGACTGGGAAGTGGCATCATGTATTAGCAACCAACAATTCTTGAGCATGTAATTGTCTTTAAACCCAACAAGAACACCAAGCAACAATATGAGAATGGTTGCTTAGTGTTCTTGTTGGAGTTAAAACGATTGCGTAACAATATATATATAATATATATATATGCCGGATTTAATGGTACAAGTAGCCACCGCTGGGCCTTTATAGAAAAGTCATCACGAGGTTCGGCCACAAACAAATGCGTGATATATGCTTATCACGAGACGGTTTGTGGATGAAACCGTGCGTGATATATTACTCATGAGACGGTTTGAACCACAAACCGTGCAGGAAAGTATACATCACGCAGACGGTTCAAAACCGTGCGTGATGACCTCATGTCATCACTGACCCATAAACTCAGACGGCTCACGAAACCGTCTGTGATGACATTTTTGAACCGTCTGTGAAAGCCTTTTCTGTAGTAGTGGAGCGAACTTTGGGTATCTACGGTTCAAGCAAAACTCATGCTATCACACGTGGCGTATGGGCGTTGCTTGGTTAAGTAAGGGGTTGGTGTTGTTGAGTTGATGACTGGTGGTGTGAGGACGTATATGTGTTCCATCACATATATGTTTCGTAGGGTGCTGATTGCAATTCTATAATGTGCGGGTGAGCACAATTTAACCCTTATTTAATTAGGTCGGTATTCCCGACACAACTTGCGTGCCCGTTTGGTTAGTAGACGGTATAACCTACACCTAAGCGGGATTACATCGCGCATGGGTGATTCAATTTAATAATATCAACTTGCTGAAAAATCTGAGTCTTGATTTACGTACCAAGCATACCATAGGAAGTATGCTATTTTCGGAGGCATCTGGAGGCTTACGGGCTAATCGAGTTGTGTGGGTAAAGTAGTACACCCCTGCAGGGTATAAATCTATTCGAATAGCCGTGTCCATAGTTATGGACGATCGCTTGAGTTTGTGGCTGCTAATTGTTAGACTTGGAATTAAAATTATGGTTATAACTCGGTATCGTCATGAATGGGATGTTCATGCTAGTTGTTGTATCAAAGTGGACAACCACTTTGTTATTTGTTTGATTCATTGGTTATTCAATTTACTACTTATTCACATGCTTTACTTCTACTTCAAATCTGATTTCGAAATGGCACTTGAAAAACTAGTATGTGTAGGTTGTAAATTGTTGCGTCTCTTTTGCAAAACTAAGCCAATATGAGCCATCCTTTGGAACAACCTCTAGCATAACTAATTTTTATTTGTGTAAGACTTGCGAGTACCTTTGTACTCAACCCGGTTGCTGCAATTTCAGGTGAGGAATGATATCAGCCCGTTGAGCTTGTTAGCGCCAATTTTGGCGACGCTGACGAGTAATGCTATCATTTATCTCCCAGTCGGTTGCCGATGGGATATGGACATACCACTGCTGGTCTTTTGGTTTATTCACTTATTTCCGCTGCTACTTAATACTCTTATTTGAATTTGGCCGGTCGGCCGTTTGTAATAGTTGTAGACTTTAACTACTATGTTGTATGTCTTTTGAACTATTAATGTATGATTGTTGTATGGATGTGATCAACGCTGTATGAGAGTATGAACATATTGGTCGCTGATCTTGGGAGCCAATATGAGTTCATGCTCGTTGTTATTGGCTTCCCATTTAACCCTCTAAGTGTAGTGCTTGACTTGTTTGAGAACCGACAATCATGTAGTGCTTGCAGAGGAGCAGCGCGCATGATCGTCGGAGCTCTAGTTTTCAGTTAAGCCTCTCGCTTAGATGGAGTTAAGTTGGAATCCATTTACTTGAGGCCCAGAGTTATGTCCTTAAGACCATGCTTAGTCTCAGTCTTAAGGAGATAACCCGGGGGTCCTCACAGCTCCGGCTTCACCTCTACTTTCTCCAACCTCGTGGCCGCCGGATACCCATGCGCACCTGGTATGCAGACAAGAGCTGCAAAGCTCAGAGGCTAGTAATCCTGTCTTCACAAGAATTTTGTGCTTTAAGGTTATGCTAGACTACTAGAGGTAGCGCTATTTGAGCAAACATCTATAAAAAATAAGGTGCTAGAGGCGGTAGCATGCACTTGATGATTCCACGGAACATAGCGTACCAGTGTATGAGCAGGAAGGCCAGCATAGTAATTGCCAAGTAACAACTAGTCTAGGCACCACTAGTGGAACTACTTGTCATTTCCCTGATTTAGCTCTGCACATGCAAAAACAAAAACCGCAACACTCTCCAGTGCCTCGGTGCACACTAGCTCACTCTTCGGAGTGTGAAGTGTATAAGCCCACAAGGGTGGCATAAATAAGCCCACCACCGTGGCAACAAAGACGTCGCGTATGGCCCCGAGCCTCGGTGCACACTAGCTCACTCTCCGGAGTGTGAAGTGTATAAGCCCACAAGGGTGGCATAAATAAACCCATCACCGTGGCAACAAAGACGCTGCGTATGACTCCTAATCCCGGTGCACGCTAGCTCACTCTCCAGAATGTGAAGTGTATAAGCCCACAAGGGTGGCATAAATAAGCCCACCACCGTGGCAACAAAGATGTCGCGCATGGCCCCAAGACCTGGTGCACACTAGCTCACTCTCCGGAGTGTGAAGTGTATAAGCCCACAAGGGTGGCGTAAATAAGCCCATCATCGTGGCAACAAAGACGCTGCGCATCATCGATGCCCCCCGCAGACACAAGTGTATAAATAAGACGCCACGCATGGCCCCGAGCCCCGGTGTACACTAACTCACCGTCGCAGGTGTGAAGGGTATAAATAAAACACGCATATCGCGCTCATTTGCACAAAACCCTTGTTGTTCCGAAGGCCCCCCTCGGCAACTAGGGAGTCTCCCGCCTCGAGTGCCTTGCCTCGGTGGAGAGACCTCGCATATCGCACTCATTCGCGTAAAACCCTCGTCATTCCGAAGGCCCTCCCTCGGCGACTAGGGAGTCTCCCGCCTCGAGTGCCTCGCCTCGGCGGAGAGACCTCGCATATCACGCTCAAACACGCAAACTCTAGTCGTTCTGACGGCCCTGCCATGGCGACTAGGGAGTCTCCTGTCTCGAGGCCTCGTCTCGGCAGAGAGACCTCGCATATCGCGCTCAAACGCGCAAGACCCTAGTCATTCTGAAGGCCCCCCTCAGCGACTAGGGAGTCTCCCGCCTCGAGTGCCTCGCCTCGATGGAGAGACCTCGCATATCACGCTTAAATGCACAAAACCCTAGTCGTTTCGATAGCCTGGCCTCGGTGACTAGGGAGTCTCCCTCCTCGAGGCCTCGTCTCGGCGGAGAGACCTCGCATATCGCGCTCAAACGCGCCAAGCCCTAGTCGTTCCGACGGCCCTGCCTTGGCGACTAGGAAGTAGCGAATCCGCCGCATTGAACTCAAAATCGGGATATGGCTAACCATGCGTGTCGAGACCTACGCCTTACACATCCACCAATAGTAGATTAAGCAGTTCCCACAAGATGCTTCAGTATGGGGGACAGCGTTCGGCTTCGCCTCCCCCTCGCTAGCCTTGGGCTCTCAAACGAGTCTAATCAAAAAAAGTTAGGGGACGGCGATCGGCTTCGCCTCCCCCTCGCTAGCCTTGGGCTCTCAAACGAGCCCAATCAAAAAAAAGTTGGGGGATGGCGATCGGCTTCGCCTCCCCATCGCTAGCCTTGGGCTCTCAAACGAGCCCAATCAAAAAAAAAGTTGGGGGATGGCGATCGGTTTCGCCTCCCCTCGGTAGCCTTGGGCTCTCAGATGAGCCCAATCAAAAAAAAAGTTAGGGGACGGCGATCGGCTTCGCCCCCCCCTCACTAGCCTTGGGCTCTCAAACAAGCCCAATCAAAAAAGTTGGGGGACAGCGATCGGCTTCGCCTCCCCCTCGTTAGCGTTGGGCTCTCAAACGAGCCCAATCAAAAGGGGGGGGGGACGGCGATCGGCTTCGCCTCCCCCTCACTAGCCATGATCTCTCAAACGAGCCCAATCAAAAAAAAGTTGGGGGACGGCGATTGGCTTCACCTCCCCCTCGCTAGCCTTGGGCTCTTAAACGAGCCCAATCAAAAAAAAGTTGGTGGACGGCGATCAGCTTTGCCACCCCCTCGCTAGCCTCGGGCTCTCAAACGGGCCCAATTAAAAAAAAGTTGCGGGACGGCGATCGGCTTTGCCTCCCCCTCACTACCTTTGGGCTCTCAAACGAGCCCAATCAAAAAAAAGTTGGGGACGGCGATCGGCTTTACCTCCCCCTCGCTAGTTTTGGGCTCTCAAACTAGCCCAATCAAAAAAAAAGTTGGGGGACGACGATTGGTTTCACCTCCCCCTCGCTAGCCTTGGGCTCTCAAACGAGCCCTATCAAAAAAATAGTTAGGGAACAGCGATCGGTTTCATCTCCCCCTCGCTAGCCTTGGGCTCTCAAACGAGCCTAATAAAAAAAGTTAGGGATTGCGATCGGCTTCGCCTCCCCCTCGCTAGCTTTGGGCTCTCAAACGAGCCCAATCAAAAAAGAAAACCCCTTCACGCCACTCCAAGTCACGGGCACACTTGACCAGGAGCGGCCGAAGGGGGGGGGGGACGGTACGAGGCCCCCAACAGGAGCATCTCAAATGGTCATACCGAAGAAGTAATCAATTACGAGGGCAGCGACGACTGCCATGGCTTCACCCCCACAGGCTCTGCCACTGCTCACCGCCTGCCTCGAGGCTATCGCCTCGGCGGGGAGGCCCGACGCGCTGCCTGCCTCGAGGGCCAGTTCTCGGCGTGGCGGCTCCACATCGACTTTACCCCTACGGGCTCCGCTGCTGCTCACCACTCGCCTCGAGGCTTTTGCATCGGCGGGGCGGCCCCGACGCGCCCCCCGCCTCTAGGGCTATGCCTCGGCGTGGCGGCTCCGCGTCAACTTTGCCCCCATAGGTTCCACCGTTGCTCACCGCTCGCCTCGAGGCTATCGCCTCGGCGGGACGGCCTCGACGCGCCGCCTGCCTCGAGGGCTCGTGTTGATTTCTTCCGGGGTATCCCGACTCCCGAGGGGCTGGGGCGACGAGATTGCATCCGCTTGCCCCTCAGGATCGCGGGACTAGTCCTTGCGACCTCGGACCACACAGACGAGGGAGTTGTCGTTGCCGGGCACCGAGGGGTGCCCCGCACCCTAGGGCCGTCAGGAATACTAGTGTACCATCGGGGATGCTGCACATGTGTAGACCAAGTTCATATGGTGTATTTTAGACAAATGTACTTAAATACCTCTCACTTTCTCAACTCATTGTGAAAGTAAGAAGATAAATGTCCCTCCTTGCCCTCATATAAATAAAGCCCCAAGGGCATGTACAAAGGGGGCTTCCTCTCATTCACACTCAAGCCATTACATTCATACATTTGTGTCTTTGGCTCCTCCCTTTGGTCCTCTTCTAAGACAAATGGTATCCTATACCCACTATCTAGCCTTTTCTTGCTGCGACAGTACCTCATTTCTCTGTGCGTCTTGTTTGGTTATCCTGTCGAAATTCTCCTATACTCTCGATGTAGACGGTCTCGACCTCTTTGCTCTCGGTTGGCGTGGAGCCTGATGCTGCCGTGGAGCCTGATGATGGAACTCCGCCTTGCCCTTTCGGTTGGCTTGAGGCAGCCACATCCATGGATGCAATTACCTCTAGTGAAAGTCTGTAATCACCAAGAACAAAACTGTCGTAATTGTCCACAACGAGAACTGCAAAATCGAAACTAACACTATTATTACTTTCATCTTACCATAATAAGTACTAACAATAAAAGTATGCAACAAATAAAATTGCACCTCTTTTGCTGACTTGCTGCCGAAAATTAAATTTTCCAAAATTTGGCAAAGTTTTTTGAATTTTGCGAATGATCTCTAGCAATTTGAATTTGCTGTGAATTTCAAAGAGAGATTGGGGAATGGAGGGTCTTGAATGAGGAGGGGAATGGTGGCTATTTATAGAAAAAATTCGATATTATTTTATTTTTTGCTATTTTAAAAGACCTAAACGATCAAAAATGATAAAAAAAAAGGTCAAAAACACCAATGATGGTTTTAATCGATCCAGTGCTGCCTTGTTGCCCTGCCTCCTCTTTTCCCTACTTGCTTGTTGCCAGTGTGTAACCTGTTAGCACCACAATGACACATTTACTACGCTCTGCACAGGCGCATGGTGCACTTGCTTTGCCTCCACCCATGTGTAGAGCCACCGACCTCCACGCCGGTACCAACCGTCCTGA
Source organism: Phyllostachys edulis (assembly GCA_036346405.1). Lineage (NCBI taxonomy): Eukaryota > Viridiplantae > Streptophyta > Magnoliopsida > Poales > Poaceae > Phyllostachys > Phyllostachys edulis. Next base: position 26,120,249 of record CM070553.1, on the reverse strand, counting down.
CCTTCTGCCTCCATGCAACACTGCTCCCTCCCTGGCTCCTTGCCTTCTCCTTCCTCCACGCCGGCACCGCCGCCCTGCCCTCCTCCCTCTTCTCTCTCTGCTCCGGCCACTAGCGCTGCCATGCCCTCCTCTTCCTCTCCTCCTCTTGGCTCTCTCCCGGCTTTGTCCTCCCTCCGCGCCGGTCCTTCTTTCTCAGCGTCAACGTCGCCCCACGCCTCTCCTCCTGCGCTCCTAGCTCTGGCTCTCCCTCCCTCTAAGCATGTGGGCCGCTTGGGTCATGTCGGACTCGTGTCGTGCTTGCACGACGACCGACTGTTGTTAAATCCATACCAAGTCTGCCACTATGCTTGAAGCAGCGATCTAAACACATTCGAGGCCAAGTCGTGTCGGATCGACACGATCCATAAACAGTGTGGATCGTGCTGCTAAACCTACCGTGGCCAGCTCTGGCCACCGGTTCACGTTGAGTCGGGCACGGCACGCAGCTCCCCAAAACCCAGCACGGCCGGGTCCCTTGCACAGCTTTGGAACAGATCGATAAACCCCGTGCCGGACGTCATAGCACCCCACCCGTCAGACACCCAAACCGCGGCGCCACGACGTACCGTTGGGCCCGCTGTGACTGCAGCACAAGTGCATGGAGTCATGGACACTTCCGCTCCAAAGCCCTTTCCCCTCGCTCCACCCCCGATGTGATACTGAGATTCCGCCGCCTCCGCCTTCCCATCCCGTGCCGATCCCATCGCCGCTCCTCGCCTCTCCCCCGGAAACCCCACCAAATCACGCAAAAATGTCCCGTCACCACCACCACGAACCTCCCCCACCCACCTGCTGCTGCGGCTGCAATGGCTGCTCCGCGCCGTGCTACTATCCCGCGCCGCCCCAGCCCAGCTCCGCGTCCGACCACCTCCTCCACGCCATCGCGGCCCACCTCCTTCTCAACTCCGCGTCCCCGCCTCCCCCGCAGCCCCAACCCCAGCCGCCTCCCGCCGCGCACCAGGCGAATCCCTATCCCAACGCCTACCACTACCACTACGAGCACCCCAAACCCCAAGCCTATCCCCAGCCGCCGCAGCTGAATCCGTCCGATCACGGCCACCTCCTGCTCCACTCGCTCCTGCGCCACGTGGCCGTGCTCGAGTCCACCCTCCCACACTGCTTCCCCTCCCCTCCGGTGCCGCCGCACCAGCCGAACCCTCGCCCGCACCGCGCCGCCGCACACCAGGAGCCCCCGCCCCCGCCGCCGCCGCGCGCGCGCGGGGCCGTCATCCGCGAGGGAGCTCGCGGCGCGGACGATCCAGGCGCACTTCCGCCGATTCCTGGCCCAGCGCTCCCGCACGCTGCGCCAGCTCAAGGAGCTCGCCATTCTCCGGTCCAAGACAGCCGCGCTCCGCGGGTCCCTCTCCGGCCGCCGCTGGTGCGGCGACCCCGCCGCCATCTCCGAGGCCGCCATGGGCCTCCTCCTCCACCTCGACGCGATCCAGGTGATGCAAAGCGTACCGTGTTCTCTGTTTGATTCGATCCGTATGCCATTGGTGCCGGGTTTTGATGTGGGTTTCGGATCAGGGAGGGGACCCGATGATCCGGGAGGGGAAACGCGCAGTGAGCCGGGAGCTCGCCCGGATCTTGGAGTTCGTCAACAAGGTGCTGGTCAAAGAGCACGAGGAGATGGCGATGGGTGGTGCGTTGAACTCCGACGAGTATCATGAAGGTTTCGATGGTGCATTCGTGGCGAATCCCCCTGCTGTGAACAAGATGAAGGTGAGCTTCTATGGTAACGGTGAGGTTCGCGATCTCCACGGAGAGGCAGAGGATGGCAACGAGGCTGATGAGAGCTCTGAGAGCTCGAGCTCCACAGAGGCTGATGAGGGGAAGGGCACATACAGCGAGAAGAACGACAATGGCAATCCTGGGCTTGCAGCGCCAATGCCTGTGCACATGGAGTCGAGGAGGATTGCTGGGGAAAGGAGATAATTTCTGATTTGCATCTTGTGATGCGAACCCAGGTTTATAATCCTATGGATTGTCATCTCTCTTTTACATTCCCACTGATGTTTCATGAGAAAAGATAAGAACTTTTCAAACGGTAGAGATTGTGCTGCAACTATGATCTTTAGAGCTAGGACTGTTGCATGCTCAAATTACCTCTCTGTTCATTGCATTTGTGGCTGGGTTGTACTATAGTACTAATAGTTTTAGACATTGAGAATTCTAGCTTGGATTATTTTCTTGCACTAAAGATGTCCTGGTTCTTGTGGGATCGCTCCTTGAAACCTTGACTGAAGTTGTATCTTTGCTCTTTGGCAAACTCATGTTTATTATCATTTTGGTCAGTTTTCGTTGCCTTATTACATTACTTCTACAACTGTTTCCCCAGAAGTTGAGCCGTTGACCTGTTGAAGTTTTCAGTCATCACGAGTGTCTGTTGGTCTTTCATTGTCAGTTTGCTATCTCTGACTACGTTGAATGAAATCAGCCTTCTCATTTTAGATCGGAGAATGAATTTCTTGTGGGGCTTGCTAATGTTGTTTAGTGTTTCTGTTCAAATGCAAATTGCAGCATACCAGTGTTGTAATAGGTTATAGAGGACTTGAAAGAACACAAATAACAGTGGCAATGAACCCAAATTTTATAATGCTACTCAAGCTGTGATAGTAAAACCAGATGACCGAGAACAAATTGCTCCTTATTTCTGACTGTCCTGTGATGACACTGCTCCGTCCAGGCCATGCCCAAAAGGCATAGTTCATCTTGTTTGCTCATTTGCTGTACAGGGTTTGATCGTTTTAGCAGGACCAGCAAAAGAACATGTGAGCTGCAGGTCTTAAGTCTACACATATCAGCTAGGCCTTTCCAGCATGCAACTCGAATGGCCTTTTTATTGTACAGGGTTGATGAAATAATACATGAAAAAGGTCTGTTACAGTTAGAGCATGTACTTACTAGGATTAATGTGAAGCTATTTTTACGTAATTTTTCTGTGCTAAAAAGGAAATAGTTGCAAATTAGGTTTGGTTTAATATTCTTTTGTGGTGCCAACCGTGGATAGTCTAATCACAGTGGCGGATGCACCATGGGGGTGCGAGGGGGTTGTAGCACCGGTTCCGCTCGCCGTACCCTTATTTGCGTAACAAATTTAGATAATTTTGTTCTTAAGATTTCTACTTGTGCATATTTTTAGGCTTTCGAAATGCACTGTCCATTATTAAAGTACTGCATTTAATGTATTTCTTATTTTAACTTTGTTCCTCGTATTTATGTATTAATTTGCATTACACATGATAATTAAATGCGTATTTACTAGCTCATTTCATGTAACTTTGTCCTATTAACACCCCCTCCATTTTCATCCCGAGGACGCCACTGTCTAATCAGTATGGCATCTATATTGTTTTTGCTTAAAGGCTTTGGTAGTTTGTCAAGTTCGATTCAGAAACTTCTCAATATTGCACTAGTCTAAAGATAGTTGCACTAACCAACCATAGAGAAAAATCATCGAGAAGGCAAGCTAATAATAGAGCATCCTATGAATCTTCTCAGGTAGGGCTAATTCTGCAGCTTGCAAGCGGTGAAAACCCTTGCTAGCCAATTATCCACTTTCTAAGCGAACACTGTTTGTGACGTAGACCAGCACAGTACTATTTAGTTTGCCATGCAGCCACCTTCACCTAACATATTGTAGAGATATTTCTGTTACGAAACCAAATCTTATTTCTTTGTAGGACTCTATCTATAACTAGGCTATAAATATAGGGAGAAAAACTTAAGATTATACACTAAGAAATTATATCGATAATAAAGAAAGTTGCATTTCTACGTCTTATGTCTCCTGTGATTGTTCATGCTTCTAGCTGATTGTTTAGAGCCATATATAGATCCGCTCCGCGCAGCTGTCCCCGAGCCGAGCCAGTTTCTCACGGGGGTTTCTCCGCTCACTAATGCGCATAGGCCCTCCAAATTTCTTCGTTAAACTATGGTAATTGATAGGCATGACTCGTCGGAGGGCTCCACTTGTCATCCAACGATAAAGCATCGGAGTCCTCCCGACCCCACCCATCCACGTGATTGCTCTTTTTGCTTTTTTTGTTTTGACTTTCTCCTCCCACCATCTTCTCTCATAGGAGAACAAAGTTTTCTCTCTCCTCTTCTATGCTTCTCATTCTTCTTCCACCCCTCTCTCCACATAGTTAAGGCCGACAGAGTTCATGTGCCCCTCCTGCCACTCTACCCGCCACCCTCCCCCTCACGCCTCACGTAGTCTCCTTTGGTTGCAGCCTCCGCGAGCTCCTCCATCGTCGGGGTTAGCAGAACTTAGCCACCACCGGGCATGGCCTCCGTGAGCTCCGAGGCCAAACAAGCTCTGCGCCCGCCTTCGCAAGCTCCCCCATCACCGGGGCCAAACCTGGCTTAGCTGTTGATGGTCGCATCCTACACGAGCTCCCTCGAGGTCAAACGAGCGCCACCACCGCCGGTCGTAACCTCCTCAAGTGTTGTTGGTTTGGCTGATGGAGAAGAAAAGGCAAGCCCCCACATGTTGCATTAGATCATTCACATTGTTGCAGTAGGTATTTCAGGATGTTGCAATGGTGTTTTTGATTTGTTGCAGCCATTTACCATTTAAATGTTGCATGCATTCTCTCGAATTGTTGCAGCAGTTTTTCTCCATTGTTGCAGAAAGTTCTTCATGAATTTTTTTGTAGGAAAAAAGATTTTTGTTGGAACCATTGTCATCGATTGTTGCACACATGAAATTAAAATGTTTCATAAGTTAGTTTTAAATGTTGCAAATTTCTTGATGTTGCAACAATTATTTTTGGATGTTGTAACTATTATTTTAAAATGTTGCAATATTGTAACATCAAAATTTGTTTGATTAGTATATTTGAATTAGTTTTTAAGCGCAGCTAGGTTCTATATTGATGGTTTTCATGCAATTTTGGTGAGAATATACTATTTTTTCCCAATGTTTTTTCGGAGGAGATCGGATGGTGGAGGAGTTTTTGTTGCGCGTGATGTTACATAGTACTGTCGGGGATGCGCGTGATATTGTAAGATTGTGTCGGGAGGAGCTTTTGTTAACACGTAAGATGAAGGGTTGAACATCAACACATAAGACCAGACGACGCAGTGTGGCGTAAGACGCTAGCGCTCGAGCCGTATGAGCGCTAGTCGCCTATAACTGTTTTGCCCTCTAAATTAGTTGGGAAACCGGGATCCCCTTAACCTCCTTCACCTTTTGCCCGGCCATTTTTGTTTTCCAGCTCCTCATGCACCTCATGCTGCTGCCTTTAAAGCCACCCTCCTAATTTTTCCCCCTCGCGTCCCTCTCATCTCACCACTCGGCTCCCTCCCCTCCCATCTCCTGCTACTCGCGCCGCGTACTCCTCGAGTTGTGGCTTCCTCCCCTGCTCTTCATCTCCAAGAACCAGAGCAAGAAGCAGGGGGGGTCGATCAGGCGTGCGTGCGCAGCCGCAGCCATGGGACCCTCTTGGTCTTGCGGCCTCCGTCTCCTCTTCTTGGCGTCCCTGATCCTCCTCTCCTCCGCCCTGCCGTCGTCGTCGTCGCCGCGCCGCGGGAGCGTGCCGGAGCTATCCACCGACGACGCGCTCCTCGCCCGGATGTGCGACCCCCGCAGCTCGCACCCGGCGGCCATGCCGCTGTCCTGGTGCCACGAGCTGCGCCTAAGGCGCAGCAGAGGAGGCGGACACCACCACCACCGGCTGGTGCCGCTGCCGCCGCCGGGACGCGACGGCGGGGAGGAGGTCGACATGCGCTACGGCGTCGCCAAGCGGCTCGTCCCGACGGGGCCGAACCCGCTGCACAACTGATGAGAAGCGCGGCCAGCGTGCGCCGACAACGCGGCGGCGCGGCGTGGCTAGTTCTTGCTTTCTTGGACCGATTGGTAGCCGTGTTCTTACGTGGTCGAGTAGCGCATGCACGGGTCGTCCTCTCTTGTTCTTGCTTTCCGGTGCACTTCTTGATGCTCGGAAAGGACTTACAATGGAGGATCGATGGAGATGCTTACATCTGCATGGCAATAACATAGATAGATGTGTATGTATAGGCTGGTTCTCCCTCCTCCCAATTTGCTGTTACTAGTATTTCTTGGGTTCTTGTAGCTTTCTTGGCCTGCATTATTCAATGCAAAATTGGAAGTTTTTTGCGGTGACGGTCTGTAGAATTTGTCATTTCCATCTCTTTCTCCCTGTGGCTGACGGCCTGGACTGTTGGACATGAATAAGAAGACAAAGGCGCCATCTTTTCTCCTCTTTTCCCTGTTTCTGGAGGAGAAAATGAGGCCATGCGTACGCGCATATGCTCTCCCTGTGGTCGGCGTCGGCGTCGCGGTGCATGCAGCGCCGCTAGTTAATGTGCTCTGCCTCTTCATGTGACGGTAAAAGGTTGGAGAAATTAATGGCGCTCGACAGTTTCACCTTTTGCATTAATTTCGCGGTTTTGACCTGCCTTCGCATTTACAGTCCTTTTGAGTTACAGTGGGTACTCCAGTAATTTTTTCACTAGTGGTCGGCATGTTACTTCTGACTGTGATAACTAACTTAACTACCTGATCTGACAAGGATGTCAGTTCTCTCACCTTCTGAGTTAGGATCAGGATAAGGTTTACTCATCCACAGCTGCTTGTCTTTATTCAGTATACCACATTTTCTAATAGTTCTTCACTCCTGTTTAATACCCATTCACCATTGTTACTTGGCTGAAGTGACACTTTTTTTATTTGTAATATCAAAAGTAACATCATCATAAACAATAAAACAAAGCGAGAAACATAACAGTCCATAATCGAGGGAGGCAACGAGCAAACGAATTACAAAAATGACATCGCGGCAAGTTAGGCGAGCCGAGCGAGCTTGATTCGCTTCTAGTCAAAATAACATCCGCTTGCGAATTACAAAAGTCAAGTACCACGCTTCTAGTCCATAGAACCCACATGTCGTGCTTCTGGTCTGCGGAAACATGGTATGCATACATTCCTACCGTAGAGTAAGAGAGCGGTAGGTGGCCTACCGCAGACTAAGAGTATGGTAGATGGTTTACCCGTAGACTGAGAGGGCGGTATGTGGCTTCCGCTGATCGGGAGCGTGGTAGAGGACACATGTCGCCTATCCAGTTTACCACGGTGTCAATTTTGTCATTTCGGGCATGTGTTGGAATGGGGCTGCATATCTAGTGCACAAGCATCATTTGGTGCACATATGCAAAAACTTTTAGTTTGGGTATCAAATTAGCATAAAAAATTCTGAAAAAAATTCTAGATGTAATTTATGGTGTTTTGTTCTACCCTTTAAAATTTGAAGTTCAAACTCAAAGTATGTTAGAAGAAACAAAAAAAAATTTCTGACATATGATAGATCAAAAGCAAAGGAAAAAAAAAAGGCAAATATTACTATTCACAGTAAACTTCTCTTTTTTGTTTCTTCTAATATACTTTGAGTTTGAACTTCAAAATTTAAAGAGTGGAACAAAACACCATAAATTACATCTAGAATTTTTTATGCTAATTTTATGCTAATTTGATACCAAACTAAAAGTTTTTGCATATGTGCACCAAATGGTGCTTGTGTACTAGATATGCTGCCTTGGAAGGGAGGCTACATTTGCTATTTTGTTTCAAAACGAGGTTAAACGAGCCAAAAACTCAATCTAAGATTCTTTAGGAACAAAATAAGTACTATTATTATCCAACTACGGATAGCGAAGAGTATGGAGTATATCCAACTACGGATAGTGAAGCGTAGTATACTATTACTAGTAGTACAATAGGAGTATTTGAGAAGAAAGTGGAGTAGGCACTCCGATGTGAAATGTTTTGGTTAATGAGGTTATTGTCTGACGCGTGAAGATACAGAGAGTGTACTTCGGCGTGTGTCGGCTCATGGAGGTAGTCCTTGTGCATTAACTGAACAGAACTCGATCGGACCAAGGAATAACTCCACAGCAATCGTGCATAGCTAGCACTCCAATCTTGTGCCCTCTGAAGTCTAAATTAAACACCACCACCCTGTGGTAAATGAACACGAATGTAGCAGTAGTGCCCCTCTGCTGCAGGCCGGGCAAGAAAATTTCTAGATGGAAAAAACATCAAAATCTCAGTTGTGCAGTAATATTGGACTTTCTGTGAACTTCAATAAGATATATACAATATAAATCTAAGAGACAATTTCCTCCTGAATAAGTACTAACTACATACAAATTTAAACGGTGTACACCATGTGCAGCAGTAACTAGCTCTTCTTAAACAAAATTACGGACAATAGTACATCGGTTTCTCTCTATATCATCGCTTCCTTCCGGAGACGGTCTTCTTTACGGCACCAACTGAAACTAAGAAGTCGTCGAGGGAAGAGAGGGTCTTCATGTCATCCGGGGGGAAGTAGCTAGCCGCCTTGCCCATGAGCGAGGCGAAGAGGAGAGAGAGGCCAGGTGATGCAGCAGAGCGCTCGGGGAGGAACTCGTCAAGAAAAGCGAAGGCAGCCAAGAAGTCTGACCGGCTCGCGTTGATTGGGGCTGCAAAGTGAGCGGGAATTATCCGTCTGAATCGCCAGTCTGAAGCGATCCTGTCGACCCAGTCTCTCACCTGCAGAAGCAGATAATCTTAATAGCGTGGAAGGAGTACGTGTAAGTGTTAACCATGTGGTTCGTGCATAACCATGTAGTGCTAGGGCCAACGGTGCCTTAAGGTTGCAAGCAAATGTAGTAGGAGCTAATACAAATCAGATAAGATGAACCATTGTGCTTTAAGTGTCTTGTTAAAGCAAATGTACTAGCTAGGAACATATGTGAAATATGGAAGTACTAACTCAGAAAACACCAGAAAGGCTACTGGTAGGATCAGGTCATTCCACTGCAGCACTTCGCTGCTACCTAAAAGACTACAACATGCAAGTGTGTAAATCAGGATACCACATGGAAAGGATGCCTGAACCATATATCCGCTTCCAGATGTTCTAGCCATGGTCTGTGTAACAGATAATTCTAAGTATGTCACCTTCAATGAGTAGTTACTAAAAAGATTTACATCCAATGCTCCTCACAATATGTATCGCATAACTTGTAACAACTTGAAGGTTTTTAAGGCTTAATAGGCTAATAATGTGTGGCCCTACCGAAAAGCATAATTAATGTTTATGACCCCTATAGCTATAGGTCACCCTCTATGAAAAACACAGCCTACTCATGAAGTCACGATTCGTACGGTCTAGGCGGCAGTGAATGTTTCAGAAATTGTAAGCACAATAGAGCACTTTCAGCAAGGTGTCAACAGAATGCTATGAGATGCAACAGATTTCATTCACCACATCAACATACCTTCTCTGGAACTTTGCTGAAAACGAGTGTCTTGACAATTGGTGAAACAATCAATTTCTGTGACATTTGAGCAAAACTTTCGTTTGGCTCCAGAAGATTTGAGGGGCCAAGAAATAATATCTGAAGTACCATTCTCCCCCATCCTGTTGTAAGATAAACATGGTTACTCCAAATCTGTCAATATTATTGATTCAATACATTAGGTATATGACTTTGTCCTATGCAACAAACAATTATGCTGTTGTTTTCATCTGACACATTGAGCTTTGAACAGAAAATTAAATATCTGAATACACCCATTTTGATCACCAGCAATCTTGAAATAATAGAGAAGATCAGTGTTGAAGATAATAAATAGCAAAGATACCATAACTGATATAGGCATTTGATATTCTTGAGGGAAAAAAAGATATAGTAGGCATTGCCGCATTAGGCAACTAGGAAATGGATACACTGAAGCTTCAGAAAGAATGTGATTGCTAAGTGAGGACACAGAGTTGTCATATAACAACAGTCACATGCAGAAAGCCGGAGCAACAGAAATAACGCAGAGATGCTGGGCTGGCAAAATCGACCTTCCTACTGAAGGTTGCTGCTTTAAAAAATGTAGAAGGCTAATTGAACTAGGTGGACATTAACATGCTTCTGCAGTAGCATTTTTTAGTCTGAACTACACTACCAGAATTAAAATATAAGCACGAGGTTTCACTAATTTCAGCTAATTCTTGTTTTATTGTAATGGCAATTACTTCAGAAATGGAGTACTTAGATAGTATGGGGACACATCCACTATTAGACTGTATTTACCCTTCTGTCGGTTCAGCTTATTGTCCACAACCGGTTCATCAGGAACCTCTTTCCCTTTGCTCAATATTTTCACTGCCAGGCCGTTCTTGGCAGATGCCAACAGCGATTCTTTGCTGATACACTCCGGCGGCTGTCGAGGAACAAAAATGACAGCATCCGTCACCAGCAATGTCCGCGAAGGCCTATGATAGAACGCTACTTCCACATAAGGCCCAATCCCTGAAAGAACCCAAATCACACCATTACAAACAGATACCGTGTACAAAATGCATCAATGTAAGAAACAATGGTCGAAATGTGTAGTGAGAATACCAACTTCCGGCGAGCTGAGCACCTTCTGCTCGATCTCGCCCGCCCACGGGGTGGAGTCGTCCTCGTCTTGGAGGGGCTTGGCCCGGAAGATCCCGAAGAACTCGAGCGGAAGGTTGACGGGCCAGCTCCACTGCCTGGGCGCCACCCATATCTGCGCCTTGGGGAACTTCCTGGAGAAGGGCCCGACGAAGATCTTGTGCTCGTACGCGAAAGTCGGCAGCACGATGTACTCCACCGGCGCGTCCAGCTCCTTGAGCAGCTGCATGACACCAAGTAATTGCTCCGTTAGCTGCGTAGCTGCGCAAGTGTTGCTTGGTTGTAAAAAATGGAAATTTGGGGCAACCTTGATGCACTCCTTGGTCGGCGCGATGGGGGCGTGCACCCAGAGCCCGCCGGACTTGAGCTTGACGACGGTCATGCGGATGTTGGTGGAGACGCTGCTGAATCCCAGAGCCTGCTCCTGCTCGAACAGCCATATGCTGCCCTTCACGGCCTGATTCGGTCGTTCAACGGCGCGCGGCAACGAGAAAGGAAACTAGGACATTTTTTCGCGGGCAAAGACGTAGCGAAACGAGGCGATTCGCGAGCGATCACTAACCTCGGTGCAGATGGTGCGCCTGTTGAGGAAGGGGCCGAGCGGGAAGGGGAACCCGGTGAAGTTGAAGTAGAACCGCTCGGGCCCGCCGCGGCCGCTGGTTTCCTCGGTGGTGGAGGCCGAGACGGCGAGGCGCGGCCTGCGGCTGCCGTGGAGCGGCAGGGTATTGTGGTGGGCCGCGCCGAGCGCCCAGCGCGGCGTCGCGCGGAGCCGGAGCGGCCGCGGGGTGGAAGCGACGGATGCTGCGGCAGACATTGTTGTCGGCTGTGGTTTGGACCAATTCGGAGTTGACGGCTGGGGAAATTTGGACGCCAGGTGGTTGTAGTGGCGGGGAATGTAGTGCTCTGGATTTGGGACTGATGGTTGGATTGGACGACACGTGGAGGTTGTGAGCATGGTTTAAAATATCTGCCGATTATCGGCGATTATCATTTCTATCGGCCCCCGGTAGCTATTCAAACCGGTTCCGAAATTTAAAATTTAGATGAATTTTATCAAAAACATCAAATTTTTTGAATTTTGTTCAGTTGATGAATGAGTGAAGTAATACAAGCCCATCTGAATCTTGCTACCATGCTAACTAGCTCAGTTGATGAGTTTTGTTCGAATTTGACTCTTTTTTTTAAATTTCAAATCCGAAAAATTCAAAAAAAAAGTTGAAATTTTCGGCCGACATTGGCTGAAAATTTCCGATTATCGGCTATATCATTAGGTCCCAGAAAAAAAGCGGTAGATAAAAAAACCCTTGTTGTGAGTGGTTTGAGAGTCTTGGGTGGCAGTGGTGGAGGAGTAGAAGAAAGAAACTAGAGGGGGTGGAGATGGACGAAGACGCAACGGATGGTTCTCGGCGGTTGATTCGCGCGTTTAACGATCTGGGTCAATTTCTCAATCAAAAATGGAGAAAAAAAAGACCTACCTCTTTTTTTCTTCTTCAAATCATTCGATCTAGATCATCGGTTCATCATCAGACGATGATGATCCGAGTCCATTTCGAGTGGACATAATCCGAGTCCATGTCAGACAAGTGGGGTCATTGAGACAGTAGTAGTACACTAGTAATACTAGCCAGTTTCCAGCAGAATCAACTGGTGAGTTGCCAAGAGACGGAAAGACAAGCACAGCAAAACTTCCGGCTCAACGAGGCACCAGAGTTCACGAGGACCGTGTACTAACGTACTGGTGAAGGGTCGTGGCCGGTGGGAGATGGTGTCGGCGTGCGTGGTGAAGGCAGGCGCCGAACCGAAGCGCGGCAGGTTGAGATCGACCATCCCAAAATGCACGGCGCGACCACGCACGTTGTGTCTTGGCGCCGGTGTGCGGTTAGTTTCTAACAAGATCGTACCGGCCGACTTCACCGTGTGCCATCCGTGAGCACGCGCTTCAGTGCTCAAGACCTTCGTTTTCTCGTACGTGACGACTTAGTTGTTGGAAATTGGCCAATTGATGAGGCTCATTTTCATAGGAAATTCCAAAGCATGAATAGTTTAGCCTAGCGTGAGAAGTAGGTCGATTGGTCGTAAAGACACCAGAGATCGACTTGTCGTAAGGAGTTGCGAACAGCTCGTGAGCTGGTCGTGCATGATCATATACTGGTCGGGGGTAAGTTATGACCAGTTGTAAATGGTTACTATCTGGCGTGACCAGATGCGAACTGATTGTAAGGAGCTACGAGCTGATTATGAGTAACTACAACCTGATCGTGACTAGAAACGAACTAGCTGTAAGGAGTTTCGAGTTGGTCGTGAGTGACTGGCCGTGAATGACTATAACCTGCCCATTTTGTTAATTGTGTATTTCTCTATTCTTTTGTTTGAATTGATCATAAGCTGTTAAACACTGCATAAATACCATTAATTGGTTTAAATTAGCAGTTCTCGGTGACTTAATTCGGATTAATAACAATAGTTACTAGAGAGTAAATGTTTTGTCCTTATAAGATAAAAAGAATTTCTCTATTTGTTTCTTGCATCATCTTCCATTACTGAAACCGTGTTGTGTTGTTGAGCGGTTGTACCACTTCAATCTTCTTTATTCGGTGTGTACCGAGAAGGGAGGAGAGCGACCATCTCTAAACCGTTGTCGTAGAGAGTACTTGCACAGGACGACAATAATGCTTCTTGGCAGCGCATTCGCGCGACCACTCGGCTTCTTCCTCGACGTCGTCTACTTCCACGACTACGTCTGCGATGTTCCTATTCTTCATCAAGCCCTAATTTAAGTCCTTCTCGTGATAGATCGAATCTGTTATATTTTTGTTCTTGCGTATATTTCTAAGTACAATATATTGTCTGTTGTTAATTATTGATTTATGCATCACTAGTCATTTGTGATTTTTTTCCTCCTAGTAAAATTTGGAATTAAAATATTGCTTATGTTTTCAACATTCCAGAAACATTATTGCGAATATTTTTGTGATTCAGTAATGACTGTTGCTCTTGATGTTGTGAAACCTAAGAGGTTTTCTGGTCAGAACTTTCGTAGATGGCAGACTAGGTCCAAATTTTGGCTCATATCATTGGTGTTATGGTGGGTTATCCATCCGCAGTATCCATTTACGATTGAAAAATACATTCAGTTTGACGATGCAAACAGCATTGCCCTTAGGTACATTCTGACCATTGTAATTTTTCTTTTCGGTATTTTGCTTGTTGAATTTTTGGTTGTATCATCGTGTCTAGTTGCTGATTTCTAGTTTAGTTAGGGAAAATTGATTATTTGCCACTGCAAAGAACAACCTTCTAGGATTTACCACTGTAAACATTGTAATCTATAATTTGCCACTCTAAAGATTGGTTGTTTGATAATTTATCATTTTGGCCTTTTAAGTACATTTTCTTATCTTTTCTCTATTTTCCCCACGCAAAATGTCCTTATTGACCCAGTCGACCAAGCACCTCTGCTTGTTTCATCCAACTCTCATGAGGGCAATCAACCTCAACAACGAATTGATCAAGATCATACCGTTGTCTCCCTTACACCCAATGACTCAAATTGCGTCAACAAGCTACAAGGGAGAAATGATCCGGCAAAGACCTTTCACCGGTGAAATCTGACGAGCAGAAACAATGACTACAAAGCATCGGAGATCACCGACCGCTTCATTCAGGTCATTGATGGTAAGGCCCACATCGACACCGCGGCGCCTATCGATTTTGTTAAAGGCGCTATGAGCAAGTTTTGAGGAATCCTTGACTGGAAAGAGGTAATCAATTACTAATTACATATCTTCTCCATCTTCCTTAATTACTGCTTATTTTTTGGTTAAGTGCTTAGCATTTTTATTTTCTGTGTTTTGCAAAGACGCAAGCACCTTCAGGATGGGCTTGAGTGCTTGACAAGGTGCAGGAAGAGGTAACCGAGTACTAAAAGAGATCACAGGAAGCAGAGGGGCAATAAGGATATTTTGCATGGGAAAAAAGGTGAAAAGATAATAAAATGTAATTAAAAGGCTAAAATGGGAAATTATCAAACAACCAATTTCTAGAGTGGCAAATTATAGATTACAATGTTTGCAGTGGCAAATCCTAGAAGGTTGTTATTTGAAGTGGCAAATAATCAATTTTCCCTTTAGTTAGAGTCTAGCTCGTCATCGTCTAGTTTGATTTTCGTGTTCCTTTGCGTAGCTTCATCTTTGTGTCCAACTTCTACCGCCATCACCAATCCCTACCGCACCACCACCAATCTAGTGCCACAAGCCATTGTGGCAACCGAAGCACCTTGCCACCGTTTACCACTCGCTGTTGAAGAATCTAGACCCTCCATTATGAGTTAATGAAGTATTTTGGTGATTAATGACAAATCTAAATATGAGACTAGTATGTTTATTGACTATGATATTGTTTAGTCTTATTTGGATGAAAAGGTGAAAAATAAAAGAGGTATGCATTCAACATCATATTTTTATATATTGTTGCATTCCTCTGATCCAAAATATAGGTTGAACTCCACCAAAAGTTTAACTTGAATATGTGCATATGTTTTCATTACACATTCATGTATGCACACATTTAGGGGGAGTTCACTCTATGTTTTGTGGTTTCATTAGTATTGATCTATATTTCTTTATCCACATATATTGGGGATCTCTACTTTGAAACATATCCTTTGAGTGTATAAAAATTGTGTAGTTCATATATACTCATATTGCTTTATATTCAACTATTTGCAATTGTGTTGTAGGACTAATGTGTGTGCTAAGATGTTTAAAGGGTTGGTCCCAGTTTATGGATGGCGACATGGTAATGGAAATACATGACAGTAGAGGGATCATGACTAGTAGCTTGATAGCATGTTCTCGTGCCATTTTGATCAATTTAGGATCATGCATGCATTTAAATTTGAATTTGAAAGCTCTCTGTGCAATTGTCAGCACAAACGGTAGTACCGAAGGTTAACTGGAGGAACTACCGCTTTGCGGTATGACCGCGCATCCCTTGGCGGTATTACCATGTGCCGTTCAGACCATCCGAAAGTGACATGATCGTGTGGTTTAAACGAGTGGTCCGAACGGCTCAATCAATCTGGGCCGTCCACGTCATTGGTCCAAACGTGCATAGCCAACTGGTTGCTCAAGCGGTACGACCGGCTCGTGGTGTGGTACAACTGCACCCCGGTCGTTCTATTTTTTAGTTGGCGGTACGTAAAATCCAGAGAGACTCCATTTTGGTTTTGGATGCAAACCCTTGGAATGGTAGTACCGCCGTTGTTCAAACGGTACTACCGCACTCCGGTAATTCTGAAATTTGGAGCGATACGTATTTTCCAGAGAGCACCCATTTTGGGTTTTTAAGAAACGGTAACACCGCCCTTGGTGAGTGGTATGACCGGCCTTAGCGGTATGACCGCATGATAGTTGGCGATAGTACCGCTCTGCATTTTCAACGGCTTGCTAAGAAGCATTTATTGCAGATATATCTTTGTAATTAATGTTAATCATTGTGGGACTAACATTTTTCATGAGTTGGATGAATAGGTTATGTTCCAGGGTAATGGAGACTTCGGATGGCATCATGAGTTGATCGTCATCAAGTCAAAGTTCAAGAAGAGGATGCATCATGTGTTGATGCATATCAAGATCTCGAAGAGGAGATGATCATGAGTTGATCATCAAGTCCAGAGAAGACTCATCATGTGTTGATGGAGGTCAAGTAAATGATGCATCATTGGTTGATGCATGTCAAGACGATGACCTGGACTTGAAGTGAAGATGTACGTCATCAACCTTCAAGAAGATGCTCAAGGCAAAGGTATGACTAACTAGGGCTAAGGATGTGTTCCTAGTCTTTTACCGGTCTTAGTGTTTGGTTGAAAGACTGGATTGCTAGTATAGGTTACCGTACTATTAAGAGGGGTCTTGTTTAGTAGCTTGAGTCTCATCATGTGTTGATTGCTCAATCTTGCTTGCTCTAGCTCACCTTGGCATGATGCTATTATTTACAAATGTGTTTTGCAAATAGTCGAGGCTCATGCATTTAATCCTTGTAGCATATGACTATACTTTGCAAATGTGTTTTGCAAATGGTTGAAGTCCGTGTACCTACTCCTTGTGGCATGATCTAAGTTTGCAAATATGTTTTGCAAATTGTTGGGATTCATGCATTTTCCCTTGGCATGGTTTAAGATTGTTTATTACTATTTCTTTGGACTTAGACCATGTTAGTGTCTCTTTGGAGTTATATTTTTTGATTTGATCAAATGTGTTTGAGATTAATCAAATAGGTGGGTTCTGTAGCCCTCTGAATAAGCTCTCCATAGAGTCCAAGATTACTCAATTCCGACATCGGAGTCAAAAATTATGATATTTTTACCGAGTGTCGGATGTGCTGAAATTGGGCTGCGGAACTACCGTCTTGAGAAGAGAGGTAGTACCACCCATTGTACTGCGGTAGTACCGTACCAAAAGTTTTAACGGCTAGTTTTTGAGCCTTTAATGCACCCTTTCCGACCGTTGAGTCAAAAACGGTAGTACCAGCATTTGAATGGCGGTACTACCGCATTTCGGCTGAATGTGCTGATTTCTGCTCCCAGCGGCTAGTTTTTGTGTGTGGGCTATAAATACCCACCTTGGCCGGTTGAGAGATAACTCTTGGCATCTCATTTCAGCCACTTGAGCTAGTATGAGCTTCTCCTCTCAATTGTGCATGTGTTGCACCCTGTGAGCAAGGAGAGAGGTTTCTAGTTGCATGTGTTGCATCTAGTGGTGGATTTCGTATCCACTTGAGCTTGTGCATTTGTTGCACGTGATGAGAGTCAAGCAAGGGGCTTAGCTTATTACTCTTGGTGTTTGCCGACACCTAGACGGCGTGGAGGCGTCGTGGACCGGTGATCTTCTCAAGAAGCTTGTGAGAAGGCCCAGCGTGTTGTGAAGGTTGGAGCACACCTACCCGGAGCGGGAAAGAGCTACCACTAATGGAATTGAGGTGTTTGGCTTAATTCATGGAGCCGGTCCAATTAGTTTGGGCTTACCTCAACGTGGATTAGGGGAGACCGGCAAGTCTTCGAACACCACGGTAAAACATCATTGTGTCATTGTGGTTTGATTTCTTATGCTTTATTATATTGCAATTTACATTCCTTATATTAAATTGCTTACTTGTTTGTGTATGTATGTTATCTTTTATATAGTCTCATATTGTTAGTGCACTTAGTAAAGACTAGTTGATTTAGGCTTTAATTGTGTAAAACCAAATTGATTTACAATTCTGTATAAAACTCGGTTTTAGCCAAAGAAGTTTTAAAAACCGCCTATTCACCCCCCCTCTAGTCGGCCTTCTCGATCTTACAGCTGTCGTGGCAGCCCCATCTCCTACCGCGGCCCCGAACATCCCTGCTACTGCTTCCACCTCCTGTCGCGGCAAGCCAAGGTTCTGCTGCCACTGCCTATTTTCTGCCGCGGCACCGAACCCCTCGCCGTGTCCACTAGAGCCATTGTCGTGGCAATCACCGCCTCCTGCCGCTGCTATAATTTTCCACCACGGCATACTTCATCTGGCTGCCACTTCTTGGTTTCGGGGAGGAGCCGATATAAAAAAAGGAAACCCTAGTTGTTTCGGTTTTGAAGAAGAAGAAAAAGGAAAGATTTGGATTCAGTTGGATTTGGTTTCAATCTGTATCCTTTTTTGGGTTCCAAACCGAAAAGTTGGTTTCAGTTGAAGAAGAAAAAAAACAGGATACATTTTGCAACTAGTCTTCAAAGTTAATATTAATAATTTCAAAAATTTGACCTTTGGCTAAATGGCTTATTTTGAAAAACAATACTAGCACTTAATTAATTTAGGCACACTTAGGGATGTGATATACATGACTATGATTTAACACTCCCCCTTAATGTGCCACAACCAACTTGCTCAAGATATTAATAATCAAGATTAAGCACAAGAGCAAGAACACTCTTTTTAAGATTTTACATGAATGCAACCTACACAAGGCAAAAAGGGCTAGATACTTCAATGTAAGTACTTGTTACCAAATTGGCATTGGCTTATGATATGATGTGATCGTCCTCAAGCTTGGCTTCAATTTGACATATGGTGGAATCCACCTCTTCATGAATAAGCCAAACCTCCAATGCCTCTCCAAGTACCTATTAACCATTTAAGCGCATTTTGGTACCCAAAACTTGGTTGGGTCCATGAATGTTAGTCACAACACTTTTGGGCACCCAAATGGCCCTAGCATTAGTTTTATGTAAACTAACATTCCTAGCAAACACATTGCCACATCTATCCTTCCTAAGCAAATAATCATTATTATAAATAAAAGGCTTAGGAGTGATACCTTTAGGACATTCCTTACTAAAATGTCTCTTTTCCCAGCAATTGTAGCAAGTAGGGCTTTTGCTTCCCCTTGATGTGTCCTTATCTTGCTCAATTCCGGCTTGTCTCTTCTTTGAATGTCTTGACTTGACATCCTTTTGATTTGGGCACACCGAGGCAATGTGACCATTCTTCTTGCATCCAAAGCATTTGATAATCTTGAATTGTTTTCCATTTTGCTTTGGGATGTTCTTCACCTCTTCCTTGGTGGTGGAACCAAGTCCTCCCTTGTTAATTTTCCTGTTAGGACATATGGAGGCGAGGTGACCCTTCTTGTTGCAACCAAGGCACTTGACAAATTTCTTCGTATGTTTTGCATTGTGCCTTGTCTTGCTATTCTCCCTTTTCTTGGGAGTGAAGTCAATTCCTCTCTTGTTGTTCACCACTTGTTGCTTGCTTAATATCTCGTCAAGAGAGGCTTTCCCTTTGTAGCTTCTTTCCAAGTTAATTTTCAATTTTGTGACTTAGGCCTTGAGCTCATTATTTTCCTCTACAAGGTTAGTCTCAATACACATAGAAGAAATAGAAGCATCTAAATTTGAGCAACAAGGCATATCAATTAAATCATCACAAGATGTGGATATATTAACTTTAGATGAATTGCATGAGATAGGAGCAATACAAGGCAAATCATCTAATAGATCACATGTAATCCCTATATCCACTTTAGAACTAGTATAACTTTTAAGGAGGAGGGTTTCATGTTCATTTTTTAGAACATCATAATTATTTTGAAGCAAGTTAAATTCTTTCTTCAAAACTTTGAATTTTGAAACATCATTTCCCATAAAAATATTTTGCTCTTCTAGCATATCAATCAACTCATCACATGAAGGCTCATCATCGTTTACCTCCTTTTTACCTTTAGCCATAAAGCAATGATGCGATGTAGATGGAGTTGATATGTCATCATCGTCGGAGCTAGAAGTTGATGTGGAGGGGCTTGTAGACTCTTCATCGTCGGAGTTGGAGATTGAGCATTCTTCTCCCGACGTCCATTCTTGTATGCACTCATTATTAGTGAAGGTGGACATTTCATAATAGGCTTGAAGTTCTGTCCACGTCTCATGAACGTTCTTGAGATCGCATGCGACATCGAACACATCTACGCTCAAAGTACTAAATAAAGCGTTAATTGCTTGAGCATCGAGATGTAAGCATTTCTCTTCCTTAATTGTTGGAGCAAGATGATCCAATAGAGGAGAAAAGTCTACATCTACAATCCGCCATATATTTAGACCCATGGCCTTAAAATAACATGATATGCGGATTTTCCAATGAGCATAATTTGTGCCATCAAAAAGAGGTGTCTTACCAATGAACACTAATTCTCTAGTCGCCATCCTTTACTCTCTATATGGTTAAGTCTAATAAATGAGAGACCAAGCTCTGATACCACTTGTAAGATCGAGGAGGCCAACTAGAGGGGATGAATAGGCATTTTAAAAACTCTTTGGCTAAAACCGAGTTTTATGCGGAATAGTAAATCAATTCGGTTTTGCACAATTAAAGCCTAGATCAACTAGTCTTTACTAAGTGCACCAATAATACAAGTCTATTGATAAATAGAACAATTAAGTAAGGACTTGTAAGCTATTCAATTTAATCAATGTAAATAGCACAAAGCTAGGCAAGCATTCAACCACAATGAATAAGCAATTTAATACAAGGAATATAAATTGCACAATGTAAATCACAAGAATGCAAACCACAATTGACACGGCGAAGTTTTACCGTGGTGATCGGAGACTTGCCAGTCTCCCCTAATCCACGTTGAGGTAAGCCCAAACTAATTGGACCGGCTCCACGAATTGAGCACCCGCCTCCGAGGTAAGTCCAACCACTTGGACCGGTTCCAAACCGAACCACCACCTCGCTCCACTAGGGTTGCTCTTTCCTCCACTCCGGAGATGGCGAGCACCACACCACTCACAAACCGCTCGGGTCTTCTCACACGCTTCTTTGAGAAGATCACCGACGCACAATGCCTCCACACCGTCTAGGTGTCGGCAAACACCAAGAGTAACAAGTCTCCAATGCTCACTTGAACCAATCAAGTGTCTAAGCTCAAATGGATACGAGATCCACTACCTAAGGCAACACATGCACTTAGGGTTTACTCTCTAACCTCACTAAGTGCAACACATGAACAAAAGAGAATGAGAGGCTTGCTCTTTGCTCAATGGAATGTCTAGGGGCACCAGCAGCTTTGCCCACACATGGCCAATGTGGGTATTTATAGCCCACACACAAAAACTAGCCGTTGTGGAAAAGTTTGCTGAAAAATCAGCACATCTTGATCGTCTGCGTGACCAACGACGGTCGTACCCCAGCACCAACGGCTATAAAAACTAGCCGTTGGACCTCGTCCGGTCGTACCGCCAACCAAGATCCGGTTAAATGCAGCTGCTACCCGTACAACCGTCCAAACACTGCGGTCATACCGCTCCACAAAGGAGCAACAAATGCGGCTAAGTCCCAAAAACATACGTTACGGAAAATTAGAACCGCCACATAGAAATTGGATCAACCGATGTGCGGTCATACCGCACAAGATCCGGTCGAACATGCAGCCACGATCGTCATATAACACATCGGTACAACCGATCCACAACAAAGCAACACATGCTCAAATGCATCTCCTCTGGAAATAATGAACCGCCAACAAATAATCGGAACAACCGGCCTACAGTGGTACCGTTCACTACACGCCGGTAATACCGTTCCTCAATCAGAGCAACACATGCTCAACAGTCGAGTTCCATTGCACAAGAGCCAGGTATTACAGCATGGCGCATCGTCACAAATACACAACGCCGGTTCAACCGATTTTCCTGAGAAGTCAACAGATTGCATTTGCTTCAACTCAAATTGTAAAACACATTTGCCAATTTGATGTGCAATGCAAACAAGGGTTCAAGTGGGATTCTCAACAAGTTGCAAAACATATTTGCGCACTTTTAGAATCACACCACAAGGAATAAGGTACATGGACTTACACCATTTGCAAAACACATTAGCAAACTTAAGTCACATGCTACAAGGGTTATCCATGAGCCACAACTATTTGCAAAATACATTCGCAAATATTGGCAACATGTTAAGATGAGCTAGAGCAAACACAATGAGCTATCAACACATGACTAACTCAAGCTACTAGTCAAAAACCTCTCTTAATAGTACGGCAACCTATACTAGCAATCTGGTCTTCCAACCAAACACCAAGACCGGTAAAAGACTAGGAACACATCCTTAACCCTAGCTAGTCATACCTTTGCCTTGCGCAACCACTTGAAGCTTGATGATGCACATCTTCACTTCAAGTCCAAGTCCTTGACTTGAATACTCATCAAGCACATGATGAGTTCTTCACTTGACCTTCATCAACACATGATGAAGCTTCACTTCGGGATCTTAACTTGGTGCTCATCAACACATGATGACATCCTCCATCCCGAGTCTTGATATGCATCAACACATGATGCACTCTTCACTTGGCCTCCATCAACAAATGATGGACCTTCACTTGACTTGATGATCAACTCATGATCATCTCCTCTTCTTGAACATCATCGACACACGATGATTTCCTTCACTTGACTTCCACCAACACATGATGGAACTCCTCTTGACTTGATGACCATCAACACATGATGTCATCCCAAGTCTTCATTATCATAGAACCTAACCTACTTATCTAACTCATGGAAAATGTTAGTTCCACAATATAATTATCATTAATTACCACAACATACCATTAACTCATTAATGGTGGGACAAGATACCACAATCTTTCCCTCTTTGGTAATTGATGATAACCACTTCAATAACAAATAATTGAATGTAGATTGGTATGAGTATATAAGCACTACACAAGTTGTATATACTCATATGAATATATATAACTACACAAGTTATATATACTCAAGGATATGCGAGTACACATAAACTACACAGTTATGTTATACTCACATATAAGTATATTTAGACTACACAAGTCTTATATACACACATGAATATATTAACTACACAAGTTATATATATTCAAGGATATGTGAGTACACATGAACTACACAAGTTATGTTATACTCACATATAAGTATATTTAGACTACACAAGTCTTATATACTCATATGAATATATTAACTACACTAGTTAAATATATTCAAGGATATATGAACTACACAAGTCTCATATACTCATATGAATATATTAACTATGCAAGTTAAATATATTCAAAGGATATGTGAGTACACATGAACTACACAAGTTATGTTATACTCACATATAAGTATATTTGGACTACACAAGTCTTATATACTCACATGAATATATTAACTACACAAGTTAAATATATTCAAAGGATATGTTTCAAAGTAAAGATCCCAAATATA
Organism: Phyllostachys edulis; assembly: GCA_036346405.1. Classification (NCBI taxonomy): domain Eukaryota; kingdom Viridiplantae; phylum Streptophyta; class Magnoliopsida; order Poales; family Poaceae; genus Phyllostachys; species Phyllostachys edulis. The sequence goes on along the minus strand of CM070553.1, from coordinate 26,097,000 downwards.
TGTGGAAACAGGAATATGGATCAATACTAATGAAACCTCAAAATATAGAATGAACTCCCCATATATGTGCATATATGAATATGTAATAAGAACATATGCACATATTTAGGTTAATCTTTTGGTGGGGTTCAACCTATATTTTGGATCCGAGGAATGCAACAATATATAAGAACTATGAAGTCGAATGCATACCTCTTTTGTTCTTTATATCCAAACGAGACTAATCATGAGATAAAGCAAATAGAATAGTTAGTCTCACAAATAGATTTATCATTATAAATGCATACCTGTTTGGATTTTCCTTTTGTTTATCCAATGAATTGGATTTGTCATTAATCACATGCATGCCTTCATGATTTTCACCTTTATATCCAAATAAGACTACACAATATGTATATCAATAAAAGTGTTAGTCTCATAATTAGATTTGTCATTAATCACCAAAACTCCATTAACACGTAATGGCAGGTCTAGATCCTTCATATGATCCCGATGCAACCCAAGATCTTGAGGAGGGAGATGATAATGAGAGGCAAAACCGTGGCGCCGGTCTTTGCTCTTCTTTGCCCAAGATGCCGTCAACGACACCGCCTACATCACAAATCACACGTATGGGAGATAATAATTTTCAGCACCACAATGCTCGTGTTAATGATGACCCATTTGCTAAAGTTAAATTTACCATACCATCTTTTGCGGGTGTTTATGATGCTGAAATTTATCTAGAAGAAGAAGCAATTAAGCACTTAAGGGATCCAGCAAGAGATTCAGAAAAATCAGCTCCAAAAATTCTACCAACTCTAGAAATCCCAAAAACGAGCTCACCAAGAGAATCAAGCACACGACAGGCATTCTTCTTAAAGCGAGTCTCATAGCCATCATCGAGTAGCTGTGAGACAGAAAGGAGATTGTACCTTAGCTTACACACAAGCGCGACGTCCTTGAGAATGAACTTGTCGTTCACCCTGATCACTCTAGTTCCTTCAATGCGCCCTTGTGTATCATCTCCAAAGGTGATGAAGTCATCACCGGTTGACCGCGTGAAGGAGGTGAACCATCTTGAGTCTCCGGTCATGTGGCGTGAACACCCGGAGTCGACGAACCATGTGTTCTTCCCCTTCGCGGCAATCCTGAAAATCAAGGAGCAAAAGAACGATGTGTCTCAATACTGGGGTTAGTTAAAAGCGACTTGGGAACCCAGTACTGAGACACTCGTCTGCGAGTAGTATGCAAAGCAGATGTGCTATCCTTGACTTTATTAGTAGTTCTATTATGAGCAATGGTAACAAGAACATGAGATGCATCCTGTCTAGGAACATGGTGATGAGCATGTGCAACAGATCCTAGACCGGGTTTCTTCTTTTGTACGTGACCATGTCTCATAAAAGCTCTAGGTTGATTATATGATATTCTAGCAATATTTTTCTTAGCGTTCTTCAACCTACGCCAACAGAACTCAATCAAATGTCCACTCTTCTTGCAATAGGTGCAATGGTATTTTGTACCACTAGGAGAAGCACCTTTTGCCTCAAAACAAGGTTGGACAAACCCTGCAGATTTAAAGACAGTTTTTGCAGGTTGGGTTTTGAATTCAACTAAGCCTTTTTCCAAGACCTGAATGACATTAGGCTTGGACATGTCCTGGGCAGAGTTGTATCCTAAACCTTGCTTCTTAAAAGGAGTTTTAGATTTATCTAGAATCATGTTTAACTGTTTTTCACCATTAGAGAATCTTTCTAAAGTATCCTTGAGATATGCATTCTCTTTTCCAATATTAGCACATGATTCACAAGTCTTGCCTTTAATGGCTCTAGCATGTTTCTCCTTAAGATGAGCAACTTCAAGCTTATAGGCGGCACAAGAGGCACAAGGTGTAGACTCAATTGTGTCCTTAAACTTGGCATACTTAGCTCTAACTGCTTCTAGAATATCCTTAACTTCGTGTTCAAGTTTTAAGCAGAAAGAGCAAAAGCTAGATTTCACATTGCCAGAAGCATCTAACTTGCCAGACTCTAAGCATTTTTCACATGGAGCAGATTTAACATCAATTAGCTCAGTTCTAGCATTTTCAAGTTGATGCAAAGCAATATCATGAGCAGATTGTAGTTTAGACAGTTCGGAGTGCAAAGCATGGCAAGATGAACATTCATCAACATCTAGACTCTTAGCATTCACAAGCTCTAATGTCAAATTCTCGACTTGTGACTCTAGATCCTTGTTCCTAGCCATGGTGAACTCTAAAGCCTTATCTTGACTAAGCAATTGCTCATACATGTTATCACATCTAGCAGAAAGGACATTATAGGATGGAAGTACCTCATCGTTGTCATCGGCGTCGGCGAGTCATTTCATGAAGCTTATCTTGGGTGAAGTCCTTGGCCTTCCCTTTCTTGTCTTGAGGAATCTCCTCCTCCTTGTCCTCCTCGCTTTGGAGTCCACATCGCTCATGGATTGATCTCCAAAGCGGCAAGGACTCGGTGGCGACCTTCATGAGCTTGGCGGCATCATACTTGGGCTTGCCCCTTTAGGCTTCTTCGAGCAAGCTTCTCATTCTTGTGGTTGCCCTTACCTTTCGACTTAGGGGCGGTTGGCGGATGTGATATAGCTCTCCACACTCATAGCATGTCACAGGGCCACCTCTCTTCTGTTTTTGACATTGTTATATGCCCGTGTGACTTTCTTGGCTAAAAGAGCTAAATCACCTCGGAAGACTCTCAAACTCTTCTTCTTGAATAGCGAGATAAACACGCAAGAGAAAAACCGAAGAAGACTCGGAAGAACCATCGAGTCCTTTGAGAGGATCACCACCAAAGCCATGTTATCCTTCTTAGGATTACCGCCTCTCTTGATCTCATGAGTTTTAGCTTGCTATAAAGCAGCTCCAAAGTGAGATTAGAGATCGACATTCTCCTCTATGGCGATTGCCTTCATCTCCCACTCCTTGGTGTTGATTGCGGCCAAGAGGTGGGTGGCATTCTCAGTTGAGAGTACCCAATGTCAATGACTCTCATCGATTGATCACCTTGTTAAAAGCGAGTAAAGACGTCATCGATGCTCTCGCCAGGGCGCATCTCGAATTTGTTGTACTCTCGCTTGTAGACATTCGGCGCACTTGCTTGATGCGGGACGATCCGTCATGGTAAGTTTCGGTGTGCCAAATCTCATGTCGATGCAAGGTTGCAAATCCTATCGTACTCTTGCCTACCAAGCCCAGCATATAGAAGGTTCTTTGCCTTGTTGTTGTTAGCCAAGAGGGCTGCTAAAGCCGGCGTAGTAACTTCGGGCAAAACGAGCGGGGATCGAATAACCTCCCATATAGCTTGTCCTTCGCTCTCAAGGAAGACTCGCATGCGATTCTTCTAATAGGCATAGTCGAGCCTATCGAAGACATGCGGCTTGGTCGAGTACTTATCCATCGCCAAGTTCAGTGACCGGTTAAGATCAAGATTGAACTAACAGGCTCGATACCACTGTTGGACGAAAAGGCGACTAGAGGTGGGGTGAATAGAGTACTATCTATTTTTGCTTTAATCTGATTCAAACATGATATTGACTCCAATAGCTATGAGAACTATGAAGATCAATATATATAAGCGTAGCGGAAGACTTATACTTAATCCTTCAAACCCCCAAAAGAAACGAGCAAAAACACAAAAATCGACGATAAACAGTCTTGATGAACGATGGATTTGTCTGCTTGATCGGTCGAACCGGATGAAAAAGATTTCGATCGTTCTGCATGAACAGTACAATCGGCGAATGAGCGATGCATGACAAAAGCGAAAACAAAATCGACGTAACTTTTGATCCGCTTGGCCAAACTTCACTAAATGTGAAACACATCTTCCTAATGATGTAAGGAACCTATTCTAAGCGACGATCGAGAAGATCCACGTCAAAGTTTTGATCTTTTTGCATTTTACCGAAGGAGTGTTCAAAATCGAGCAAAAACGTAAAACTTGATCCAAAACTTGCTCGTGGGTGGATGATGATCAAGATGACCTTAGATGGGTTCCCACATATCCCAGCAAGCAAGATCAAGAAGAAAAACCAAGCAAAAACTCGCGAATCAAAGAAAGACCACAAATCACCAAATAGAGAGAAAGAAAGCAAATGAACTCATCTTTGAGAGAACTTTCTTTGGATTGATTTGATGAGGTATTAGTTTACAGCCACTCCATCAAGGAGGACAAAGACTCAATCCATGAGCACGAAATCAAATCCAACTCTCTAGAACCCTAACCTCCACTAATCCTCTCCCTAAGCAAACTAGGGTTTCAAACACAATGAAAGGGTTGAGGGTGTGCAGCCACCTCCCTCCTCTATTTATAGTGGAGGCTTAGACCTTCTAGAAGAGTAACCCTAATGGGCTCCCGTTAAGGCCCAAAACAAACGGGTCACACACGCACGCATCTCAAAGCGCCGTCTTCACTTTTCTTGACCTAATCCACTTCTTGACGCACCGACTTGCGCCGGGTTGGCATTAGGTCACCAAAGGCGTGTTTGGTGAAATTACCAAAATACCCCTTCTCGATCTTTTTGCAAAGATCGAGTCCCATCTTCGTGAAGCACCTCCATGCTTCGCCACGTGTAGGTTGATCCAGTGGCTCTCTTCATGTCGGCAAGTCTCTCCCATCCGCTCCCACAAAACCACCATGGCACTTGCACCGACCGCAAGCAGATCGAACCCGTCGCCGAATCGCCTGTTCGGTCACCTTTGTCCTCTTGCGCAATGCTTGACTCCATTGACCTCACCCGGCATCCTCGATCGTTCGGACCTCGGCTCTCCAAGCTTAGTCCGATCATCTCATGGTTGACCGTCATTGACCTCCAAGCAACTCGCACATCAATAGACAAAGAAATCGAATCCGGAATAAGTTCTTCACAACTTGACCCACATTAGTCAAAACATGCATCATGCAACACATATGCCATGAAACCCATGAACTTGACCTAACCCAAAAGCAATTCTCCAATTGAAATGACAATCAGCACAAAATCGGTACTACCACCATGTTATGGCGGTACTTACCAAGCTCATGTAATACCGCACACATAACTTGCGATCGATCGCTACCGAAGAAATCCAAAACTTCCCAAAATACACTCGTTCTGGAAAAACCATACCGCACACATGCGGTCATTCGCGATCTTGATTACTAAAACAACCAAGTTACGGTACTACGCCTTTCTTGATCGTCACCATGACTTACTGCGCGATGCGACCGATTGTCTGACACTTCTTTGGCACGCTGTTTCGACAAACCGAGAACGACATTGCCAATTGTAACATCATCCTAAGATCACAGGTATATCCCCATGATATCCACAATTTTGCTATCATTTGGTGGAATAAAGTGGTTAATTCTGGCTTAACACCTGATACATGAGATAGATTGAAGGTAGCTATGCGTGCTAGATTTGTTCCTCCTGCTTTTAAACGTGATATGCGTAAGAAATTGCAGCGCTTAGATCAAGGTAATAGATCTGTCTAGGAATATTATCAAGAACTACAAATAGGCATGTTGCGTTGTAATGTTGTTGAGGATGAGGAGGATAAAATGGCTCATTTTTATGGGGGCTTAATGCATGAAATTCAGAACATAGTTGATTACAAATAGTATACAGATATCAATAGGTTGTTCCAGCTTGCTTGTTTGGTAGAACAGGAATTGCAGGGTATGCAACAAAGGATAAGGAACAATTTTAGAAGTACGTCTACATCGAGATCGATGCCGGGACAAGCCAACACAGCCCCACCTCCTATTTTTCGGTCTGCTGCCCCCTCCGTGAGTAGGGCGCGTTCCACAGCACCGCCACCACCGTTACACGCATCCAAGACAAGTAAACCTACTAGTGCACAGGCACCAGCGCAGAACTCTTCATCGGTTGCTTCCACGGGTCGTACGACGGGGATTGTGTGCCACCGTTGCAAAGGGATGGGTCACGTCATGAAAGATTGCCCAAGTCAGCAAGCGTACATTGCGATAGAAGACGGCGGTTATGTAAGTGCTAGTGATGTTGAGGATGAATATGCTCTTGCAGCTAACCTTGCAAGTAATGATGATGATCATGAGGCAGATAGCGATGGTGAGGAAATTTTAGGTGCCTCTGCTACATAGAATTATAGGACCCTAATTGTGCAGCGAGTATTGAGCACTCAAAGGGAGCGAGCAAGCAGAGAAGCTACAACGCCATAATTTGTTTCAGATGTTCCTCATCGTCAAGGATTGCCGTGTTCGTGTCATAATTGATGGCGGGAGCTGTAATAACTTGGTGAATTCAGGGTTGGTCAAGAAGCTTGGCTTGACCACATGTGCGCATCCTCACCTGTACCACATTCAATGGTTCAACAACAACGGTAAGGTGAAGGTAACACAATCTGTGAGAGTGTATTTTTCTATTGGTTTCTATCATAATGTTGCTGATTTCGACGTAGTGCCTATGCAAGCCTGCTCACTTTTATTAGGACATCCATGGGAATTTGATACCGATGCAACTCATCATGGTAGAAGTAATAAGTACTCTCTTATGCACAAAGGAAAGAAAATAGTTTTGCTACCTTTGACACCTGATGAAATTGTGAAATGTGATAACAAGATAGCTAAAAATGAGAGGAAAGAACGTGAACATGAATTTGAAAATCAGCAAGTAGTGAAGAACGTTTTCCCACCTAAAAAAGAGAAGTTGGCACCTAGTTCTAGGACTGAGGGAATTAAATTAAAGGACTGTGTCATGCTTGCAACCAAATCTGATATTGCTGAAATACCCCCAGGACTGCCACATATTAGAGGGACTGAACACCAAATTGACTTAATTTCAGGAGCGACTTTGCCAAACCGTGCAGCGTACAGAGATACATTGGAAGATATGCATGTTTTTTTTGCCTCCTGTTGCTACTAACCTTTTGCAGGAAAGTGATGATTTGGAGACAACGATTGAGTCAAGGACGACTCAAATTCAAGAAAGGGAGGATGATGAGGACATCAACCCTAAGGATGCAACCACTACTTCGACCCGCTGCACGGCATCCTCTACTTCAACCACATCTTCTCTGATAGGACTTTCGGCTACTACACTGCCATATTCACCAGTTGGATCGAGCTACGTCTACGCCTACAAGTCGAGCTGCGTCTACATGCTATCGTACTATGTCTACATGCTCTAGTGTTGTGTCACCTCTTGTTGGTTCGTGGGTTATGTAATGAATGGGCTGACTTGGCCCATAAGGGCCATATGTTGGCCGGCCATCTCCCTAGCCGCCCCCTCCTTGGGCCGCACTATTCACAGTGGTACTGTTCACATGAACAGTACCATGTGAATAGTACCACCCTCCTTAGTTTTTAGCTATGTGAGGCTCCCCCTCTCCTATTTAAGGAGGTCTCACCCCTTTAGTTTTCCTCGGGTTTTTCTTTAGAGATTATTATGCATAGTAGTCTCGTCGCACGTTTGGTTGAGGGACCCCAACTTGTGAACTTAAAGATTTATTCGCAATATAATTTCAGATTGCATCTTCTACTCTCTTGCTTGTGTTCTCGATTCTCTTGCAGGAGATAGCCTTCTTGGCGAGGTCAACCGCATTCAGTACGGTTGATAACCATCGGAACAGTGGTGTAGTGATTGCGAGGGGTTCGATCTGTTTTGGTCGGAGCTTTTGGATCATCAACGTCGTGTTTTCCGCAATCGACTTATCACTACCTTTCGGAAGATCAGGCTACCGTCACATTAAAGAGGCTCCTCACAGGAGCAAGAGATAAAGGGTTGAGAAAACCTTTGGCAATGACTTTATTGATACCTCATGGATGATGTACCAAAAACTATTTCCAAGGCTTATGCATTACATGATGCTGAATATTGGAAAAAGTCGGTTTGTAGCGAGATAGATTCCATCATGGCTAACTAGACTTACAAAATCATTAATCGTCCTAGTGGGTGCAAACATGTTGGGTGTAAGTGGGTCTTCAAAAAGAAAATGTGATCTGATGGTACTGTTGACAAGTACAAGTCAAGACTTGTGGCCAAAGGTTATACCCAAAAACAAGAAGATGATTACTTTCATACCTATTCTCCTGTTGCCAGATTGACCACTATTAGAGTGCTCATGGTGTTAACTGCTTCCTATGGTCTACACATCCATCAAATGGATGTAGACAACTTTCCTTAATGGAGAGTTGGAGAAAGAAATCTATACGGAGCAGCCAGATGGTTTTGTGATTTTTGGATAGAAAAATAAGGTGTGCAAGCTATTAAAATCCTTGTATGGACTAAAGCAAGCACCTAATCAATGACATGAGAAGTTTGATAAAACGTTGACATGAGCTGACTTTGCTGTAAATGAAGCTGCTGAATGTGTATACTATCGTTATGGTGAGGGTCAAGGAGTGATCTTGTGTTTGTATGTAGATGACAATGACATACTTATACTTGGGACAAACATTACCGCAATTGACGAGGTCAAATATTTCTTATCTTGATGCTTTGATATGAAAGGCTTGGGAGAGGCAGATGTTATTTTGAATATTAAATTGATCAATAATAAGGATGGGATCACTTTGAATCAATCTCATTATGCTGAGAAAATACAGAACCAGTTTGACTTTGAGAATTGCAAAATTTCCCGAACACCTTATGATGCTAGTGTTAAGCTTTGAAAGAATCAAGGATTAGGAAAAGATCAATTGGGATATTCACAGATTATCAGGTCACTTAAGTATCTAGCTGATGCCACAATACCTGATATCTCATTTGCTGTGAGCAAATTAAGTCGGTTTACTTGTAACCCAGAAGATAATCATTGGCAGGCACTAGAGAGAGTGTTGCACTACTTAAGAGACACAACCTCTTATGGAATTCACTATTCTTGGTATCCATATTTGTTAGAAGGATATAGCGATTCAAATTAGATCTCTGATGCGAATGGGATCAAAGCTACTAGTGGTTATGTTTTTACTTTAGCGGATGCTGCAGTTTTATGGAGATCATATAAACAGATTATATTGACGAGTTCAACCATGGAAGCAGAGCTTGTAGTACTAGAAAATACCACCATTGAGGATGAATGGCTAAGAGAGCTTCCGTTGGACTTGCCATTGGTTGATAAATCGATGCCACCAATTCTTATGTGTTGCGATAATCAAACAGTGATTGCAAAAGTTATTAGTACTACGGAGAATATGAAGTCCTCCAGACATGTGAAGCGTAGGTTTAAATCTGTCCAAAAATTGAGAAACTCCGGATTGTTTGCTAGGAACTATATATGTACCGAGAAAAATACGGCAATTGCTTTTTACAAAGGGGCTAGCACGGAAAGTGATTTCCATTGCGTCTATGGACATGGGAATACCGAATGTGGCCCATTTGAGTTACACCATAACGATAACCCATACCTCTTGATCGTAGATCGCGTGACTTAGGTAATATGAAAAACAAGTTGATATTGTAACAAGAGAGTACATATTAATTGTACCTGTGTTCAAATAAACAAAGTACTCTCAACTGTATGGAATGTTAGGCCTTAATGTATTCTAGTGTCTAATGAGGGGAAAATGTATTAGCCTACAGGATATTTAAAATGAATACACCTACTTGAGCCTAACTGTGAGGTCACAGATCATGAGAACGAGCTATTCTCTAGAAAGCTCATGAGAAGATAAGGAAGCATGACCATTTAACACTCTGTTTAGGCGTGGTTCTTTGGCAGCCTAGTATCAGTTGGGATTTCAAGTGAAGTCTGATCACGAAAAGATATGAATTCAAGGCGTAGTTCATTCATCAGCTGTGAAAGGATGAATGCAAGTTCAAACCGTACAAGACTTACACTAGAAGACCGGTATATTAACAATACTTCAGCACAATGATTCTATTTATATTGTTACTACTCGCTTTGGAATTGGTGAGGGATTATTGGAAATTGGTCCATTTATGAGGCCCATTTCATTGGACGTTCCAAAGCATGCATAGATTAGCCTAGTGTGGGAAGCAGGTCGACTGGTTGTAAAGACTATTTAACGAGAGGTTGACTTGTCGTAAGGAGTTACCAACAACTCGTGAGCTGGTCGTGCATGATCACGGACTGATCGAGGTAAGTCACGACCAGTTATAAAATGTTAACTAGATACAAACTGGTCATGAGTAACTAAGACTTAATCGTGACCAGGTACGAACTGGTTGTAAGGAGTTACGAGCTGGCTGTGAGTGAATGGTCGTGAATGACTATGACCTACCCATTTTGTTAATTGTGCATTTCTCTCTCCTTTTGTTTGAACTGGTTAGGAGTTTTTAAACACTGCACAAGTACCGTTATTTGGTTCAAATTAGTTGTTGTTAGTGACTTAATTTGGGTTAATTGCAACTGTAACTAGAGAGTAAATGTTTTGTCCTTATAAGGGCCTGGAGAAGGTCCAGAATAAAACCTAAGAATAATTTATCCATTTGTTTCTTACATCATCTTCCTCCCCTAGAAAATTGTGTTGTGTTGTGTTGTGTTGTTGAGCTGCTATACCACGCTGGCCTTCTTTCTCGGCGTACGACACTAAGGTTTCTGAGTAGCGCATCCGCGAGACCGCTTGGCTTCTTCCTCGACGTCGTCTGTGTTATTTCATGTTCTTCATCAAGCCCTACTATAAGTCGTTCGCGTGATTGATCGACTCTATTACAATCCTGTTCTTGCGTATATTTCGGATTACAATGTGTTGTCTGCTTTTAGTATTGATTTATGCATCACTGGTTATTTGTGATTTTTTGTCTCCTAGTAAAATCTGAAATTAAAATATGGCCCATTATTCCAACGCTGTAGTTCGCAGCATGGCTCATGACTTCACGTTCTCATACTAAACGCCTCCGGTGCAAGGTGTGCAGGGCTTAGGGCTTACATGAAGGCTCAAATTGTTAGATTATCTGACATCCCTAGCTGTTGGTGCAGTATTAGTTCGCAAAGTATATACATCATGGACAGTGCCATTACCTGCAAATAAACCTGTAGGTGCACATTTTTCAACCGGTACATGCGGCATGCGGCATGCCGAAGACTAAAGAATTGTCAAAAGGCGTAAGCACATGCTAAAGTCAAAGCTCAATGTAAAACGATGGCTTACGTACAGATTGGTGGATGGATTAGCTCCCGGCGTCCACTTGCTGGGGGACAGATGCCTGGTAACGATTCATAACTCGGAAGTCACAAGTCTATACGTAGTATAGATGTAAGTATTGTACAATGCACACCAAACTTGTCTGGATATACTTCACATGCTTGCCAGATGTAACAAACATCCCGGCAACATGGCTGCTTCCAAGTCGTGACAAATCTGATCACTAAGGCATGTACACACCACACGGACAACGACAGAAAAGTACTAATAATTCAAAGATACGAAAGATTAAAACACATCAAGCTTAGCTACGGCTACGTGCAGTGTGCACACGCAGACGCACTCTATGAGATTGTACACACGTAACGCGTACTGCCATTGCATGCACCGGCCGGTCGATCGATCAGCCGTGCGCGACGCCTCCTCCCTTCTTCATGGCGCCGAACCCGCCGGCGCGCGCGGCGAGGTCGCTGCCTACCGCCACGCTCCGGCTCCTCCGCACGGCCGGCGTCACGGGGCCGACGCGCACGTCGTCGGCGCCGAACTCGCACGGCGCGTCCTCGTCGATCCTCCCGACCGCCACGCTCCGGCTCCTGACCGGGATGGCCACGTCCGGCACCAAGCCGCGCCCTGCCTGCTGCTGCCGTTGGGACATGGCGCGGACGAGCTCGTTCACGTCCTCGTCGCCGCCGCCGCCGTCGGAGCCGCGCCGCGACCGGGAGCTGAACGTCGCGGCCTGCATGGCCCCCGGGCCGAACCCGCCGCGCCCGACGGCGCCCGCCTGCGTCGGCATGCGTCCGGCGCACGCCGACATCTTGCGCACGTAGGAGTCGCACGCCCGCGACAGCGCGCGCACCGGCGCGCCCAGCCACCGGCTCAGCTTGCCGCCGTCGCCCTGCTGCTTCATCTTGACCCCCCTGCAAGAACCAAGAAACGGAGCGGAAAGAGATCGAGAAGTGGATGCCCTGCTTTTGTAGTGCGCGCGCGGTAGAGGAGAGAATTTAGCGATCGATGACTAGATGATGATTGCCTTTTGGAGGTGGTGGTTATATAAACCGCGGCTCCATCGCTCGCTTCGTGGAAAGTATAGTTACTTGCTTTGAATTAGTAGCACCCACCCATCATTTTGTATGGGAAAGATGCACACGAAATATGCAAACGTCAACCAACCGACGGTAGCGTCTGTTTCAACAAATCGATTATAAAACCGAGAGCAGATTTAAGTAACACTCAGACGTTTAACATGCATGGGATAATAGCCTTTTATATTAGGGGAAAAACCTCAAAACTGAAATATGCAAACGTCAACCAACGGTAGCGTCTGTTAGTTACTCTTGTAAGATGTACTACCTGGACCTGAATCAGCATAAATACAGCTAACTACAAATACAATCAGGGTTGTCAAATCATTACATGAATTGACGGTCCAATTGACCCCTGGAAAAGATGGGGGTAGTTTTTTTTTTCATTTATCTTTATTTAACTCGAGGGTTTTTCGTGTCCAACCGTAAGACGGTCCAATAGCCATCATTTGGCCATCGCAATTCACTACTACAAAAAGGCTAAAATTGGATGCCTCATCACAGACGGTTGATCAAAACCGTCTGTATTACATGCAATCACAGACGGTTTTGGTTTAGAGACCGTTTGCGTTACTGGCTGCGCTAAAAACCGTCTGTGAAGAGGTAATATCACATACGGTTCATAGCTAAAACTGTCTGTGAAGTATCACAGACGGTTCTTGTTAATAACCGTCTGTGATAATTCTACATATCACGAGCGGTTTCAACAAATAACCGTCAGGAAACATCCTGAGCGGTTCTTAACAATAACCGCTCGTGATATTACCACATATCACGAGCGGTTTTTGTTATAACCGTCGTGATAAAAAAATAAATAGCCTCTTCCTTGTGCGGCATTGATGGCCTACAGCCGCCTTCATCGAGAAAGCACCTCTCTCATTGTCACGTTGAACCGTCTTTGCGGAAGAATCTTGTTTCAATAGTGTCTTCACTCCTATGTTGGCGAGAATTTCTTTGGGCGGATGATGGCCACCTTCCGCCGTCTTGACATCCTCCTCCGCCGCGTCTTAGGGTGATCTCCCACTTCGGCGAGTTTACCACGTCATCGATGTGGTCCTCCAAAACGATGTTGCACGTCTCGGGGAGGCTTCTTGTCACTTGGACTACGTGTCGAGGCGGCGGCGAAGTCGACGGTAGAGACCCTCAAGCAAGGGAAGAGAGCTTATGGGCTCAATTCTTCTTGGTTCAACAGTTTGAGGGTCTTCAGGAGACACTCGAACGAGCGCGTCATCGGGTGGACGCATTTCAAGCTTAGTTCACTGATGATCAGGAACCGTCCGATGCCGTCGCCGTCGCCTATGAAGTATTGAAGACGGAGATAGCAGCCTACCTCCGCCACTAGAAAAACTTTGTTTATTTATAGGTTTCTACTTTTTTTTTCATCTCTTTGTAAGCGACCGGCCACGCTGTTTGGCCATATGAAAATTCCAAAATGAAAAAAATGTTTGAAGGTGAAGTTACTATATTAATTATATATTGAATTATTACTCTCTCTCTCTCTATATATATATATATATCTATATATATATATATCGAAGACGGTTTTGTGAAAAAAAACTAGTTTGGAGGTGAAGTTACAATTAATATTAATTATATCAAAGACAGTTTAGTGGAACAAATTAATTAATTATGTATATATCCGATCTGTGATATATATATATATATATATATATATATATATATATATATATATATATATATATATATATATATATATATATGTATATGTATATATAGTTAAAGCAAGTTTTTATCAGTATTTAAATGACAAAATTGACATATAAACATGTAATTTCTTCATGTCATGTAAGTGTATATACAAGATAAATATACTTGAGAAAAAATCATTTCACAGATGGTTCCATAATGGAACCGTCTGTGACATGGGACGTATCATGGACGGTTCTATTATGGAACTGTCGGTGATATGGGACATATCACAGACGATTCTATTATGGAACCGTCTGTGATATGTCCCATATCACGGACAGTTCCATTATGGAACCGTCTGTGATAATTATCACTGACGGTTCCATAATAGAACCGTTTGTGATAAGTCGCTTTATTAGTAGTAGCCCGGCCGCTAGGGTTTGCGCTCGCCCTAACTCTCGTCACTCCCCAGCGCCGCTAGGGTTTGCGCCCGCCCTAACTCGTCACTTCCCAGCGCATTTACTTTCGTCCGTTCCCCTCCCCACCTCGACACCGCCACCCGACCCCGTCGCCGTCGCCGTAGGTTGTGACACCACTCTGCACTGCCCAAGACACTCGTACGATAGTAGTGTCTTCTTGTGCAGTTTCAGGGTCGTGCCACAACTACGGTGACGCCGCCACCCAAGCCACTGGGCTTGGCCCCGTGTGTCGCCTGTGCCGCCATGGCTTGGTTCTCCTGCTCGGCCTCCTGCGCTTGGGCCCTGGTCGGGCTTTGCTTTCCCCACCTCTCTCTATTCTCCTCTAGATCTGTTAGCTTAATGTCTTTTGTTGAGTTTGATTTTTATGCTTGAGTCTTAAGTTGTGTCCTGATGTTTATGTGATTTATGCAAGGTGAAGGAGATGGATGAGGGTTGTGCTGGTGGTGGGGTCGCCGCCGTGGTTCTTATTTATCTTGAGGTATCACCCTACCTTACTCCCTTTCTGTCTCTACCCCCTTGCTCTGTGATGAAAATGGCTAGTGCTCTACGATGGATGCCGAGGGCTACTACTAGTGTGGTTGGTTTGGATACCCTTGGTCTTGTTGTCTTGCTGTTGAATTGCTCAATGATGTTAATAGTCTTATGCTGAAATTGAATTGATAATTAGTTCATATTAATAGTCCCCTTGCTCTGTGATGTAATGATGTTAATAGTCTTATCTTTGAAATTGAATTGATAATTAGTTCATATTAATAGTCCCTTGCTCGTGATGTAATGATGTTAATAGTCATATGCTGAAATTGAATTGATAATTAGTTTATAGTAGTAGTCCCCTTGCTTTGTGATGTAATGATGTTAATAGTCTTATGTTGTCTCTCGCCATTCATTTCACCTTTATGCGTATAACTTAGTGTTCATGCTTGGTCAAGTTCTCCTACCTCTTGCGTCCCAGTGCGTCCTACCATTCCATTCATAATCTCTTCTCTATAAAGTCTCAAAGCGATTATGCCTTGTGCCATTAAAACATATATATATATATATATATATATATATATATATATATATATATATATATATATATATATATGACCACTTTAGGAACTTTAGGTTCACGCATGACATGAGAAGGATGAGGCGGTATCCACGAGCAACCTCATTGAGCCCTGCAAGTTTAAAAAGTATGGATGCAAGGAGAGTGTTAGGACATCTAATTACCTGGATGTTGTCGATAGGTAATTGGACGTCCCTATGTTCAGAAAGTGACGTTGATGTGTAGGTACTCCGACTGGGAAGTGGCATCATCTATCAGTAACCAACAATTCTTGAGCATGTAATCGTCTTTAAGCCCAACAAGAACACCAAGCAACTTGTTGGGCTTAAAGACGATTACATGCTCAAGAATGGTTAGTTGCTGATACATGATGCTACTTCCCAGTCGGAATACCTGTGCGTCCACGTCACTTTCTGAACATAGGTCAAATTACCTATCGACAACATCCAGGTGATTGGATATCCTGACGATCTCCTTGCATCCATACGTTTTAAACTTGTAGGGGCCCAATGAGGTTGCCTGTGGCTACTGTCTCATCCTTCTCATGCTGCATGGACGATCCCCCCAAAGTGGTCGAGAGACTACGAATAATATATATATGATGCCGGATTTAATAGCACAAGTAGCCACTGCTTGGGGCTTTATAGAGAAAAGTCATCACGAGCGGTTTGATTACAAACCGTGCATGATAATATATATATCAGACGGTTTGTGGATGAAACCGTCATGATACTATCACGACGGTTTCATCCACAAACCGTCGCGTGATATGTACTATCACGAGCGGTTCTCGATTAATAACCGTCTGTGAAAGTATGCATCACAGACGGTTTGAAAACCGTCTGTGATGACCTCATATCATCACTGATCCATAAACTCAAACGGCTCACGAAACCGTCTGTGATGATATTTTTGAATCGTCTGTGAATACCTTTTCTGTAGTAGTGATTGTGACTGTAGGCAATCTCGATTGGTGCTATCTATTCATAGAAAAATTTCAGAGTAAATAGTTCAATTCCAGTAGGAATTTAAAAAAAGGATTGTCTATTTATAAGGTGACTGAAATTTTATTAAGTCTAAGTCACATTTTTTATCCATTAAATCAATATCTAATCATATAACACATCAATCTCTACACAAATACAATGGTCACAACAATTAACTTAAACTTAAAAAAATTCAGACGACTTAGAAATAGCAAATCCGAAAAAAAAATTCTTGTCTTTTGTTCAAATGAGGCTTAACTGCCCAAGGCATCAAAATTTGCCCGCAGGGGCAACACAAAGCTGATTAGGCTATTAGTGACGAGTGAGTGCGCGACATACCAATCCATGCTTTCCATATGTCCTCTCTCTTTTAGGACAAGGAAAAACACGAAAGTATTGTAGCCTAAGGGCATGTACAATGGTATAGACAGCTGCTGTCTATAACAACTATCCATGTCACTTGTAGATAGCACTAAAGACAGCTTATATAATGGTATAGACGGCTGCTGTCTTTTTAGTTGTCTTTATAGAATATACAATCTTTTAATACTTTTCTTGTTTCTTATGCTATAGTCGACTACAGGATTGTAGACAGCATCTTTCTCTCTCTTTATTCTCTTTCATCCATATCAGCAAAAATTCTACGTGTCAATGGTTATAGACGACTGACATAAGCCCATTATACATACTCTAATCGGTTTCCCTTTTTGAACACTTCAATTAAGCGCTAGCCGGATTGAATACGTCTATGCTCTGTTAGTATACTCCTGAATCCTGAGCCAACCTTTGACTATTTCATCAACTCATAAAATAACCAAGGACAGAATTTGACTATAGACTCAAGAATTGTTCGATTAAGAACGTGAGTACGTGACCCATTTATCCAAATAAAATGAAAGCACAGAAATGGGCAGAATTCGTGGAACTCTGACGTCGAAGGCGGCTGAAGAGTTGTGGGAAAAGACGCAGCCAGACGAAGTCGGGCCCTAGCCCGGCAGGCCACAAGGGCCTAAAATCACAACCCCGTAGCCAAGTTCGTGCAAGTTCAGATATGTTGATTTCTCATCCAGGTACAGTTCTGAATTCTGATGGAGGAAGCGTTTGAAGCTTGGGCTAATGGGCTCTACGAACAAAAACACCATAGATACAAGTGGCGACGTGAGTAGGTCGCACCGAAGAAGTCACAGGTGAAGCAGAGAGCATCAGTGAACTGTGAACAAACATGAAGACAGTACAGCTAAACAGAGCACTGCTGCTGCTGCTGCTGCTCCTCTCACTGTTCATTGAGTTTTAACTGACTGAAGATACAAGCTCCTGCATAATCGGTGTACAAGCAATTTTGCTTTCCATGTATAAAATACAGAAAAGTTCGCAGCAAAAAGGAGCAATTAGCAAATCAGCTTACAGAGCAACCATCTCAACAGAATTGGCGTAAATATATCTCCCAGAGACTGACGCATGATTAGAGTCTAGTCATAAAAAAGTAGCATCAGTGCAAGTAATAATAAGCAAATGCAATGCAATCATTTTTTTGAAACTTAAATGCAGTACATTCATTGGTGAACGCAAAAAGGTATAGTCAAAATGCACGAGCCAGTTCTCAGCTAAAAGAAAGCAAGCAAGTAGCCAAGTACAGATGAATACACCGCAAGCAAGCATAAAAGATTGAACCATAAACTTCTAAACTTTCTGATGTTACATACTGAAATACACATCCAGATTCTCCAAAAAAAAAATACACATCCAGATCAACCAACCAATGCTTGGACTCTTGATACAACAAATCACGCAAGCGATTCTTCCAGGAACTGAAAAAGATTAGCTACCTCCGGTTATCAGCCATCAGCAGAGAGATGTCCATGCACTTCAGAAGTCCATTCCGCTCCACCTATGAGGCATTGCCGCCGGCGAGTGAAGAGCAGAGGACTTGCCGCACCTGTAGGACGCATCTTGCGCGAATCCAGGGACTCTCCAGTATCCCTCGTCCGCGGGCAAGCCTGCAACAAACTCCACCTCGCTCATACTGGGCTCCGTGGTGTGCCCCCCTGTCCAAGAACCAGACGTCGCGGCACCCGGCGCGCATGGCAGGAGAACGGGCGTGACGTAGCAGCTCAGCTGGGAACGGGTGTGGTCGCCCAAGATGAAGCCGTGATCCAACGTTGATGTCTCGCGTTGCGACTCCTCTGCCTCTGGCTCTGGCTCGACGGACATCAAGAAGTCGTGAGGAGACTCCCATGTAGCGTTCTTATCCTGCGACGCGGCCGGCGGAGTTGGTGCAGGGGGCGAGGGAAACAGCCGCCGCCTCACGGGAGCGGATGAAGCCTGATCAGGGCGCTCGTCCGTCGCGTTCCTCTTGCGCGCTGACCCCGATGATGACGAATTCGACGCGGATCGGCGCATACGAGGGGTCTGGTAGATCTTGCAAAGGACCGGCACGGGTTCACCGCGGCGGCCCTCGTCGTCTTCTTGATCCACGCCGAACTCCGTCATAAGCCACTCCGACTTTTCACCGTTCTTGGGCTTGTAGGAGAAGCTTTGTCGGTTCCCGACGAGGCGGCCCTCCCCGTCGACCACGCCCTTCCGGGCCCGCTCGGAGTGCCAGGTGCCCTTGCCGTCCCCGACCGTCCGAGACATGCGGCTGCCGCGGCTGTTCTTGGGCCTCACGGAGCTGAAGAAGAACCAACTGTTGCCCTGGCCCTTTCTTGCCGGCGCGGGCAGGTAGTCCTTGACGAGCGTCGCGGGGTCGGCGGCGTAGACGGAGGCGTCGTGGAAGAACATGGCCGTGGCGCCGGGGAGCGGCTCGCCGGCGATCTTGCAGCGGAGGTAGACGGAGAGCATCTCGTCGTCCTTGGGGTGGAAGGTGTAGCCAGCGGGTATGTCAGGCGCGGGCTGGGGCGGTGGGGTCGCCATGGATGCGGAATGGTGAGGGCAAGAGAGGGAGGGAGGAGAGACTAGAGAGCAGAGCTAGGGCAAGACAGAGAGGAGATCGATTGAGATCTAGAGCGCAGTGTTGAGAGGGTGGCGCGCGACGCGCTTTT
Source organism: Phyllostachys edulis (assembly GCA_036346405.1). Classification (NCBI taxonomy): domain Eukaryota; kingdom Viridiplantae; phylum Streptophyta; class Magnoliopsida; order Poales; family Poaceae; genus Phyllostachys; species Phyllostachys edulis. The sequence continues at coordinate 26,077,627 of CM070553.1, read as the reverse complement.
ATGGGGTGAGCCGGTGGTGGTTGTGTTGCGTGTGGGCGGCGCCGATTGGGAAGCTATATGGTAAGATTGGGCACTACAAATTTCGGGTATGCGTACGATGGTGTGGGGATTCGCCTTTCGCCGTGATTAGTTAGCTCAAAGTAAACTTCGGGGCCAAGTCCACGGGTGGTCTGATGAAATCCGATGCTATAGTTCATTACTGCCGAGCGCAACACTGTATCTTTTCTACCTCGATGGCGTTATTTTTTGCAGTAGTTTCCATATAAGACGGATGCTTCTCCGCGCGGATGCACGGGAGCGGAGACCTGGGTATTCCGGCGCGCGTGCTAGTACCAGAGTAACCAGACCACCGGTGCTTGAAGGGAAGTGCTCACGTTCTCGACTTCTCATCGTAGGAGCTCGTCAGCGCAGTGGCGTCAGGCCCCAAGCTAGGTATGCGTATATCTTCGTCTGACATACTAATAACACAAGGATAAAGTGCATAATTGTCTTTTTTTTACATTGCCGACTATAGGATAACTATGTTATCATTGTCCTTGAGTCGATAAATACACTAGCTAGATCGACTTTTTCATCTTCCTAACCGGAGACTCTAGATCTCGCTACAGTGACAAGATTGGCAACGTGTAAGCAGATTGCCAATATGTCAATGAATGTATACATAGGACGTGATGAACGCACCAAACCTTTTCATCCCAGCCGGAGATTCCAGATCTCGCTACGGTGACCAGATTGGCGATGTGTAAATAGATTATGAAGCCATCTCCAGTAGTTAGAGATAATCTTGTCTCTAATATATGCTACATTATTTTTAGAGACAACATCTCCAATAGATAGTCTTTAGCACACTCTCCAACATTTATATTTTGTAATTTTTCTTTGAAACGGATCTACATGTCAACTAGAGTAGATTAATGTATCATGTCTTGTTTCACGTGCACGACAGTCTCTTTAGGAAGAGATGACATGTGCTCTCTCTCCTCTTTCTCTCTTCTCCACCTAGAATTTTGTTGACGTGGCATAGCTAAGATACGATAATAAATACACTATTGGAGATACCCTCAATGGTCTCAATGGATGTGTACATAGCACCTTTGCCTCGACAGTAGTGTTGCTCGTCACATGAAAATCATAGGAGATTTATTTTTAACCAACTTTGGCTTGGTGTTGATTTCCACTGTGGGCGTCCAAGTGAGTCTATCCACATGGGTAAAGTTCTAACTTTTTGACTCGACAAAGAAGAAGAAAAGCTAAAACAACTCAATTTGAAAAAAAAAACTGATAAGAAACTAAAGAAATTGAAAATTACTTATAGAAATCAATAGGTCCACCACCCACTCAACACCAAATAAGGGGAGAGCAAATGACAATGAATAGAACGACAAAAACCCATGGTTATATCTTGGCAACTACGCTGTTGTTGTTTTCTTTTGGTCCAGCCAATTTAGACTACAACCTGACACAACTGCATTGCATAATCTATTATACACTAAAAGCTGATGACATGTGATTTACAGCTGCTAAAAAAGAGAGATAAATATGCTAGAAATTCTCAAAAAAGAAATGAAAACATCTTGCCTTTAATTGGTCGACCCTAATTTTAAAGGCTTATATTTGATATTTGGCTTAGAGATAAATTAATTAGAAAAATAATATAAAATAAATAAGTAGCACTGCCTAATCCAAAGGCTAAGAGTGTGTAAACACTACTACCAAAAGGCTAATACTGGATGCCTTATCACAGACGGTTGATCAAAACCGTCAGATATTATCTAATCCTGAGCGGTTTTGGTTTAGAGGCGAAATGCAGATTCTTGGCTGCGCTAAAAGCGTATGTGAAGAGATAATATCACAGACGGTTCATAGCTAAAACCGTCAGTGAATTATCACGACGGTTTTCAACAAAGAACCGTCTGTGAAACATCACAGACAGTTCTTAACAATAATCGTCTGTGATATTACTACATATCACAAACAGTTTTTTGTTATAACTGTCTGTGATGACGTTTTTGAACCGTTTGTGAATACCTTTTCTATAGTAGTAAAATTTGTTAGCGGGTCCACACCTCCTAATCTCTACTTCACATAGGGAGATAGATGTGTCCAAATAAATTGGTAATTAAATATGAAATAAAATATTCTAAATGCATTTCAATTGCTAAATAGGAATTTGAACATCAGAATTCACAAATTAAAAATTGAATTGTTTTATAGGCTGGTTTGATTAAGTGGTCCTTAAAAAATGAACAAAAAGAGTATAAAACGATTTTTTTCCCTGAGGGGAAGTAAATAAAAAGAATGGTCAGGTCTCGTTGAATTTTTTTAATGATTTAATCTATTTTTTTTAAATTTTTTTTAAAGATAACATCTTCCTAACTTTATTTCCAATTTTGACATCTTTAGTCACGCCACAACGCGTGATGTGACAAAAAATACTCTGTCACACACGTACCACGGCGTGGCCAAAGTTATTACGATAGCCATTCGAGTCCACGTGCGTCCGTTTTTTGACTAAGTCCTGTCACGCTAAGAGAGGTGACATGACACCACTCGTTTGCCACATCAAGGTTTGTGGTGTGACAACGTGTTTTTGCCACATGGCGTGTCTAAAGAGGTTATAATTGAAAATAAAGTTAGGGAGATGTTACCTTTAAAATATTTTTTACAAATGGATTAAATCATAAAAAAGTTCGGTCTGGTCGAACAGGATGGTATTACCAACAGGCCTAAATTTGCAAGCCCTGGGCCTAAACACCGGGATGAGCCAACTGGGCCGGTGATACTCATGTCATAGCAAGTAATCCATTATCCACCCGCAATTCTGCGCTCACTTCCGTTCCGTGTCCCTTCCTCCCCGAGTACCCGGTCTCCCCACCCTTCTTCCTCTTCCCACGCACGCACTCCGGCACGCACCATGTCGTGGCTGGCACGCTCCATCGCGGCCACCCTCTCCTCGCCGCGCGGCGAGCCCGACTCCGACGCCGACGAACCCGAGCCCGACTCCGCCGATATGGCGGCTCCGGAGGAGTCCTCTCCGCGCAACTCCAACCCCAACCCTAACCCCGACGCCGAGGAGCCCGAGCAGCCCAACACCCCGAGCCGCGGGGTCAAGGACGACATCTCCCAGCTCACCGAGACACTCACCCGCCGACTCTGGGGCGTTGCCGCCTTCCTCGCGCCGCCGCCTCCGGAGTCCTCGACCACGCGCGCGGCGGCAGAGGAGGAGGGGGAAGAGGAGGGGAAGGAGGATGATAAGGATGGGGATGGGGAAGAGGCCGCGCAGTCGCCGAGGATTGCGGGGATCCGGAGCGATCTGGCGGAGATCGGGGGGAGGGTGAGGAGCGGTATCTCTATGCTGCAGAGCAACAAGGCCGTGGCGGGGATCTCCAAGATCGCGTCCTCGCTCCTGCCGTTCGGGCAGGGGGAGGCGGACGAGGGGGATCCAGTGGCCGGCGTGACCGAGGAGGTGGTGGTGTTCGTGAGGCACATCTCGACGAGGCCCGAGACGTGGCTCGATTTCCCCCTGTTCATCAGCGAGCGTTATGCAGATGGTAAGATCTAGTGCCTTAGTGGCGTGCTCGAGCAAGTTTAATTCAAGTGGTATATATTTACTTGTTTCCACTAAATTAGACTAGTGAAAAGAGTAGATGCTGGGGATATGACGTCCTTACGTTTTTGTGGAAAATTTGGCTAGTTATGTTAAATTAAATTGTCTCGGTCTTGGCAATTACATTTGTGAATATCGCTTGACAAAGAGTATTAATTGGTGCCGAAAATTTTGGTCCTAACTTGTTAACTTATATTCGAAAGTTAAAAGACTTTTAATTTGATTTGATGTTGCTTGGTGGATTTAGGATGTTTTGGATGTTATGGGAAAGATTGGCTATTGGAGTGGTGGCTGCTTCAGTCTTACAGGGCCTTTAGTTTGAGTTGACCATTTTATCAGTGTATGTGCACTGATTTGTGAACTTTAGTAGGAATGAATTTTGGAAATTCTGAAGTATTGCTAATCTCAATGGTGAGAAATTGATTAGGGTGATGCCAAAACCTTTATAACTTGGGGTTCCTGGAGCATCCACTTTGCAATTGTTTGTTTTAATAAAAATTTAATGATTTTTCTATTTGTCGGAACTTGGAAAACTGTGACAGCACATCATTTTTCTAATAATACTTGTTTTTTGGTCAGAGAACACACATGTTTAATGTATATTTGTTACTAATACTATTGAGGGAGTTTTGGCACAGTTATTTATTGTCAGATACTCAGATTTCTAGTTATTATTAGGCTACAACATTGAGTTTTGTATCTTTGAGGTTGTTTGCTTTAACGTGGCAAGCATTGCTTGGCAATATATCATGTAATTCTCACTATGGATGGCCTGGTTTACTCGACTTGTTTAGTTCCATGCAATTAGTGAAATAGATCAAGGTTACTCCGGAATCTGGAATGTTGTTATATTTCCTTCGAATGCTACCTACACCGGTAAATGGTAATAGGCTCATCCATGCTAGTCTATATTTTGCTAGTGTAGCTTGTACACCAGCTGGTAACCAAACCCTACTTTTGGACAATGTCCATCTGGTGATCTGCATTTTTCTCGTATAATGAATTTTTGTTGCTGTGGCAATAATTTGATGAGTCGAATCAAGCTAATGTCTTGAACATCATCACTTGTTTGTAATGAACAGAGTACCACACTTCCTTGATTCATATAGTATTAAACACCATATTTCCTGAATGCTTTGTATCCTTATGGGAAGTTCAGATTTCTTTGAGAATAAAGCTTGCAGATGATATAGTTATAGATTGAAAACAATCAAAATATAACTGATCAAAATCACCAAACTATGATTTTACATCTAGCAGTATAATATGTACTGTGGTGTGCTATGATTATGATCCAACAAATATGAATATGTTGATTGGTTTGTGTTTTATTTATCCATACTCCATGACATAAGAGTTTCTATTTTTTCTAGTGTTTTTTTTAACGAAGTTGTAATGTCTTCCCCTATCTATATTAAATGCTTTTGGTCCATTTTCAGCTTCACATAGTAGTTAGCCAACGATTAGTGCTGGAATAACTAAATTATGTTCAACCTGTTTATGCACACCCTCTTTACAACTGTAACCCTTAAATGTTTACTCGAGGCTTTGTCTGCATCTAGTTACATGACATTAATATTGCTTGTCTTTTCAAATGGAAACATGTTATATGTAATGTACCTGAATGATTTTCATTATTCTGTTGCTTATATCTTACATGGGTTCTCTTATTTTTTTAGATTTTGAACTGTCAGATGCTCAATATGTGCATGCATTAACTATAGAACACCTTGTGTCAAGCCTATCGGATTTAAGGACTGCGCTTTGCTCTACTGATATGAGTGAAGCATGCTTCTGGAAGATTTATTTTGTGCTTCTGCACTCAAAACTCAATAAGCAAGATGCTGAACTTCTTTCAACACCTCAGGCAATTTTCTTATTATTCTCAGTACTTTCTGTTTTGGCACAATGTATTTGATTCATTATGGATTGCTTTGTTACGTTTGTTGCAATGCATCGCACACTTGTTAGATGGTAATCCAGCAACTCCAGTTTACAGCACCACATACTGGTTTTAGTTAGAGAAAATTGCAATGTCGGTCCCTGAACTTGCGAGGTAGTGTCACTTAGCTCCTTGAACTTGCATTTTACTTTGTCAGCCCCCTGAACTTACGAGGTTGTGTCACTTAGCTCCTTGAACTTGTATTTTACTTTCTTAACCCCCTGAACTTGTGAGGTTGTCACTTAGCTCCATGAACTTGCGTTGAAGCGAAGTTCGTCGGATGCGATGTTGGCACTTCATCCCCTCCGAGTCCGGTGGACTCGTCGCCACCTTGTTCCAGTCGTGTTCATCGTCCCCGTCACCTCACGACGACAAAAACGGATTCTTCGGGCCCGAGAACGCACCGTGCTCGCGTATTCGCCAGAGCTCCACTGTCACAGCTTACCGCCGCTCTTGCCCTTGCCTCCTCTGAATCGGCTGTGAGAGAGAGAGAGAGAGAGAGGTACATTCCCAGTGCCAGAGCAGAAGCTACTCACCCTGCACGAAGTCCATTTGGTCATCTGCTAACAAAAAAGGCTGAGCTGGCGAATCACCGTGAGAGAGAGAGAAGTATTGTGCTTCTGCTCTGGTACTGGGAATGTACTATCTCTCATGGCCGTCTCAGAGGAGGGAAGGGCGAGGGCGGTGGCAAGCTGTGACGGTGGAGCTCCGGCAAAGACACGAGTATGGTGCGTTCCTGGGTCCGAAGAATCTGTTTTTGTTGGCATAAAGTGACAGGGACGATGAATACGGCTAAAACGGGGCGGCGACGAGTCCACCAGCCTCGGAGGGGACGAAGTCGTCAGCATCGCATCCGATGAACTTCGCTTCAACTTCACAAGTTCAAGGAGCTAAGTGGCTCAAGTTCAGGGGGCTGAAAAAGTAAAATGCAAGTTTAGAGAGCTAAGTGGTATAACCTCGTAAGTTCTAAGACCTACAGTGTAATTTTCTCTTTAAGTTATGAGTCTTATTTTCTTAAGAACTGTTTGATCCCTTTACATATGGGTATGTGACACCTTATTTGTTGTGCTGTAGTCAGCACATACAAATAAAGAACTGAATCCCCCATCCTGGCTATAACAATTTCAGATTGCACCTAGAATGGATGTAGTTTTCTTGAAATGGCTCGGTCTCAAGTAATGTTATCAAAACAAACAAATCGAGAGGATATGCACTTTAAAGGTGACACAGGATAGGACCAAGAAAGAATGCAGCATTCACATAAATGTTGTTTCACCAGCTAGTTACAGTTTCGAATGCATATTGCATACTATTAACATAGACTGCTTCTTTCCTTAGTTTTCATTTGGAAACAAAAATATTGGGCCATGGTTTTAGTTTCGTATTAAAATCTTCCCTTTCGCACAGATCCTAGAAGCAAGGGAGGAATTGTTGCGAAGTTTACAGGCTAAGAATAAGCGAGGATCTGAGGTTCCTGTGGAATCATCAAATGTTAATGTGTCCTCTGCTCCTGCTGAAGAGAAAGTGATACACCCTTCAAGCATTCAGAACAAAGCTGGCACATCGGAAGTTTCATCTTTCGAAGAACCCACTTCTGATATCACGCCGGATGTTGAGGCTGAGAAGTTCCCAATTGCAACCACTGAGGTGGAAATAATCGACAAGTCAGTGATTGAAGAAGAGTTATCAGTGAAAATCGAAAGCAACAGTTTACCCATTGAGTCCAAACTTCATGTTGAGACTGATGAAGACGAAGTGGATGAATGGCCCGATGACGACACGGCTGATGTGGTTGGCACAGCAGGCAACAGAACTTCACTGGGGCAGGAGGAAGATGTATCATTCAGTGATCTGGAGGATGACGACGATGGCAATAAAGGGTCGGACAAGTAGCTAAGCTAGCTCAAAGTCCGGTCCTGGTATAATCATCTTGGTCCGACAGTCCCACAAGCACATGCTGGCTTCGTTTGAGTAACGCCAGATACGCAGTAAAGGATCATTACTCTTGTTATTATTAGGTTCTTGAAGTAATGAACTCCAAAACTAGCTGGATCTGCAGCTCGTGTTAGTGTTGATGGCAAGTACATCTGTATTATTTACCTCTTTCTGAGTTTCTGTACATAGAGCCCTTTGTGGGCCTGCTGTATAACCAACCTACCACTTTGTCGATCTGAAATTTCATTCGCGCTGTTCATTTCGTGCAAGTATACATTGAATGTTCACTGTACAACTAACCCTGTCGGTTTCTCATATTTGAGATCCGAATCTTCGGCTTGACGATCCTAATATATCCACACAGACGTTGAGTAATTCGAGGTGGTTGTTTGGATCAGGTGATTAGAAATGAGTTTTCAGATAGCAGATTTTAGTAGGTTTTTAAGGAAAACATGTTTTAACTTGGTAATCGCAAAAGAATGTTGTTTTGAGGTACATGTAGTTAAATTTTATAAACTTTAGATATCGATATCTTTTTTAATATTTAGATTGAAGACATGAAAATGGTATTTATAACCCTGTCTCGAGAAGAACTTTAAAAATATATATATAATTTTAGTTGGATCAATAAATTTATTATAATAGTAATTAGTAGTCAAAGTTGTGTTTTGGCTTTTGGTGACCGTGTCGATGTCTAAAACGATATTCGTTTATGACTAGAGGGCGAATACTTTGTTTGGATCAGAAAAACTTAAACAAGTTTTCACCAAGTTAAGATATTTGTTAAAAATGCATTTTAGTATGCATCGGTTCTTGTTTGGGTCTACTACCGTCCGATCTATACTTACCATCACCGTCCTAGACACACTCGTACTTCCACCATTGCCTCTCTTTCTCAGCCTCACCACCTAGCACATCGATGAGCCTCCTCTAGCGATGGGCGGATGCGGATGCAGCAGAGGCGGCCAAAAATGTCAAAATAAAGCTCACAAACGATGCTGTCAAAATAAACAACATGCGCACGCTGGAGTGGAGAAATAGCGATACATTAGGAGGAGGATGCCAGAATTTAGTTTTGTGAAAAACGACCTCTACTCGATTTTCTCAAAACTCAAATCCATTACAACATTACAAACATAGCCTTTCAAAAAATACAGAGCAAAAGCAACTCGTCAAGATCATGTAGCCAAATGGATATCACATTTCAGTGTTTGTTGATCACACACATCAGCAATTTCAGTGCAAAGTTGTAACATCAACAATTTCAATGGGAATTGACAATAGCCTGCATGTATCTGCTGAACTGAAGTAACTGCTGCTTCTTCTGCTACTGCTTCACAATTTAAATGTGAATTCACAATTTCAATGCACATTCCAACAAGAACGTCTGCTGCTTCTTTTGCTACTGCTTCCGCTCCATCGGGTGGACAGGCCGACTGGGGGAAGAGGGGCTTGGAACGACGCTGCCGCCGACCGGAGCGGCGACGCGGATGGGGAAGACGCAGCCGCACCAGGTGCGGCGGGCCAACTAGGGGCGGGCCCAGATACACGGTGGCCTACTAGGGGTCGTGCCTGACGAGGAGCTCAGGGGAGGCGGGCACGGCCTCACTTGTAGCTCGCTTGGGGGAGGCGGGTACGACCTCACATGCAGCTCGCTCAGGGGAGGTGGGGAGGGGACGCAGCGGCCGACGGAGGAGAGCTCGAGGGATGCGCGGTGCCGACTGGGGCCGGGACCGAGGGGGAGCTCGGGGGCATCGCCGGTCTTGGTAGAACTCGGGGAGACGGGGAGGGGCTGGAGGGGAGCTCGGAGGAGGCGGGGAGGGATCGGAGGGGAGCTCGAGGGAGGCGCGGCGCCGACTCGGCGGTACCGGCGGGGAGCACGGGGAAGGCGGCGCCGTCTCGCCAGCATCTGTGCTGTGCTCGGGCTTGGTTACGATTGAATGAAACGGATGAAGCTGGTTCATTCAGAAGGGTTGGAGAGGAACAGATGAGGGGCAAAATAGGTAGTTCACAAGGGAATTGATAGAAAATAAGTGAAAAGAAAAGAAAATGAGAGAAAAGGAGTGATAATGACATGTTTCAAAGGAGTAAAAAACTGGAGTGACAAATTTCGAATTTCAGAAAACTGGATGGTATATCTCGAAGTGGCAACTTTCTGAGTGGCGTATATCCACATTTGCCTTTACGGAAAACCAGTTTTTCTTATCCGCATGTCTGTTATGATATCCAAACATCGTTTTCCTAAAACGAGGGGAAAACAGGACTTTAGTAAAAACAGTTTTCACAAAACACTATATTCAAACAAGGCCCTAGTAATTCATTCGGCAAAGGCAAAACTACCAGCGCGGTGAAATTTGCGGTTCTGCAAGCGATAAGAGCAAAGCTATGTGGCAGACTGGTAATATGATATTTCAGCCCCCTCATGACGCTATCAAACAGTGCTCAGCTCTACGTTTTGAGAGCACGCGGTGGCCTGTGGGTCTCGATCGAGCACCTACTTTGGAAAGGCGGCGAGGGGATCTCGTCGGCACAGGCAATGGCTGGTCCACCACGGGGACGTGAGGGGTTGGAGCACCAGTTCCACTCGTCACACTTTTGGTATCTTTTTAGTAGCTCTGTCATTGCTTGCATCATAAATGCATCATAAATCTAGTTAATTTTATTTTTAAGATTGATATTTGTGTATATTATTGGGCTTTTGAAATACATTACATATTATTTAGATACTACTTTTAATATATTTTTAATTTTAATTATCATAATTTATGTATCAATTTAGATTACACAGAACATTTAAAACATTTAAGACAATTAAATATGTATTTGTTAACTTAGATCATAATAACTTTGTCCTACCAGCGATCTTCTATTTTGCCCTGCGTACATCACTGGGCACGGGCGGCAAACGCCCTGCACCGCGCGGCTGACAGGCGCGCGGGATCGCAATCTTCTCGCTGGGCGCTGTTGCTTTCTGCCTTTCGGCGGGGACTGTTTTGCTTCGGGGCCTTCGGCCGTCCCCTGCCGCCGCTTGCATGTTGGCAGCCGGACTCACGGTCCAGTGGAGTAGCGGAAATAAACCGGAGAGATTCGATCTCTCACGCACGCACGTCGCCACGGTTGTTTGGTGCCTAATGGATGGCGTGTGAGCATCTCTCTCGGTAAGCAAAGTGGTATGGAAGAACCCATGTGAGCACGCGGCGCATCTGGATGGACCGTAGCGACTCTCGCGATCGAGGGGGTTGCACGCACCAAATCCGCACCTGACGACGGTGCATGGATGCGCAGTCAGTCAAACGGCCGAAGCAGATAAGGAGGGGCGAGCACATGGGACATCTAGATAGTTGCCTAAAAGACGCAGGCACCTGTTGCTTTCAGCTCGAAAGGAGGAGAAACGCTCTGCTCCCAAACATCAGTAGGATTGTAGTTGCAGTACTTGTATCTCACACGGCGGCATGCACCCGTGTACGCGCCATGGTGACAAAGAAGCGTAACCGGCTGATAGCACGTCGTTGTCGTGGAAACATGTCGGGGATACCTTTAGATATGCTCATAATATAAGTGTGATGAATAATTGCAATAGCATCGAAGGGTTTCGTTATAGTATAAGTGTGATGAATAATTGCAATAGCGTCGAAGCGTTTGCCGAAACCCTTGTTTTCAACAAAATCAGACTCTTGTCGGTCGTCAGAAGGTTAGATTGACCTGGGTGACGGTCTGACCAGCCAGCTAAGGTACTGGTGATCAGACTGGCCATAGCGGCAGTCTGACTAGCCAAAAGCAAATTTGGGTTTTTGACGCCGGGCCAAAAAATAGAGGGTGTAGGCAAGTGAGACAATTTGTTTGTACTTGGTTTAATAATTTTTAGAACTTCAAGTCAAAAGTTCTATTTGAATTACGTTTCCAGATAATCTGCAAATTTTCGCCTTTTCAGGGCGAAAATTTGGCTAAGGACTTGAGCAGTCTGACTGGCCTCTAGTTGGGTGGTCAGACCGGCGACGGTCTAATCGGCCAGGGTGGCGGTTAGACCGGCCATGGGCGGCGGTGGTTTGACCGGCTAGACCCTGATAATGCGCTGGGAAGGCAATGATCTTCGTGGGTTAGGTCAAAGTCATGATTTTCAGTGCATATGTGTTGTATGATGCATGTTTTGACTAACGTGGGTCAAGTTGCGAAGAACTTGTGCTCGGAATTGATTTCTTAGTCTATTGTTGTGCAGAGGCTTGGTGGTCAACAATGGTCAACGATGAGGATGATCAGGACTAGGCTAAGAGAGATGAGATCCAGAACGATTAATGATGCTGGGTGAAGTCATTGGACTCAAGCATGGCGCAAAATGGACAAGGATGACCAAACCAAAAGTTTGGTGCGACGGGTTGGTTCAAGCGGCGTGGGGATCGGTGCAAGTGCTATGGTGGTTCCGGTGGGAGCCGGATGAGAGAGACTTACGGACATAAAGAGAGTCATTGATCAACCTACACGTGGCGAAGCTTGAGATTACTTCACGACAATTGGACTCGGTCTTTTGAGAATGATCGAGAAGGGGTATCTTGGTATCTTCACCAAAATACCTCCTTGTCGACCTTTGGCAAAACCGCGGCGTATGGAGATGCAGTTTAGGTCAAATGAAGATGAATATCACGAAGAGATGGGTTCGGAAAGCCCAATTCGTCATCCACTTTTAGAAGCGTGCGTGAGTGTAGACCCGTTTGTGTGTGGGCTTAACGGGTGTCCGTTAGGATTTTCTCTCTATACATAGCCTCCATTATAAAAGGAAGAGGTCCAGATTTGGAGCTTCTCAAGTCTTCCAAAGTGAAAACCCTAATTTATGATTTGGGGGAAAGTGCAGTAGAGGAGGCTAGAGTTTGTGAGAGATGGATTGATTGAGTGATCAAGTGTTGAGATTTTTCTTCCATGATGGAGTGGTCAACAATCTTTTTAAATCAATCCAAGCAAGATTTTCTCAAGATGAGTTCCTTCTTGTTCTTGTTCTCTATTTGATGCCTTTTGATATTTTGTTTGTTCCTTTGGTTTTCTTGATCTCCATGCTGTGATCTAGCTTGCTAGAACACGTGAGAATACATTTAGGATCATCTTGATCATCATTCACCCACGAGCAAGTTTTTGGTTCAAAGTTTAAATTTCCTCGGTTTTTGTGCCCTCTTGACCTCGTCCAAGAAATATGTGAAACCTTGGCTTTGATTGTCCCGATCGTTGATTGGAATTGGTTCATGACATTCTTGATGAGTTATGGTTGAAGTTTTAGAGGTTTTGGATCACCGGAGTATAAGTTACGTCTTTTGGTGATCATCTCGGGTTGGGTTCAGGGCACCAATGGTCAGATCGCTACCTCGAACGGTCAGATCGGTCGACCAGAGGTCAGACTGGCCATCAAGGGGAGGTCAAACCGGTCACGTGCCATCTTGTGAGTTTTTGGCGATTTTGGTCTTTTATGTCTTCGGGGTTCGTTGATTTCAACGCAAGATTTCGCTGCGCTTGTGTTGTCTGATCTTCATAGCTTCCATAGCTAATTGAGAAGAAGAACAAGTTGAAATCGGATGAGGGTCAAAAAAAGAGTATATGTCCTATTCACCTCTAGTCATTGTTTCGGTACAACACATATAGTAAGAACTTGACAAACCAAGGGAACCGAATCGTACGTTGTGGAGGCACGTCACGGTGTAACGTTGCCAACACCATCTACCGTCCAATCTGTTGGACCGAAAAGACGACTAGAGGGGGGGTGAATAAGAGCATGCTCACTTTTTCACAAAGAATGGATTCAACACCAATGTCACTCCAGTAACTATGGAAGCTATGAAGATCAATCTACAAGTACAGTGGAAGACTTGTAGTGAATCCAAATCAAAATCCCCAAAGCAAAAGACCAGCACAAAAAGCTCAAACCCTCAGAGCGGTCAGACCGGTGTGTATTGCGCGGTCGGACCGACGGACGGTCGGCCGTGGCAAAATCACATTCAGATCACTGAGGCGATCGGCCGGCGTTATAAATCGGTATGACCGGACTGACCTGAGCAGTGGAAACAACCCAAAAATCAAACTCAAATCAGTCTAACTTTTGATCTATACGGCCAAACTCCACGAAACTTGAGACACACCTTCTAAAAGATATTAGGAACCTATTCCAATCAAGGATCGCATAGATTCATGCCAAATTTCCTATCTTTTTCAGATTGAACGAAGTGTGCTCCAAAACGAGCCAAATACGAAATATGATCTAAACACTTGCTCGTGGGTGATTGATAATCAAGATGATCCTAGATGGGTTTCCACATGTCACAGCAAGTTAGATCATGGCAAGAAACCAAGCAAAAACTCGCGGATCAAAGAAAGACCCTAAATCACTGAATAGAGAGAAAAAAAGCAAATATACTCATCTTTGAGAGAACTTTCTTTGAATTGATTTGATATGGTATTGGTTTACAACCACTCCATCAAGGAGGACAAAAACTCAATACATGAGCACGAAATCAAATCTAACTCTCTAGAATCCTAACCTCCAACTATCCTCTCCCTAAGCACAAAAGCAAAACTAGGGTTTTCAATAATGAAAGAGTTGAGGGGGTGCAGCCACCTCCCTCCTCTATTTATAGTGGAGGCTTAGAGCTTCTAGAAGATTGAACCTTAATGGGCTACCGTTAAGGCCCCACATACAAACGAGTCACACACGCACGTATTTTAAAGCGTCGTCTTCATCTCCTCTTGACCTAATCCGCTTCTCCACGCATCGTCTTGCGCCGCGGGTTAGCAAAAGGTCACCAAGGCGGTATTTGGTAAAATTACCAAAATACCTCTTCTCGATCTTTTTGCAAAGACCGAATCCCATCTTCGTGAAGCACTTCCATGCTTCGCCATGTGTAGGTTGATCCAGCGGCTCTCATCATGTTGGCAAGTCTCTCCCATCTGGCTCCCATCGAAACCACCATGGCACTTGCACCGACCCCCGCACCGCTTGATCCAACCCGTTGCACCGAACTGCCTGTTCGGTCACCTTGTCTCTCTTGCGCCATGCTTGACTCCATTGACTTCACCCGACATCCCCGATCGTTCTGGACCCCAGCTCTCCAAGCTTAGTCCCAATCATCCTCGCCGTTGACCGTCATTGACCTCCAAGCAACTTGCACAACAATAGACAAAGAAATCAATTTCGGGAACAAGTTCTTCACAACTTGACCCACGTTAGTCAAAACATGCATCATGCAACACATATGCCATGAAACCCATGAACTTGACCTAACCCAACCCTCATCGCCACTTTTGGCCGATGAACAGAACAAAATCAGTCAGACCGTCATTCAATGGGCGGTCTAACCGCTGGCCGGTCTGACCGCCATTTACAAGCCAGTCTGACCGCACTTAACCTGACAGCATTCCAAACTTCGGCGAAAACACGTGTTTCGACAAATCGTTAACGATATTGCCAATTGTAACATCATCCTAAGATCGTGCACATATCCACACAATCCAATCCAACGCTCCTTCTTCCATCTTATCTCTTCAGGTGTTTTTCTGTATTAATCTTGTTTCTTTCTCTTAATTAATCAATGACTAGAAGCTCACCCGCTCCAACTGGCGTGGGCGTCTGGAGTAGCACGGACAGGCCCATAGGCACTATGGGGCCCACTGGACTCGCGGCCGCGTGAGCAACGTTGCGGCACGGACAGGCCCACGAGGCTACAGGGCCCACTGGCTGCACGAGCGACGCTCGTTCCCACCAAGTGCACTGGGTCAAATCGGGCAGCCGTGAACGCGCTCGGGTGCGATCGAATGGGCACATTTTTCTGGGCAACGTGGAGCGCGTGAGGTCGCACCTTCCCAGGACCCGCAGCGGCTCAAATCGAACGGGCCGGAGCCGATCATGGTGCGATTCGATGGCGACCATTTTCCTACCTACGTAGTAGGCGCGGGAGGCGGCCCTTCCTCCCAGCCTTTAATGTTAGTATACTAGAAAAAAAAGAATGTTGAGAGAGGGGGAGATGAGCGTGTCGTGCGGACGCCCGACATCAAGAACAACCCATCGATCATCTTCAGTTGTAGGAGACGAGCGTGCCACACGGACGCCCGAAGACCGGCAACACCAAGAACTCATCGATCATCTTCTGTTTCAATTGTTGAGGACAAGTTTCAATGGAAAACCATATCAATGCAGGATCAAACGAGGAGGAATACTAGACCAATGCAACTTCAAATGAGTAAGTGATTAGTACAATTATGCTTTCACAATAATCTAGATTATATTTTTGTGTTTACTGCACTAACAACAAAGAGCAGGGTGAAATGGTAGATGATAGAACGGAGGATATAAATTACGAACTTGGCACATATATACTATTCCTTGTATGATTTCTAGAGGGATTAATTTCTTATATGCCACTGGATTTTGCGAAATCCTTGATTGTGTCACTGACATGTGAGGTTGGGGCTCACATGTCAGTGACACAATGAGTGACATATAAGGGATGAGGCAAACTTTCGGTGGCATATGAGAAATTCACCTTTTCTAAATATATGAATCAATAGTGTCTTGTATAGTAGTCTAAACCTTTTTTTACAAATCTATGAAAAATTCTATTATGTGCGCTAACAAAAATTGATTTGTGTTTGTGCTTTTTACAGAACAAATGTCAAACCTAGTTGGATACCTCAAATTGGCATGAAATTTAGAACTTTAGATGAGTTGTGGGATTTTTGGGAGTACTATGGAGGTTGGATTGGGTTTAGTGTGAGAAAGAGGTACTCAAACCCAAGTAAGTTTGATGGAAAGAGGTACTCAAAGAGAAAGCTAACTTGGATTGATAGGCAACACAAGATAAGGAAGAAAGGACCAACCAAAGTTACAACAACACAACAATTATCTACGGTATGTTTATTATATTCTACAAATGAATTACTTTGTTTGACTTGTGCTTGATCATTCAAATATAATCTAATACTTTGTTTGAACGTTCAAATTACTTTTGTTGCCAGCAACAAGAAGATGAGATGAGATAAACACAAACTCATTTAGTAGCACAGAAAGCTTCTGGGAGTGAAGAGAATGATTGTAATGCCAGTAGGAATAGTAAGGGAGAGGAAAGTAAAAGTTGAGAACGGTTTTTACCAAATTACCTCCTCCACAAAGAAGAAAGTCATCGATGAGAGAGTCATCGAGAGAGAGAGAGAGAGAGAGAGAGGAGGGGATAAGAACCAAGCCGGCCTCCCGAGTTCACCCCCAAACCAAGGACCCCATCGCCCATCCCAACTTCATCTCCCCGATCGACAAGCACGGCGGAGAGAAGAAGCGGGAAGTAAGGAGGACAGGAGGAAGCAAGTCCGTCGCCAAGGCTATGAGCCAAGCCTCATCGCCATTCTGTCCTCAAACCGACCAAATCAGGTAACCCACGTTCTTTCCCCATTCTTAGTCTTGCACGATCCAAATCCCACCCCATGAGCTAAGCATCACAGAGAGGGCACGATTAGCACTAGCATGCATAAAGAACAAGGGAAGGGAGGGGGTAAGAGAAGGCGTGCCTAGGGGTGGAGCTTGGGCAAGAATGCGATAGGGGAGCGCCACAATGGTGAAGGTCGAGCCGCAGCAGAGCCGAGAGAGGGCTTGCAAGATATCTTGATCGGCGATAGCCCGGGGCGGAGGCGGCGCCGTGGGTAAGGAGGCGCTGGAGGAGAGAGGGACCAGAGAGAGAGGCACTGGGCCACGACCGGGCGAGGTGGCGCAGGAGCGGCGACCAGGGGGAGGCGGCGGCTCCAGCGAGGCGGCTCGGTCAGAGGGGAGGAAGAGGAGCCGGAGGATGAGGCGATGGGAATGAGAGGGAAAGTGAGGGTGAGTGGAAGAGGAGGGAGAGGTGAGGAGATAAGGCGCGGCCGGCAGGGATGGCTTTGGCCAAGGGTTGGGAAAAAGAAAGAAGAGAAAGGAGGAAAAGAAAGAAAGGAAAAGAAAGGAATTGGGGGCGCACAAATGAATTTTATTTGTAAGTCTAGATGACGCGTTCCCTAACTCGTTAATATTTTGGGCACTGGCCCAATGGATTAGTACCCAATGAGAGGGATTTGTTTGTATCGTTTTGCGCGTAGGATCATGCCGTCCGCATGTGTGCATATATTGTTGTACTGTATTGAGTCTGGTTGAATGCCTGTTTAGGTGGAGGTTTGGGAACGGCGTCATCCGCACGTTACTCCGCCTCGTTTGGTTAACAGGAAAGTGCATGGTAGAGCGATAGCCTGTAAGTGCTATGAAATATGTGATGTTTGCATGATATGATAATGTTTATATGACGATGCTTACACGGTAATGTTTAGGTAATGATGCTTACACGGTAATATTTAGGTAATAATGCTTACATGGTAAGGTTTATATGATGATGCTTGCACGGTAACGTTTAGGTAATGATGCTTGCATGGTAATGTTTAGGTCATGATGCTTACATGATAATGTTTACGTGATGATGCATGCATGGGAATGTTTATGTGATGATGCTTACATGGTAATGTTTACGTGATGATGCTTACATGAAAATGTTTACGTGATGATGCTTACATAGAAATGTTTAAATGATGATGTTTACATGATAATAGTTTCATGTTGATGGCAATGATGATGGGATAAGGTGAGCAATGAGACTACCTTGTTAATGATGACAATGATGAATCATGTTAATGACAATGGACATGTGCATTTGCATCATGGCAAGAATGCATGAGCTAGGTTGGTGAGAAAGTCATGTAACTATTCCGATAAAGTCAGTGAGAAAGATACATGACTATTCCGGTGTGCTCTAGATAAAGTCTTACATCTGTAGGGACTAGATAAAGTCCGACAATGTAAGGACCACATCCTAACGAAGATGGGGGGAAGAGTGTGTCATCGACGGGTGAACACTCCACGATACCGGTATCAGCTGATGAGATGCATATGAGCATGAGCATGATGGGCATGATGGTGCATGGGCAATGCAATGAGCAAATGAGTATGTAGAATGGTAGTGCATTGCACTAAAGGAAAGTTATGATGGAAATAATGAAATGGACATGTTTATGTTTGTGTGGCAGTGATTATCGTTTCTATTATGTGCTTGCTGATTCTTCAGACTCACCCTTGCTTATCATTGTTTTTTTCTAGGTGATCGTTGCAGATGACATGCTTCGGTAAGGGAGAATAGATCATCCACGTCACATGTAGTTACTCATGCAAACCACTCTCCCTAGATATTTTACTTTTGTTGTATTATATCTAGTTGTTAAATTGGCTGCGTAAGGTTTGTAATGATTAATGTGTAGACTTACTCATGCAAACTACTCTCTCTGGATATTTTATTTTTGTTGTATTATATCTAATTGTTAAATTGATTGCGCAAGGTTTGTAATGATTAATGTGTAGTGGTACTATTCCGGACCCAGACGGTGGGTCGGAGTGTTACAATGATTTCCATAGTTATGGGTTCATCAAGATTTATACTGAAATGTTGACGGTACTCTTCTTGTGCAACTGTGCCTAGCTAGCATATTCAGTAATGCATCGTTGTTCTATGCTAACTAACGAAAGTTTGGAAAATACTAGTAGCTTATTTCTTAAGCTTTTATTTTCAACCTTCTATGTTATAATTTTTTAGACTCTCTTGTGTTATAAATTGTCTACAACAATCCTCTCATTGGTGAACAGTTGTTTGAGTGTACTGTCAGCTTCCCTTTATTGAACTGAGTTATTTGAGAGTACTACAAACTTAATGTCTTGGTAAACTTCAGTAGTGTTCTTACAGACTATGGACAAATTCAATTAAATTTTAGTTGGGCTAAATTTTTTTATGGAGTTAGATGTAGAAATTCTTGTCACAAATGCATTAGCTTTATCGTTGATGTACATATGAGAAAAAGAAAATATTTCAACTACTTGTCTTTCTGATGCATCGATCTTGTAGACTTGCTTGTGCTGACACCAATGCGTTGTAGAGTGGAGGAGGCTTCAGTGTGCTGCCGATTTCGCTGCTGCTCTGCTCTCCAATTGTCGGCCGCCGTCTGCTCTGCACCGCTTGCATCCTTGCTGGCCGATTGCGTTGTTGCTCTGCTCTCCCATGGCGTGGTCGCCGGCTGTTTTGCATCGTCTGCATCCTCCAGCCGCTCGTGCCCTTGCCCATCGCGGTGCGTCGCTGCCATGGCCTTGTAGCTAGCCCACCGCGTTGCCGCAGCGCGGCACTTGCTCGCGCACGTAGTCAGCGCTGCGCCGCTGCCCACTGAAGCCATGTGCTCAGAGTTGTGAAGAATGTGGAGCCAAGGAGGTGCATTGGATTGGATTGGACGGTAGATGGCCTTGGCAACGTTACGCCGTGACGTGCCTCCACAACGTCAAACGATTCGGAAAAGGTGTGCTTGATTATGTCCTAGATCTCGAGAGTGATGGAGGAGAGGGTCTCTTTCCTCGTAAGAACTGAAACCATGTGCGTTGTCTGCACTCGGCATTGATTAACATTATCATATTTTCAGGAAACAAAGTGCTTCCAAAAGCTGGCCTAATACGAAATGGATGTAATTTTGTTTTTTTTTCAACTTTGGACCTGTAGTTGGAAGGACTCACAGCTCAAGCTGAGAGTTCGGTCAGACTAGGACTTAGGTTGATCTGATCAGAATCTTCTCAAGCAGATGGAACCCCCATTATTTCAGTGGCATAGGTCCAGAAAGCCATGCCACGTAAGAGTCTAAGAGGACGAAGGCAAATACAAGAATTGGTCCACGCAAATTGCCCATGGAATGCAACAGGTGCATTTTTCACTTGAGAAACTAGTTAATTTCTGATATCACATCGCCAATTGGAAGATAAGGAGAACATGCACCATCAGGCAACAGGCCAAACAATCTTTACTAGTAACTAGTATTTCCTATTTGCCTCCACATGGACTGTTGCACATGGAAGGAACACGCTTGGGCGTAGTTTTGTCCTTTTCAATGATAGGGACACAAATCGTAGAACCTGGCCCTGCCAATGCACATGACAAAGCCGAAGACAGCATGGAACAAGGCCCCCTCAAGAGGCTCCATTTGTGAAGTAGTGGTTCTTTGAGAAGTCATACTAGTACCATTCACAAAATACAAGCATATGGAACTAGTGGTTGATTTGATTTTATATTGGATAAAAAAGATGAACTATTGAACATATATCTGGATAATCATGGTAGTTGATCAAAGTACATGGTAAAAACAAGTGTTATGTTCATTTGAAGGTAAAGTTTGTCAATAAGGGAGAACCCGTCTAGGCACCAAAGTTTCTTACAAAAGAATTGAGACCTGAGAATAGAGACATCTCACAGGCTGAATCCAAACTATACTATCTACACCTCCACAGTTCAGTATCATTGATGAATCTGAACCCCTACAATAGGGATCAAAGCTTCCTCGTGTAAGCATCGAACAGTGCATCACTCTAACCCTTTACAAAGAGCCCTTTGATGCTTGCAAAGTTTTCTTCAAACAAAAAAGAACCCATTATACTCTTTATTTTCTATCACTCCACTTGCTCACCAATTAGGTCGAGACCAACAACCAAGAATGAGACCCCTTGGAACAGAAGGAAGTAGAAATGGATGCCCTGGGCTGACAGCAAACTGCGAGCAGCTGCTGTTAACAGGAGGAAGGAAAGAGCCAGTTCCTTCCTGTAGATCCTATTGTGCTTCTTCTTCTTGGAATCCTTTTTAGGATGTGACTCCTCCTTAGTTAGTGCATCAAGATTGGGTGCAGAGCCTACTCTTTGCTGCTTAGAGTGTTTTTCAACCAGGGCAACGAGATCACCCTCGGAAGAGCGACCTGATTTCTTGGTGACTACCCACTCGTAGGCACTACCAAGCTGGAACAAGCCAGAAATCATGGCATTGAACTTGGTTACTGACATCGTGTTCTCAAAGAGAAGGTAAGGAACGATGAATGGGAAGGATTTTGGGGCTGGGAGGATGCTCAGGATGGACATTGTTGCTGGAATGTAGCATACAACCCATGCAGGAAGTTCAGCTTCAGGAACAAACATCGTCATGGGAAGGATAACACAGAAAAGGGTGAATGAATAGAAGGGTAAGATGAGCTTGCGGAGGAGGAAGAAAAGGAATATGAGGTTGCACTTCTTCCAGAATACAATCTGCAGCAGAAAGTAAGCAGCAGTATTAGGCTAATTATCCAAAATTGTCTAAACTGTGCAGTAAAAGATAGCGATCAAAGATGAAGAAAGAGGGAATGAAAAAGAAAATTAGATGCGTTGTCATAAATTGTGGTAGTTTATTTCAATTATTTCAGTCCAGTGAACTGAAAAAAAAAAGAATGAACTGTCAGCTTCTTGTTCAATGCTATTCCCTAGTGCTTCAATATAAGAAAACAAACATAAATTGACTAAATTTTGCCATGCAAGTGTATAAAAACGCATTATACTTGATGCTTCCTGACAATTAGTCTTTCTGTACATTATCCTGTTAAACCAAAAACATGTTGCAAAGTTAATCTGGCAAAGAAACAACATTTTACTGAATACACTACATACATTGCGGACATTTTAGCTTTCAAGATGTGCCTAAAGAAAAAGTCCCGTACCTTAGATTTTATAATGTCCACAACGCAGAGTCTAAACAATTGCATGGGACCTGAGTGCCACCGGTGTTGCTGCTTTCTGTATGCTTCATATGATTCTGGCAACTCACATTGACACTGCAACAAAAGTTACACAAGTTAAATTATTACTCTTTAGTCTTTACACAAGGCACATTCTGCATAAGCCACAAGGGAATGTGTGCCAGTACCTCGACATCATTCAGGAAGAGAAACTTCCATCCCTTGAGATGTGCTCGGACAGCAATGTCCATATCCTCCACTGTTGTCCTCTCCATCCATCCCCCAGAATCCTCAAGCGCCTTAATTCTCCACACTCCCGCAGTCCCATTGAACCCAAAGAAGTTGAGGAACTCCCCATTCACTTGCTGCTCCACCTCAAAGTGGAAGCACAGATTTATGTTCTGCAATCTAGTCAACAAGTTCTCATCCTTGTTTACAAAAGACCATCTTGCCTGAACCAACCCGACATCCTCCTTTCCCTGGAAGTTACACACTAAACTTGTCAGAAAACATAACTAATAGAACTCGTAGTCAGATAAGTGGAGTAACAACATATTTACAGCAGCCAGCATTGTTCGGTTCAGTCAAACCTTGAAATGAGGCACCGTTCGCTTCAGGAAATCCGATTGTGGCTGGAAATCGGCATCAAAGATGACAACAAACTCATAATCTTTCACATAACTGCACTTCATGGCTGATTTTAGGTTTCCAGCCTTGTAGCCGTCCCGGATCACCCGGTGCCGGTATATTATGCGCACACCCTCCCGCTGCCATTTCTCCACCTCCTCCTTGATAAGTGCCGAAGTGGTAGCATCATCAGAATCGTCCAACACTTGTACCAAGAAGTTTGACTTTGGCCAGTCCAGGTTGCAAACTGCACCAATGGATTGCTGGTACACCTGCAAAGTGCAAACATCCAAATGAAAGAAGTTAATTGAAAGAATTACACTCGAGATTTCCCAAACTAAGTGTAGTAGAACTTGAATTTAACATTTTCCTAGCTTTTTCTGATGCTCTAGATTAATGGAAGATCTTTACTAGGGTATGCTATACTACTAGTTTGACATTCAATCACACGCCTTCTCAATTATTATCCAGACCGAGATTTGGGATACAGTGTGATTTAAAATTACGAGTCCCAACCGCAAAATTCAACCCTTTGTAATGCAAAAACCAAATTTTGTTGCTGTTCTAAGATGCAAATTAAGTAAGAGACATCAACCTAAACTTCAGAAAGCACCAAAATTGTGACTGAAGAACACAGGTCAAAGATCCGAAACCAATGCAGTCCACGCTTATTGCGAATCCCAAAACGCCAGCCTCTCCCCCACTCTAGTTGGAACTTAGACTTCCTACCCGCACCATGAAGCCCCAATTGCAGCTCAAAAATCGAATCTTTCGATCCGGCAGATACGAATGCGGCGAGAGAAACACTCGATCCAAAATTCCCATTTTGAGCATACCACAACACAAGCACGAAGTAACTGATTGGAGTTTGCTTTGGGCTTACCTCCCTCTCGTTGCACATGGGAATCTGCACGAGCACCATGGGGAAGTCCTCGGCGCCGGCCTCGACGTCCGCCTTGCCGCCGGCCTGCGGGGCGGGCTTGATGCCCTTGAGCCTGATCCAGAAGCAGCCGAGGCAAAGGACGAGCCGGTCGACGCTCTGGATCAAGAAGAGCACGACGCACGCGTTGGTCAGGAACTGCAGCGGCGGCGCGAGGTACTCGAGGCGGACGCGCATCCACCCCGCGTAGGCGGCGGCGAAGAGCCCGTCCACGTCGAGGAGCCCCGGCACTTCCAGGTGCCACCCCTGGAGGTAGGCGGCCACCTCGACGGCGAGCAGCAGCAGGGACAGCACCAGGAAGACCCGGATGCAGCCGTAGAAGCGCGCGCGCAGCGCCGTGCTCTCCCGGGGCGGCGTCGGTGTCCGTTCGCCCGGCCGCCACCCGCCGGCGCGCCGCGGCGGCGATGGCGAACGCGGCGGACGCCGCACCCGCGAGCCGCCCGCCGCGCGGTGCGCCTTGAGCAGCAGCACCCACGTGATCTGGCGCGCGTTCTTGCCGCGCCCAGCCTTGCCGCCTCCCGCCGGAGACCCCGGCGCCACCTCCGCCACCGACACCTCGGAAATGGACCAGTTCGGGTTCTCCATCTTCACCACCACCGGTGTCCCGCCGCCATTGCCCACACCACCACCCCGCGCCTCCATCCCCCACCACGACGGCGCCATTGCCACACAACCGCAGACAAGAACCCACCCACACAACCAACCAATTCCTCGTCTCCGCCCCTCACCTACTCATCAAAAACGGCAGCCTTAATAATAGCCGTAGGAACGCACCACCGCGGCACAGCAGCAGGCCACGAAGGAGGGGGGGTATGCGCGCACAGCACAGCACAGGGAGCAGAAGAACAGCTCACCACGTCGGTCTAGGAGCGGAGCTCCCCCGCTTTATTTATCTGTAAGCTCGCCATCTCGTCGACTACTGAATAAAAAAAAGGCTTCTTTTGGCGCTCCCCCTCCGAGAACATCACACAACCGAGTGAGCGGCAGGCGACCAGGCAGCTCGGTGAAACTCGCGAGCCGGTGGGAATTCGACCCTTCGGCCTTCGGCGCTGCTTCTCGCCTGAAATAATGAAACGGCGTGTTTTTTTTAACGAAATTAACGGAACGGCGAGCCGCGGTTTCGTTGGTTTGTTCGTTCGTGCCCGCGCGTGCCACCGGATGGGGTCGCACGTCGGTCTATTCGTTGCGTGCGGGTTGGAGGTGCAGCCTGGCGCGCTGTCGGTGGCGCGCGACCGCTCTTACACAGCTAGCCCAGAGGAATTATCCACCCGGACAGCCGCCTTGACCTCCTTCGTCTCATTTGCTGCTAATACCGTGCCGATCAGAACGGCCAAGCAGTCGATTTTTTTCCATTGGTGTGAATCCATCTGTTAATCCTTTGATGCTGATACAATGATACGAACAAGGATCAAATCCGTTTCTGTCAGTACCGGGGCAACACATTAGGGAAGGAAGACAAAAACAAAAGATTGAAAGAACACAACAGAACAAAGCAAGATTAGGGGTTTGTTTGGTTGGTGTCTTGATTTCACGCCGGAATAAATGGTTATGCGGAGGATGTTTTTACCCCACCGCATAAACGCGAAGATGAGTTGTTTGGTTAGAAACTTGTGCCTGAAAATAGTGAATGAAAAATAAACCGATGGATCGAAGATACAACGGTGTGGATGGACTGCCTGGCTCAGGCATCGATTTTTCACGCCTGGACTGCGATACGCAAAAATCAATCCAAACAGCGTGCAGTTGATCTCCAGACACATACTGCCGCCAGGCAACTTGGCCCAGGTTACCTGAATCCAAACAGCCCCTAGATCTACGGTGCTGGTGCTCCCCTAGGCTCAAATGGAGACAAACGTTGCTTTGGTTACGTGTACAATATCTATGATAGCAAAACAAAAGAGTACCGCGATCGATCGAATCTGAATACCGGGACAAAATTAGTATCTACAGACAAAGGCAGCTCGAGAGCTTCTGAGAATTAGTAGTTGCATTTGCTAAATTCTCGAATCCCTTCCTTTGCATCAAACCGGTGGAGCATGATGAACTCATTTTAAGCTATTATTAGTCAGTAGATGTGGGAATTGGGCCGTACCGGCACTGGCACCAAGTTTACAATTGAATTCTACGAGTAGTTGTTTACTAGAGATAAAAAGAATGAAAATTTTGCAAGCAGCATATATAGTTTTGATTTATTAATTATTTCTTTTTGTGGAACCACAATTATGTAAAAGTACAGACACTTAAAAATTAGGGAGGGCGAGGGGAGGGGGAGTGAAATTTTTTTAATATTTTACACACACATTATTACTGCCTCGTTAAAAACCTCACGCCCTAGTGTGGGGTTTCCCTAGTAAGGAAAAAAGTACAATAATTGCATTCATGTATACATGTCGGCTACTCAGCATTGAGATCGGCTAACGACTCTACGATCTCAGGATCATCTAGTTGATGCTGATGTGGCTCTTTTGCCAATTCCCAGTCATTAAGGCAAGTGATTGCCCCCCCCCCCATCTTCGACGTGAGGGATGACATCTTTTCTTCAATTATTCTTCCTACATGTTGAACGTCGCTTCCGAAGAAACAGAGGATATCGGAACCAGTAGAACATCTCGTGCGAAATAGCACAGCACAGGGAATTGTCCGCTTGTTGTTCTTCCACCAATCGAGCAAGTATAACTTGCCTTCGACAGAAAGATCAGGATCCATGTTTGCAAAATCATACTCCAGGTAGTGGTTCAGCTCTGAGATAGAATTTCACGCAGCGGGGGCATCTCCCTAGCACCTTCCACCCACCCCCAGTCCCCCAACCCCTTGGCCAGATTCGGAGGACCCGCGTGCTACCTCGTCTGCCGTAGCTGCGCACCTCCCGCTGCCTTCTTCTTCAGCCGCCCTCGACCCACCTCCTCCACATCTGGCCACCCCGACCCCGCCTCCACCACATCCGCTCGTCCCCGACTCCTCTGGATCCAGCCGTCCCCGACTACGCCACCTCCACATATGGCCGCCCCAACCCTGTCTCCTCCGGATCCGGTCACCCCGACCTCGCCTCCTCCACTGCTCCACATCTGTAGGATCGTAATGGCAATCAGAGGGGGGGGTGAATGATTGACCTCCAAATTTCAATATTCCACTTGTGCTCTAGAGCTCCTGGAACCTCTCAGGTGAATCTTTGAAGACCTTCACAGAACTGCTTCAACACACACAGCTTGAACAAAGCAATTCAAAGACAAAATAGAACAACACTCAGCTTTATTACTCAATCTGATTTTGTGTCTACAAGGTGCTCTTCAAACACCCCTCAAACACCTTCCACGAAAGAACCTCTCAAGCTCTCGCTAAAATCACGTAGCAACCCTACGTGAAAGCTACGGGAAAGGCACTCGAAAGCTCACCATAAAGACCTCTCCTCTGCCTCCTTTTATAGGCAAAGACCTCTCCGAGTCTTCAACGACACCAACAACAATCCCTATCTTTTCTAAAAATCAAGGGACCCGAAACCCTTACCAAACACAGGTTTTCCATATCTCTAAGAATCTCCAGATACCGACACCTTCCATATCTCCTCAAGTCGTAAGCCTTCAGGACTCCAACTCCCAAAGCTTCTCCGTGTACCACCTTTGATCTCCACGTGCTCCAGCATGAGCCCAACCACCTCGTGACATCCACGAACTTCTAGACCTCAGATATCCCCATCCTAGTCCAGGTCCTCCTCGTCACCGACCATGATTGTCTCCACGCTCAACCTGCACATGCAAAGATCAAAGAACACATATCCCGGCACAAGTTCTCCAACTTGACCAACATTAGCTCACACACACGCATAAAAATCATCATGCAACATGCAACATACTAAAAATCATGAACTTAACCTAACCTTAGCCAAAACCCCAAAGCGGCGGACAAACAGAACACAATCGGTCGTACCTCTATGTTAGGGCTTCAGATTACTACAGCCAATGTCGTGCATCTCCACAACACACCGGTACTACCGATTCCCAAAGTCATCCAAAACTCCCCAAAACAAGCTCTCTGGAAAAACCATACCGCAACCTTGCGGTCATACCATTCTGTGGTACTATCGCAGTTAAATCTATGGTACTACCGTACAGCAAGGAAATCCAAGAATCCAAAACATGCCTTCTGGATTTATCAAACCGCCACGAAACAAACGGAACAACCGACCTGCGGTTGTACCGCTCCATGGCTGCGGTACTACCGTTTTTCACTTGAGTTCAAAACTCTCAAAAACACCTTCTCTGGAATTTTGCAACCGCCATCTAAAATACGGTATTACCTACCACCCCTAACCCTACGGTACTACTGTGTGTAAAAACCGCTCACAAGCCTCAGAATCAACCCACTAACACGTGGACGCTCCAAATCAACCCGGTCGATCGGACCACGTGTTTAAACCGTTGGATCTAGGCACTGTTTGGCGGTTCGAACGTTCCCCTTGATCTCAACCGTCCGATTTCAATCCGAAGGCTGAAACGTCCTTTTACTTTCGGACGGTCGAACGTTTCTCTTCAATCGAGCCGTCGATCAAGATCGACCATCCGCAACACACGCTTCGAACCAAGTGACTTATGGTAATACCACGCTTCACTTGTGGTTGTACCGCCGATGGTAGTACTGCGGACACACCTTTGGTACTATCAAAACTCGATACTTGCTGATTTCCACGAATTCAATAGAACTCAAAAGCTATTACAAAGCATGTCAACACCTAAGGTCACAAGCATGTCCCAAAGGCACATCATTAACCACCAAGACTAAGACTTTCTATTGTGAATGTGTTCATCATCAAATAACATGACCAAAAACCTCCCCGATCTAACAATCTCCCCTTGATGAATACATTGACAATACAAAGAAAATCAAGAGATGAATGTTTTGAAGGAAAGTTTCAAAGTCCCCAAAGAAGAAAAGAAGGTTTCAAAAACTTTCAAAGACTACAACTGAAACACTCTGGAAATTTCTCCCAAAAGATCTCCCATTTTTCTCCCCCTTTGGCAATGTAATCATCAAGTACTTCAAAGGAGAAAAAGTTCGAAAATAAAAGAGCATGCAGAATAAAGATCAAGAAGCTTTGGAGATTATCCAAGTCAATTTAATGTATTAACCAAGCCATCTTGTTGAGTAGAGCTATCTAGATCATATAAAAACATGTATCATGTGGCAAAGTCAAGACCAATCTGTACCACTTGAAGGATGATTAAGCAATTCTAACTTAATGGCATGCATTTCAACAATGACTAAATCGATTATAAGCACCACAAAAGAATATCATGAAGAAAAGTAAGAGCCTAACAGTGAGACAAACTTTAAATCTAGATGAGCTATCAGTCTCAAGTATCACCCTATTGCTTCACTTTCAATTTTTATTTGCATGTGGCATGCTTGCAGCATACTTCTTTTCAAAGGTGGCATGCTTGGAGCATACTTCTTTTCATTTTAGCACTTTTGTGTGCATATTTTTCTTTTTGAAAATACATAGCTATGTATGGCATACTTGAAGCACACTTCTTTTCATTTAAGCACTGTTGTGTGCATATTTTTTGTCTTTTGAATACACAACTATGTATGGCATGCTTAAAGCATACATCTTTTCATTTTTTCAACCCTTCGATTTTTTTATTGTAACATGCTAAATTGAGTGAGCAACATAGGAATGAAATAAGAGACATACTTGCTTCAAATCCAAGATTTAAAATAAGACTCACAAACAAGCTCATCCTTTTCAATAGACATCACAAAGTGATAGCAATAATCAATCTAGTCAAAGTTCTCAGCCATGTCATGATTTAGTTCTTTATGTAGCAAGTTTATCAAAACCAGTCAAGAGCAAAGCTACATAGTACATGAATAAATATGATAGAGAGAGCTCTACAACTCATTTGATTTCAATGGCTTGGATTTAATGAATTGTGAGACAAGAATTAGTAATCAAAGCCTCTGAATCTTTAATCAAAACAGCTCCCCCTCAAAATAAACTCATAGGATGAGCCACACCCAATTCACTCCTCAACCGGACAAAATGAGAAGTATCAAGCGGCTTAGTAAAAATATCAGCAAACTGAAAATCAGATTCAACTAAGTGGAGAATAACATCACTTAGAAAGTGAAATCTGATATCAATATGTTTAGTCCTAGAATGTTGTACTGGGTTCTTAGCAATGTTAATAGCACTAGTGTTATCACAATAAACAGGAACACTTCCCAAATCTATCACATAATCCCTGAGAGTAGAAGAAATCCAGAGAACCTGAGAACAACTAGCAGCCGTAGCAACATACTAAACTTCACCGTTGATTGAGCAACAAGACCTTTTTAGAGGACCAAGAAATTAAGGATGTGCCTAAAAGTGACATGTGCCGATGTGCTTTTTCTATCAATCCTACACCCCAAAAAATCACTATTTGAGTATGCACGCAAAGTAAGACAGGATGAAGATGAATAAAAGAGACCAAATTCTAAAGTTGAGTGAAGATACCTGAGAATTCTTTTCACAGCCTGACGATGGGATGAACGAGGTGAAGCTTGAAATCGAGCACATAAACACACAGTGAAATGTATGTCCGATCTTGAAGCAGTCAAATAGAGTAGAGACCCAATCATACTCCTATATTCTTTTTGATCTACTGCCTCACCTTCTTCATCTGGATCAAGAACAGCTGTAGACCCCATTGGTGTAGAGATGGGTTTGCAAGATGCCATGTCGAAACGTCTAAGCAAGTCTTTAGTATACTTGGTTTGGTGAATAAAATTGGCTTGCTTGGTCTGTTTTACTTGCAAGCCTAAGAAGTAAGTTAACTCCCCCATCATATTCTTCTCGAACTCCCTGCTCATAGTATCTGAAAACTTGGAAACCAAAGCATGAGAGGAGCCCCCAAAGATGATATCATCCACATAAATCTGAACGAGTAATAGATCATTGCCATGACGAAAAGTGAAAAGAGTTTTGTCTACCTTGCCCATTTGAAAATTATTTTTTTGACAAGAAAAGCTTGAGCCCCTCATACCATACTCTAGGAGCTTGTTTTAAACCATACAAGGCTTTTGACAGCTTGTAAACATGATTAGGAAACTTAGGATTTTCAAAACCAGGTGGTTGCTTAACATAAACTTCCTCATCAATAAAGCCATTAAGAAAAGCACTTTTAACATCCATTTGATACAATTTGAAACCTTTAGATGCAGTAAAGGCTAAGAGAATTCGAATAGCTTCTAATCTGGCTACAGGAGCAAAAGTTTCACAAAAATCAAGACCCTCCACCTGAGAAAACCCATGAGCAACAAGTTTAGCCTTATTTCTAACAACAACTCCATCCTCACTTTGCTTATTTTTAAAAACCCATTTTGTTCCAATTACATTATGTCCATGGGGAGGTTCAACTAAGGTCCAGACTTTATTACGCTCAAAGTTTTCTAATTCTTCATGCATGGCATTGATCCAAAACTCATCAGATAAAGCGTGACTTACATCATTAGGCTCAAAAGAAGCAACAAAGGCAGAATGAGCATATGAGTCGGGAGAAGTAAACCTAGAACGTGTTACCCTATTATGAATGTCACCAATCATCAGTTCTGGGGGATGATGCCGCTGAATAGGCAATGGTGCAGAAGGTTCTAAAATAGCTTCGCCACTCTGAACAACTTCTGTAGGTGATCCATCACCTGATGGCGGCGCAACATGAGGTATAGCCCCACTAGAAGCAGTAGTGTTTCCTGTTGTTGTGGAAGTAGAAGGTGCAAGATCCTCAGTAGGTGATGGCATGGGAGATAAATTATTACCAAGATCAAGATCATCCTCTTCATTAAGGAATATGCTTTCAGACTCCCCCTGAACCTGTGTTCCTGAAAATATTGGGTCTAGTATAAGAACTGACCTCATCAAAAGTAACCTCACAAGTCTCAACAATTTTGTTAGCTTCTAAGTTGAGTACACGATAGCCACGAGAGTAAGAGGGATAGCCAAGAAAAATACCATCTGAAGATCTAGACTCAAATTTATCAAGATTACCATGTTTAAGAATAAAGCATTTGCATCCAAAAATTCTGAAGTGTGAAACACTAGGCCTTCTGCCAAATCTCAACTCATAAGAAGTCTTGTGCAAAGAGGCTCTCAAAAATACTCTATTAGAGACATGACAAACAGTAGAGATAGCTTCTACCCAATACTTCCTAGGAGTAGCATGTTCATCAAGCATAGTTCTTACCATCTCAACTAAAGTTCTATTTTTTCTCTCTATAACCCCATTTTATTGTGGAACACGAGGAGAAGAAAATTGATGTTCTAAACCTTTTTCAGAGAAAAAAGAAGCAAATAAGGAATTCTTAAATTCAGTACCATTATCACTTCTTATAGCTTTCACAGCACCATGCAATTCATTATTAAGTCTAAGAAATAAGTCTTTAAAATGACCAAAAACCTCATCCTTAGACACCATAAAATAAACCCATGAGTATCTAGAGAAATCATCAACAATCACAAGAATGTACCATTTGCCTCCAACAGATTGAACCCTAGAAGGATCTACAGTGTCCATGTGTAACAATTGTCCAGGGCCATCTGTGATGATCATAGAATTAGGGGAATGAGGAGCAGCAACCATCTTACTATATCTACAAGGAGAGCAAACCAAATCTTTATCACCCTTAAGTTTAGGTAACCCCCTAATGAGATCCATTCCACTAATCCGAACAAGGTGATCAAAACCAATGTGTCCTAACCTACGGTGCCAAAAGAATAGATCCCTGGATTCAGAAGCTACCAAACATCTAACATCAGGTGAAAAGAAATTATTAAAGTCAGCTTTAAAGACCTTCCCTAACCGAGATATATTGAAAATAAGATCTCCAGAAGCATCTAAAACTCTGCAAGCATGCTTCTTAAAGCTCACTTCAAGGTTTTCTTCTATCAACTAAGAAACTGAAAGTAAGTTATACTTCAATTTACTTACCAAAGCAACATCCTTGAGAATGAATTTATCATTTACACGCACAGTACCTTTAGCCATCACAATACCTATTGAAGCATCCCCAAAAGTAATCAACTCATCACTGGATGCCTTAGTGAGGGAGGAGAACCATTTTGAATCACCACTCATGTGCGTGGAACAACCTGAATCCACCAGCCACACGTTCCCCTTCCTCAACAGCTGTACCTACATTAAGGAAGTATCGGTCTCACAGTACTGGGGTTAGTAAGATACGATCTAGGAACCCAATATTGAGATACACGATGAGTAGGAGCAACAAAAGAATTTCTGTTTTGAGGACACTGCCGGTCAAACCGTTATTTAGGTGCAGGTCTGACCGGTTGCGCTAAAACTCCTAATCCTGCAGCAGTTTGTTTAGTGGAGACAAAACGATGATGAGGAGCTTGAAAAAATTTTCTTAGCCTGTCTCTCTTTTCTTTCTTTGCTTTTCGAAAATAGAACTGAACCAAATGATCTTCTTTACCACAATGAGTACACTAATATTTGTCTTGATAAGAAGTAGCAGTTTTTCCCTTTACAGTACTCACTTTGGTAAATGGGTCCTTTGCAAATCCAGCAGATTTAAACATCACTTGTTTAGGTTCAGATTCTACTTCAATTTTTCCAGGTTCAAGAAGCATAAGAATTTTGGGAAGATGATTCTTGGCATGCTTAAAAAAATTAAATCCTAGACCTTGGCTTTTAACACTTACTTTTGATCTGTCTAGAATCATGTTCAAATTTTTTTTGCCAAAAGAAAATCTCTCCAAAGTATCCTTAAGGTACTCATTTTCTTTAGTCAATGTAGGACAGATTGTGCACTTAACAGGTCCATTCAAGGTTTTCTTAGAAGCACTAGACTGAGCCAATCTTTTCTTTTCAGCAAACTCATTTAGTTGCCTAGTCAAAGCTTCTATTTCTGTGCTAAGCTTAGGGCAATTAGTGCAAGAGAGTGTCTCATGATAAAGCATCTGTTGTATAGATTCCTGAGATGAATTCAGTCTAGCTTCTAGCAATTCACAATTACAGCAAGCTTTAGTTTGAGCATTTGACATACTTGACTCTAAACAAGTATAACTAGACTTGAGCTTTTCAATTTCATCATATGCAAGTTTTAGCTTATCATCACAAGAGTCATGTGTCAGTTTTAACTTTTCAAATTTAGTATGAATTGACCTAGCAGTCTCTAATTCAGTGTGCAAAACTTGACACGAATCACAGGATTCATCATCAGGAATAGATGCCTTAAGTCTATTAATTTCAGAATTTAAGCTCTCAACAACAATATCATGTTTCTTAACTTTCTTTTTGTATTTTTTAAGCTTATTTGTCAATTTAAGCACAACACGAGATAAATCAGTATAAGATGGTTTTACCTCATCAGGGTCACTATAGAGATCATCACTGTTAAGCTCTTCACTGCTTGCCATAAAGCACATCCCTGTGAAGTCCACCTCCTTTGTCTTCTTGCCATTGTCCTCATTGTCGCTTCCAGAATCAACATCACTCAATCCAATCTCATCAAGTGCTGAGAGTACCTTGTTGACCGCCTTACGATAATTTTGCTTCTTGCTTGAATCAAACTTGAATTTTGAACAACGAATTGGTGCACTACTACAAAAGGCTATCTTCGGCGCCTCATCACGCACGGTTGCCCAAACCCGCTCAGATTACATGCATTCACGAGCGGTTTTGGTTTTGCAACGTCGTATTCTTGCTAACGCTAAAAACCGCTCGTGAAGAGGTAATATCACGAGCGGTTCATGTTGAAAACCGTCTGTGAAGTATCACAGACGGTTCTGAACAAGAACCGTCTGTGATATTAATTAGTATCACAGACGGTTTTAAAACACAACCATTTGTGATGCTTCGCAGACGGTTTTAATAATGAACCGTTTGTGATATGAGACCATATCACGGACGGTTCCATTGTGGAACCTTCTGTGATAAGTATCACTTACGGTTCCATCATAGAACCGACTGTGATAAGTCTCTTTATTAGTAGGTGCCCGCTAGGGTTTGCGCTAACTCTTCACTCCCCAGCGGCCTTACGCTTCGTTTCCCTCCCCAACACAAGTGACCCCATCACCGACGGCGCCATTCTTCCTGTCGCCGACGATAAGAGTGTCTTTTGCAGTGTCACCATTGTGCCACAACTACGGTGACGCTGCGCGCCTTCCCCTCGTCCTCCTCCCCCCAACGTTCGTGCGCGACCCCGACTACCTCTCCACCGGCGATGTCGAGGTAAGATAGATCTATCACCTATTGGTTTGTGCTGTTGGTATTCATGTGAACCGAGCTCCTCCTCCCTCTCGCCGCCAGCTCCCGCACCTCCGGATCAAGCTCCCTCCTCCCTGCGCCGCCGGATCAAGCTCCCAGTCCTCCCTCGTTGTGCCGCCGGCCCTGGCTCCTCCTCCCTATGCCGCAGCTCCAGCTCCTCCTCCCTCTCGCCGCCGGCACGTTGTGCTACCTCGGACCTCCCTCGTGCCTCCAACCTCTTCAGCTCTCCCACTAACGCATAAGTCCCCTTCTTGTCTTCTTGATGTTGTCTGGTTGTTGGTTGATGCTGATGGTGATGGCCATTGTCCAGAGCCCAAATGCTAAATGTGTAATACATACATAGATGAAGAGTTGCAGAGAAGTGTAAATGTGTAATACATACATGTAGAGAGAAGTAGAGAAATCATAAATATAAATGAATGCAATGATTGTGCACTTGTCTTGATTCTTTGAATGAGTGAATTGAGATGTAAGTGTTGTGCGCTATTGAAGTATGCGAATGTCAAGTGTTGTCTCTTCTATTGATATGTATGGGTTGTTGATATATATGTTATGAATTATTGGGTTGTTGATATGTATGAGCTGTTGACATGTTATATTGTTATGAGTTATGACTTATTCGAAGTGTCAAGTGTTGTGCGCTATTGATAGTGGAAACTTACTTGGTGAACCATGGGTTTGTTGATATGTATGATTGATGATTTGCAAAAATAGATGTATAAAATGTGTGATATGTATGTTATGACTTATTTGTTGATTTGTCATTTTGTCAAGATGTCATCTGTTGCTTCTCGCCATTCATTTCACATTTGTCTCGTGTAATTGTGTTCATCTTTGGTCAAGTTCTCCTACCTTGCGTCCTAGGTACGCCCTACCATTCCATTCCTAATCTCTTCTCTATAAAGTCTCCAAGCGGTAGGTCGCTTGTGCCTTTAAAATCGGCATTATATATATATATATATATATATATATATATATATATATATATATATATATATATATATATATATATATATATATATATGTAGCAGGCACCAAGGGTGCCTCAGAACGTCCCGCTTTTCTTTAAAGTCCTTGCCAAAGTTTTCAAAATAAAAGTAACTATTTGGCGTTATTGAGAATCCAAAGCTTAACCTTGAGATTTTGAAATGGAGAGTTCAATTGGAATTAATCAAACCTTAACTAAGTTCTTTGTTGGTGTTCCTTGCCGCTTGAGGCTCTCTGTAGGTGTCTTTGTCGCCTCGAGCCGTTGGTTCTCAAGCCTCTCGCGTGCCTGGTTTGTCTCTTCTCTCTTAACTTCCTTTGTTGGTTTGAATCTCTTTGAGATCCAGACCTCTCTTATCTCCCTCTGCTCAACCTCTCCCTTGCTTGGGGTTTTCTGTCAAGGACCCGGCTCGGGTTTGTGTTTCAAAACCTCTTTGGTCCCTCCAAGCCACGCTTGGCTTTGCTTCTTTGGACCTCCCGTGGACCTCTCCACGCCTCTTGAACCCCCGAGTTCTCTTGGGCGCTCGAGTTTCTCTGACCTCCCAGTGCTCTTTGGGACCTTCTTAGACCTCCTCGTGGCTATTTGGACCTCCCTTGTGTTCAAATAGACCTCCCTCTCGTCCTAGGATTTTTCTCAGGTCATTCGGACCTCCTCCGCGTCCTTTAAGACCTCCCTTGTTGAGATCTAGCCGCTCAGACCTCCCTTGTTGAGATCTAGCCGCTCGAGACCTCCCCTTGTTGAGATCTAGCCGCTCGAGACCTCCCTTGTTAGGATCGGCCATTAGGACCCCCTCTCTCGAGATCTTAGCCGTCCGTGTCCTTCCTTAGTTGGATCCAAAGGTTCGATCTCTTTAGGTCCAAGACCTCCTTAGCGCTTGGACCCATCTTTGATTCTTGTGGTCAGACGCTGAGGCTTTGCCTTCGTTACCTTAGGACCGTCCGATCTGTTCGGATGGCCCGATCCTAAGGGCACGTTAGCTTTGTCCGAACGTCCCCTTTCTCTCCTAGCCGTCCGATTCAAATCAGACGGCCTAGTCCCGTTGACCCGTTCGCTCGGTCCGAACGGCCCCTTTGTTCTGTGCCATCCGATCTGGATCTGACGGCCTCAGCTTTTCCTCGTGTATCCTTGCCTCCGCGGACCTCCCATGGTCTTTGAGATCTTGACCGTTAGACCTCCCTTTTGGAGATCTAACCGTCAGGATCTCCCCTGCACCCTTTGATTTGGACCGTTGAGGTCCTCCTCTTTGAGATCTTGATTGTTAGACCTCCCTTTTTGGAGATCTAACCGTCAGGACCTCCCTGTACCTTTGATCTGGACCGTTAAGGCCCTCCCCTTTGAGATCTTAACTGCCCAGGACCTCTTCCTGGCTGTTTTGCAAAGACCACCTCCTCGATCCTTGCTGGTCTTTTTGTAAAGACCATCCTCCTAGTTCAGAGAATCCTTTTTGATCGGGACCTCCTCGTTGTGAGCTTTGAGGACCTCTTGTCCGTAACCTCCTCTCGAGTCCTTGGACCTCCTATCCAGACCTCCCCTCTCGAGTGTCTTGGACCTCTTGCCCAGACCTCACAAAGGGTCTTTGGCGGGGATGACCCTTGCGGTGGGGCCACCTCTTTGACTAGTGGTGCACCTTTTGATCGGCCCCACTTGCCACCCTCTTCACCTTGTAATTATGGTCTTGCCTTAGAACTCTGTATGATTTAATAGGTGTCGGGTCACATTAAATGCAACACATCTGAGGTACTTTATTTCAATTCTTTTAGGGCAAGCCCTGCCCTAGTTGTCCCGATTGCCTACATCGCCACCGAAGTTTTCCTTGTGGTGCACACTACCAACTCCGGCTATATAAAGCACAGGCGGGCAAGCCTTTGTAACTTTGTTGCTCATTTCTTCCTTCCTCGCCTCATCTGCTCGGTTCTTCCTTGCATAAGACCTTCCTCAGAGCTCTTTGAGGCTGTGTTAAGCCTCTTGGTTTCCTTTTTGGCTGAGTTGGTTTGAGTTCCTTTTTGGTTCTTTTGAAGTTCCCTGGCTTAGTGTGTTTTTCTTATTTGGTTTTCTTGCGAACGTGTAGATCACGAGTTCGAGGAGATCTTGGACCCAGCTCTTGCGGCAGAAGGCTCTCCATCGCTTGACCAAGGCAAGCCACGCACCTCCTTTGATCATTTTGAGCCTAGTTTCACGAATGTATTTCGGTTTTACTTTATCATGCATGGCTATGTTTATAAGAAAATGGTTTAATGTAGTTACTTGCCTACTTGTCATTATGCCTCCTTTATACCTTGTCTCCATCATGTTGTCATGTTCACCTTGTGAGCCTTAGGGTGGATATTTAGTTGGTGTTATTTGTTATTTGCCAACATGGGGGCCGTAGGTCTTATATAGCCTTGCTTAGAAAACGTGGTTCAAACGTATCATGCTTCATCTCTAATAATCTTGACTAATGACTTATGAAATGTGTGGTTGGTGCCATCAAGGAGCGACTATGGCGGGATGCCTCACTGTGTTGACTATGGTGTGAGACCACTTGGTTAAAATTGTTGTGCCAAGACCGGGTGGTCTTTTGGCATGGGTTAATGCAAATTGTTTCATTTGAGGCAAGAAGGCGGGAGTGAGTAGTGGTGTCTTTGTGCACACTTGGTTGTGGAAGTCTTGCCTTAGCACAATTAAGGACTTCACTTTGTGTCTGTTGAACTGGGCCAAATAGTGCAACCACAAGATCATTTTATGGGAATGATCTGGGCTGAATAATTAGCAATGAGATGGCTTGGGGCTGTTGTGGTTGAGCGTGTGATTTGTTGGCGCAAGAGGGGGCACCCCATAACCCTGTGGATTTCTAGACCACTAGAGGGGATCGCGAAACCTTAGCGGGCAGCCCTAGTCAGTTCAAAGCTTTGTAAAGGCCTTGCCGCGCTCTCTAGACTGCTCACCTAAGGAAGTGAGCAAGGGTGACCGGAACCCGTCCCGCTAGAGAGATCGTGGATTGTGGGTAAAGTTGTACACCTCTGCAGAGTGTAAAAATCTATTCGAATAGCCAAGTCCTTGGTCATGGACATGCTCAGTGAAATGGTGCAAGGGGTAGATGTTTCAAAAGCTTGTGCCACTGGACACTTCCGCGAGATGCCTTGGCCTTGCCTCGAAGAGACCTTGGCCCGCTCCAGAGGGGTCAAGGTTGGCTCGGGTAGTGGTCTAGGGGTTGGTTTGGACCTCTGGAGTGGGTGCTCTGAGTGGGTTTTGGGTGGCACTGTCACGGGTGTGACCGGAACTCCTTCGTTTTGGTTGTGACTGTGAGTTGGTGCTCACTCCACCTTTTTAAACATCAAAAGTATTATGTATTATGGTTTTACCTTGCTGCTTTTCAATCTATTATTGCTATTATTGTCAAACTTGGCTTTGTGCAAACTAACCATACAGCTCTCCATTGGTAAGTCCCTGCATGAATATTATTGCATCTTTGCTCCCTGTGACTTGCTGAGTACATTCCAAGTACTCATGGCTTAAGCCCTATGTCAAAGCATATTATGAAGATGACCAAGTGCAGGGCGGTGCAGACCTCTTCGAGGAGGAGTTCTTCGACGACTAAGATGCCTAGGACGTCCTCCACCCGACAGCCTGTGGTGCTTGTTGGATGGCTTTTGCATGTTTTGGTGTTCGAGCCCTAGAGCTCCTTGTTGCCAGTTGTAAGCCCTCGTTGGTTTTGTAAGCCCCATGGCGCACCTCTTGTTAACAAGCTTGACCTTAAGGTCCCGTTATATAAAGTTTAATTTGTCCGCTTCATCTTTGTTTGACCTCGTGGTTGTGGTATTGGCTTGTGTTCTTGTGTGAGCTAGCTTTGTTGTCCCGGGACTAGCTCAGATGCATGCAGGCAGACCACCAGGAGGTCCCACGGGACTTAGCTCGGGAGGTCCCGGACCTCTTAGTGATGTGCCCGGAGGTGCTACTGCGAGCGGGTGGCGGCCACGACCACCGGAGGTCCTCAAGACCTCTGGGAGGTCACATGACCAAGACCTCCAGAGGTCCGCAAGACCTCCTAGGAGGTCCCGGCACCTCCCTGAAAAGCTCCATGCGGTGCTACCACATCTTTCCATGGTGACTTCAAGCAAAAAAAATGGTCCTCCGGACCTCTTATGACATCACGGGTGGGTCGTCACAGCCCCGCACCCTTAGATCGTCGGGAATACCGGTGTGCCTTCAGGGATGCTGTTCATATGTAAATCTAGTCCGTACTGTGTATGTTAGGGCAAATATACCTAAAATACCCTCCCTCTCTCTCTCGCCTATGGGGGCAAGAAGGTAAATGTCCCTTCTTGCCCCCTATAAATAAAGCCCCATGGGCATGTAATAGGGGGATCTCTCCTCATTCGACACACATGAGCAATACATTCATATTTACATACATGCTTGTCTTTGGCTTCTCCTCTCCGATCCTTCTTCAAGACAAAGGGTACGGAGGGTACTCACTCCACCGCCTAGCCTTTTAGTCATGACAGGTTGGCGCCATCCGTCTGACCAACAAAGGCTACAAACATAGGAGCCGAAGACACCTCCACACCCAAGCCCCCTCCACACCCCCTTTGCAGGAAAAAAAACACCCTTCGGTCGAATCCCCAAAACACATCCCGAAGACTGTCCCCCCACACACACACACACAAAAAGGTCGAAGCCCCCGGTGACCCTTCGAAGCCCGGAGCTCCCCCACCCACCACTTCGCCCGAACCCAGACCATCCTCCGCGCGGGCGTCACCTCTCGAAGGTCCTCCGGAGCGACACCTCAAGCTTCGCCCTTCGGAGCAACCGAGCGAGGCGCCCCCGGCCCCGTCCGCCCTCCACCACCCTCGGCTCCTGCGAGGCAACCCCGGAGCAACACGGAGGCTCCTCTCCACCTCCGCCGCACACTCCGGCTCCGACGTGAAGGCCCTACGGAGCACCCCGCCTCCGACGCTCCGTCGGGTCCGCTCGAGAGGGCCTCCCCATTCGGCGTCGACACCCCACCTCTCTCCACCTTCGGACCGCCTCCGAAGCCTCGGTCGGAGGAGCTCACCACCTCCGTCTCAGCAACAGCAGCGAGGCACCCCCCTAGGGTCCCCCTCCGACGGCGGCGGCGAGGCTCCACCCCTGTCCCCCTCCCATGGCGGCGGGCGAGGCTCCACCCCTCGGGTCCCCCTCTGGCGGCGGCCAGGCTCCACCCCGGCTCCCCCTCCAGCAAGGGGCAATGAGGCTTCTCCTCCTCCTCCGCCTCGGTGAGCGACGCCCAGAGCGCCCGACGCCACCGCCCGGATGGCAACGCCCTCGGCCGCGGCACCTCCTCCAAATTTCGAGTAGCACCCGGAGCACGCCCGAGGCACCTAGAGCCTTCGGCGCACCCTCGACCCAAGTCGGCATCGGTAGCCTCTGGAGCACCCGGAGCAGCCCCGCATCGACGACGCGCCCCACCATCACCTCCAGAGCAGCGAATCGACGCTGCACCTTCGATCAAGCATCCGTCAGGAGCCCCTCGCTTCTCCGCCAGGAAGCAATCAGAGGTCCCGACGAGCTCTGCACCAAGCATCGCCTCGAGACCCCGCCTCGACATCTTCACCCCTTGGGAGCGACGATCATCACCACCACTCGCCACCACGAGTGCGACCCGGCTCCGACCCTTTCTCGGCATGA
Organism: Phyllostachys edulis; assembly: GCA_036346405.1. NCBI lineage: Eukaryota > Viridiplantae > Streptophyta > Magnoliopsida > Poales > Poaceae > Phyllostachys > Phyllostachys edulis. Next base: position 26,036,092 of record CM070553.1, on the reverse strand, counting down.
GCACACCAACAGCCAGAGGCCTCAAGCTCAACCCGACGAAGCGACACCGCCCGGAGCCAACCGGGATGCCACCTTCGCCACCAAAGGTTCCACTACAAGCGCGCCAAAGCCCACCCGCATCAGGAAAGAGCAGCCGAGGAGGTGACTCCACCTTCGGGCAGCTTCCAAACCTGGAGCGCCCACCTCCCTGGACCTCCCCTTCGCAGAACCACCTCGAGTCGTCCCCTTCGCCTACGCCGCTTCCACCTTCAAAGCCGCTCAAGGCTCCGGCGCCACGCTCCAACCTCAAGACCTCGAGACACCCGTGAGCACCTCCAGCCTCGAGGTCCTCACTGCGACGGCCAAGGCCTCGGGTCGCCCGCCAGCGCTTGCGCCCGAGCACCAGCGGGACGCCCGAGTTCACACGGCTGAACACACGCCGCCCCTGCGTGGCTTCGAGGTTCCCTCTATTTTCTGCCTCCTCAGCAGTGTATTGCCTAGATAATGCACGCAATCAACTCAAAAATCAGTTACAACTCACTAGAGTGGTCGGTAATACTCAGCATGGGCATTTCATCATTTATACCTCATGATTATTTTAACATAGCCATCAATAGAAGTAGTGATATGGTTTTCCATGTGGACAGCTTATACTTTTATGTACATCAATGAATGATACTCCATTCAGAGAAGAGGTTTGGTCCTTAAAACAACCTAGTATGCCATGCATCATTTCGTATCTTATTTACATAATCACTACTAGCTGGCACCATGTTTCGGTAGTGTACACTATTGTTAGGCCTGAGCAGTGCTATTCATTCCTCACCCCTTTAATTTGGTGCCATGTGGCTGTGTGCTTTTTCCTTCTAAATTGGCAAAAGAGGATCTGTTCAGTTATGGTATGTTTGGAATAGGCTACATGTGTATTATGCTTATAATGCCGATTCTGGTGCTTTCATGCCATTTCGTGCTAAAGCTGCTTCCAAATCCATTATTTACATGACATACTAATCACGCCACAAGATGGCCCTAAGCCCCTGCACACTAACTCACCCTCCGGGTGTGCGATTATAAAAAAACGCCAAGATGGCCCCGAGCCCTTGCACACTAACTCACCCTCCGGGGTGTGCAAAGTATAAAAACGCCACAAGATGGCCCCGAGCGGTGCACACTAACTCACCCTCCGGGTGTGCGAGTAGATAAAAAACGCCACAAGATGGCCCCGAAGCCCCCCTGCACACTAACTCACCCTCCGGTGTGCAAGTATAAAAAAACGCCAAGATGGCCCCGAAGCCACGGTGCACACTAACTCACCCTCCGGGGTGTGCAAGTGTATAAAAAAGACGCGCCATGGCCCCGAGCCGGTGCACACTAACTCACCCTCCGGGTGTGCGATGTATAAAAAAGATGCGCGCATGGCCCCGAGCCGGTGCACACTAACTCACCCTCCGGGGTGTGCGGTGTATAAAAAGACGCCAGCGTATGGCCTCGAGCGGTGCACACTAACTCACCTTCGGGTGTGCGATTATATAAAAAAGTCGCAAGATAGCCCCGAGCCCTGGTGCACACTAACTCACCCTTCGGGGTGTGCAGTGTATAAAAAAAGACGCTACACATGGCCCCGAGCCCCAGTAATTTCGCCGCGAGGGCCTCGCCCCAGCGGAGAGACATGTCAAACCGCGCTCAAACGCGCATCCCTAGTCGTTCCGGAGGCCCCGCCTCGGCGACTAGGGAGTCTCCCACCACGAGGGCCTCGCCCCAGCGGGAGACATTTCAAACCGCGCACAAACGCGCATCCCTAGTCTTTTCAGAGGCCCCGCCTCAGTGACTAGGGAGTCTCCCGTCGCGAGGGAGAGACGTCTCATATCGGGCTCAAACGCGCATCGCCCTAGTCGCTCCGAGGCACCGCCTCGGCGACTAGGGAGTCTCCCGCCACGAGGGCCTCACCCCGGCGGGAGACATTTCAAACCGCGCTCAAACGCGCATCCCTAGTCGTTCCGGAGGCCCCGCCTTGGCAACTAGGGAGTCTCCTGCCACGAGGGCCTCACCCCGGCGGGAGACATTTCAAACCGCGCTCAAACGCGCATCTCTAGTCGCTCTGAGGCCCCGCCTCGGCGACTAGGGAGTCTCCCGCCGCGAGGACCTCACCCTGGCGGGAGACATCTCAAACCGTGCTCAAACGCGCATCCCTAGTCGTTCTGGAGGCCCCGCCTCGGCGACTAGGGAATCTCCCGCCGCGAGGGCCTCGCCCCGACGGGAGACATGTCAAACCGCGCTCAAACACGCATCCCTATTCGTTCCGGAGGCCCCACCTCGGCGACTAGGGAGTCTCCCGCCACGAGGGCCTCGCCTCGGTGGGAGACATTTCAAACCGCGTTCAAACGTGCATCCCTAGTCGTTCCGGAGGCCCCGCCTCGGTGACTAGGGAGTCTCCCGCCGCGAGGGCCTCGCCCCTGCGAGAGACATTTCAAACCGTGCTCAAACGCGCATCCCTAGCCACTCCAAGGCCCCGACTCGGCGACTAGGGAGTCTCCCGCTGCGAGGACCTCGCCTTGGCGGGAGACATCTCAAACCGCGCTCAAACGCGCATCCCTAGTCGTTCCGAAGGCCCTGCCTTGGCGACTAGGGAGTCTCCCGCCGTGAGGACCTTGCCCCGGCGGAGAGACGCCTCATATCGCGCTCAAACGCGCATCGCCCTAGTCGCTCCGAGGCACCGCCTCGGCGACTAGGGAGTCTCCCGCCGCAAGGGCCTCGCCCTGGCGGGAGACATTTCAAACGGCGCTTAAACGCGTATCCCTAGTCGTTCCGAAGGCACCGCCTCGGAGACTGGGGAGCCTCCCGCCTCAAGTGACTCACCTCGGTGGGATCACGACATTCGCTCATTCGCAGAGAGAGATCTAGTCGTTCCGAAGGCCTTGCCTCGGCGACAAGCAATCGGGCCACGCTCGGAACGCGAGGAGCCTGCTAAATCACTATCCTTATAATTGTAAAATTCGGCTGCGCCCGGGAAATAGAACCACCGTTTCCAAACAGAGCGGGCGGGTACAAAAACACTGGTAACTTATTGCATTGTTTGGCTCTCCTTCAATGAAAAAGCAGCAAGAGGCCACAGCAAGAACAAAGCCACCGCGCATGGCCTTCGGCCCCGCTGCACGCCAGTACCATCCGCAGACATGATTGCCTTGACGAAGACGGCGTGTGAAACTAACCCTACCACAGCACAGTCCCAAGACCAAAACATACCAAGGGGGGACAGCGACTGGCTTCGCCTCCCCCTCGGTGACCTCGAACGAGCCCAGCAGTAACTTTCCGGGCAACTGGGGAAAAACCTTTCGCACCCCTCCAGGTCATGAGGATGCTTGGCCAGGAGCGGCCAAAGGGGGGGACGGTACTAGGTCCCCAACAGGAGCATCTCAAGCAGTCACACCAAAGAAATAATCAAAATTCGAAGGCAGCAGCAACTGCCACGCCTCGAGGCCCATGCCTCGGTGGGGTGGCTCAGCGCCAGCCCGCCCGCCCGCCCTCGAGGCTATGGCCTCGGCGGGCGGCCCGACGCGTCGCCCGCCTCGAGGCCCATGCCTCGGTGGGGCGGCTTCACGCCGGCTCTGCACAGCCCGCCTCGAGGCTATGGCCTCGGTGCGGGCTCAAGACCGGCTTTGCCCGCCACCCACCTCGAGGCTATGGCCTCGGCGGGCGGCCCGACCCGCCCCGCCTCGAGGCCCATGCCTCGGTGGGGTGGCCGTGTCGGCTCCGCCTCCGCCGCCTTGAGGCTATGGCCTCGGTGAGGCTGCTCCACGCCAAGCCGCCCGCCACCCGCCTCGAGGCTATGGCCTCGGCGGGCGGCCCTAACGCGCCACCCACCTCGAGGCCCATGCCTCGGTGGGCGGCTTATACTTGGCTCGCCCATCGCGCCCGCCTCGAGGCTATGGCCTCGGCGGGGTGGCGACACGCCACCGCCCCGAGGCCCATGCCTCGGTGGGGCGGTTCACGCCACTTTCGCCGCGCCGCCGCCTCGAGGCTATGGCCTCGGCGGGCAGCCTGACGCACCGCCCTCGAGGCCCATGCCTTGGTGGAGCGGCCACGGCGCTCCGCCGCGCCGCCCTTGAGGCTATGGCCTCGGCGGGGCGGCCCCGACGCGCCGCCCGCCTCAAGGCCCATGCCTCGGTGGGGCGGCTCCGCGCCAACTTCTCCGGGGGCATCCCGACTCCCGAGGGCCGGGGGCGATACGATTACGTCCGCTCGCCCCTCGGGATCACGGGATCTGTCCTCGAGACCTCGGACCACGCAGACGAGGGAGTTGTCGTAGCAGGGCACCAAGGGGTGCCTCGCACCCTCGGATCGTCGGGAATACCGGTGTGCCTTCAGGGATGCTGTTCATATGTAAATCTAGTCCGTATTGTGTATGTTAGGGCAAATATACCTAAAATACCCTCCCTCTCTCTCTCGCCTATGGGGGCAAGAAGGTAAATGTCCCTTCTTGCCCCCTATAAATAAAGCCCCATGGGCATGTAATAGGGGGATCTCTCCTCATTCGACACACATGAGCAATACATTCATATTTACATACATGCTTGTCTTTGGCTTCTCCTCTCTGGTCCTTCTTCAAGACAAAGGGTACGGAGGGTACTTCGTACCCACTGTCCCTCAGCCACTTTCGGGGGGTCATCCTCGCAGCATGAGGAGGAAGAGACAGCAACCACGAGGTACTCCGACTGGGAAGTGGCATCGCGTATTAGCAACCAAGTAATTGGATGTCCTGACGCTCTCCTGGCAGCCATGCTTCTTAAACTTGCAGGGGCTCAATGAGGTTGCCGTGGTTGTCATCTCTTCCTCCTCATGTTTGCGTGGGCGCACCCGAAAGTGGTTGAAGGACTAGGAACAATAGATAATATATATATATATATATATATATATATATATATATATATATGCCGGTTTTAAAGGCACAAGCAGTCATTGCTTGGTGGCTTTATAGAGAAAAATCATCACAGACGGTTTCAGCCACAAACCGTCTGTGATATATCAGTCATCACAGACGGTTTGTGGTTGAAACCGTCTGTGATATATCAGTCATCACAGACCTATCACAGACGGTTTTTAGCTGAAACCATCTGTGATAGTATGCATCACAGACGTCTGTGATGACCTCATGTCATCACTGACCCATAAACTCAGACGGCTCAAGAAACCATCTGTGATGACATTTTTGAACCGTCTGTGAAGACCTTTTCTGTAGTAGTGGTGTTTTGTCATCTTTGGCCTCCTTACTTCTCAGCTTGGGACAATTCACCTTTATGTGGTTTAGTTCACCACATTCATAGCACCTGATTGGACCACCTCTCCTCCTTGATCTGATGTTGTTAATTGCCTTGGTCACCCTGTTGGAGAAGAGTACAAGCTGCTCTTCTGGAATCTCCTCTAACTGTTCATCTGAAATGGACCCTAATGCAAACAAAGAAACACTAGAGGAACTAGAAGAGGTGTCAGTTTGGTTAGTCACTAAACCCAAAGAATTTGACTTATTTATCCTGGTCAAAATATCAATCTCATGTGTTTTCATCTTGGAATAAAGATCATTCAAGGTGAGTGTTTCCATATTAACAGAATGATTAATAGTAGTGACTAGCACCTTCCAGACAGACATATCTAAGGCATTTAAAATTTGATGAGCATTGTTAGAATCAGAGTATATGACATCAACAGATTGCAAATCACTAACAATTTTATTAAAGCGATCAAAAAGAGCATCTACAGATTCTCCTGGTTTCATCTCAAATTTAGAATACTCCTTTTTGAATTGATTCTGACGAACACCTTTAACAGATCTAGAACATTCATGATAATCAGCTAGAGTAGTCCAAATTTTATTAGCAAATTTAATATTAGCAATTCTGACAAACTTGTTTCTACTCAGACCTTGCAACAATATATTTCTAGCCTTAGTATGAGCTTCAACATCAGCAGTAATAGCAGCAGGAACTTCATATGGACGTTCAACTTTTGGCCAAATAACATTACCTTGTGCTTGAAGAAAAACCTTCATGCGTGTTTTCCAGTAGATATAATCTGATCCATCAAAATATGGTGGCTTACCTGAAAAGCGATCTCGATCTGATGCCATTGCAACCTTACTCTGGTACCACTTGTAGGATCGTAATGGCAATAAGAGGGGGGGGGGTGAATGATTGACCTCCAAATTTCAATTTTCCACTTGTGCTCTAGTGCTCCTGGAACCTCTCAGGTGAATCTTTGAAGACCTTCACAGAACCGCTTCAACACGCACAGCTTGAACAAAGCAATTCAAAGACAAAATAGAACAAAACCGAGCTTTATTTCTCAATCTGATTTTGTGTCTACAAGGTGCTCTTCAAACACCCCTCAAACACCTTCCACGGAAGAACCTCATAAGCTCTCGCTAAAATCACGTAGCAACCCTACGTGAAAGCTACAGGAAAGGCACTCGAAAGTTCACCATAAAGACCTCTCTTTTGCATCCTTTTATAGGCAGAGACCTATCTGAGTCTTCAACGACACCAACAACAATCCCTATCTTTTATGAAAATCAAGGGACCCGAAACCCTTACCAAACACGGGTTTTCCATATCTCTAAGAATCTCCAGATACCGACACCTTCCATATCTCCTCAAGTCATAAACCTTTAGGACTCCAACTCCCAAAGCTTCTCCGTGTACCACCTTTGATCTCCACGTGCTCCAACGTGAGCCCAACCACCTCGTGACATCCACGACCTTCTAGACCTAAGATATCCCCATCGTAGTCCAGGTCCTCCTCGTCACCGACCATGATTGTCTCCATGCTCAACCTGCACATGCAAAGATCAAAGAACACATATCCTGGCACAAGTTCTCCATCTTGACCAACATTAGCTCACACACACGCATAAAAATCATCATGCAACATACTAAAACTCGCGAACTTAACCTAACCTTAGCCAAAACCCCAAAGCGGTGGACAAACAGAACACAATCGGTCGTACCTCCATGTTAGGGCCGGTACTACCGCCCAGTGGTCGTTCCGCTCACAACACACCGGTACTACCGATTCCCAAAGTCATCCAAAACTCCCCAAAACAAGCTCTCTGGAAAAACCATACCGCAACCTTGCGGTCATACCATTCTGCGGTACTATCGCAGTTAAATCTATGGTACTACTGTACAGCAAGGAAATCCAAGAATCCAAAACATGCCTTCTGGATTTTTCAAACCACCACGAAACAAACGGAACAACCGACCTGCGGTTGTACCGCTCCATGGCTGTAGTACTACCGTTTTTCACCTGAGTTCAAAACTCTCAAAAACACATTCTCTGGAATTTTGCAACCGCCATCTAAAATACAGTATTACCGCATCGTGGTATTACCACCCCTAACCCTGCGGTACTACCGCGTGTAAAAACTGCTCACAAGCCTCAGAATCAACCCACTAACACGTGGATGCTCCAGATCAACCCGACCGATCGGACCACGTGTTTAAACCGTTGGATCTAGGCACTATTTGGCGGTCCGAACGTTCCCCTTGATCTCAACCGTCCGATTTCAATCCGAAGGCTGAAACGTCCTTTTACTTTCGGATGGTTCAACGTTTCTCTTCATTATGAGCCGCCGATCAAGATCTCACCATCCGCAACACACGCTCGAACCAAGTGACTTCGGTAATACCACGCTTCACTTGCGGTTGTACCGCCCGACAAGAGTACTGCGGACACACGCTTCAGATTACTCAAGAAAACTCGATACTTGCTGATTTCCACAGAATTCAATAGAACTCAAAAGCTATTACAAAGCATGTCAACACCTAAGGTCATAAGCATGTCCCAAAGGCAATGTATTCATCATTAACCACCAAGACTAAGACTTTCTATTGTCAATGTGTTCATCATTAAATAACATGACCAAAAAACCTCCTGGTCTAACAACATCTAGTACGCAGCGTACACTCACAGCTCCTCTCCCTCTTCCTCTGTGCCACGGTGACGTGAGCCGGCACGGCGACGTGGAGGTGTGTGTGGGCAGGGGCGGCCAGGCGGGCACGTCGTGAGCGAGCGGGGGTGGCGCGGCGTCACAGGCGATGGCTTGGCATACCGTCAACGTGCCGTCGTGCCGCATTCATGCCAGGCCGACCTGGGCAAGGCCCCACTCCTCGTGTCGTGCTGTGCTACCTGACGAACCCGTACTTAGGCCCGACCCAGCCCTATCGTTCGTGCCGTGCCGGCCCAGCCCGTCACAGGGTGTGGTGTGCCGTGCTTGGGCCGTGTCAGGCCAGCCCGGAAAAGCACAGCTCAACTCCAAGGTCTATTAGTCAGTATGGGATTGTTTGTTAGCTTGCCTTGCCTGGAGTGCTAGGTGTTTGATTTTGACCGTTTGAAAAAACCCTAATTAACAACTTTCATGGAATGCGGGAACTTTAATTTAATCAATGTAAGTCCTATAAAATCCATGCTAGAATATTCCACTCTAAACGGAGTCTAGACTCTAGACATGCTCCCAAGTACCAAACCCACCAACACGGCAACAAAAAGAGTACACGCCCGAATCACACGTTGGTGAGACAATTTTACATGAAGTCTTTAACCAAACAGCCTATTAACGACCAACTATGTTCCAAGTCACATACACCATCATATCTGCCACTCCTAAGGAGTTTGATAGCGCTCGGCTTCTCATTTTTCAACTTTTAACTCTTGATTTTCAGAGGAGAGCTCCTCTGAGAATTTAGAGCTGGCTGACAGAAGCGTTTGGTAGGAGGTTGGCTCTCAAAACTCTAAAAGTGATTATTTGAGGTAAAAAGACCACGCTACCTCTGTTTTTAACACCTAAGCATGGTCAGGGGTGAAGCCCAATGGGCCCACCCAGTGTCACACAATACTGGGTTAAACAAATTAACAGAGATTAGCCCATATATCCTATGCGTGCACCTTTTGGCCCAAAAGTTGTGCACCCTGGTTTAGCACAACCTCCTTGTCGTGGTTGGGCCAGGACGAATGGATGACGCAGTAGTGCGGCCCAGTTGACACGAGCAGTCAGCAAACCCAATAGCACCCACATGTCTGCACGCATCAAAGCCAGCAACCCAACACTAGCAGTCGAACACGTCCTTAGTCATGTCTCGCGTGAGTGTGTCGCGTGGCTATGGAGTCTACGTATGTTCTTCTCTCTCTCTCGACCCCCATAGTTCACAATTTGCCTTGCCTCGCCTGGTCGATGGACGGTGGACGTAGTCGCCGGTGTGGATTCTGGAGGAAGGCCTCAGCTGCCGCCTACACCGGCCACATCGTCCCTTGCCCAGTCGCCCATCAGAAGGACTAAGTAACGAATGACGGAATTTGCATGGGGTATGTCCCACATCTTCAGTTTTCCCAATTTCTTTCAAGCAAAGAGGCTAAATTTGTGAGTTATGGTTTCAATGTGATGATTGTTGGCTGTTTTTTGTCCGAAATGTAGGGTTAATACTTAGGGTTTGAATTTGGTTTTTGGAATACCGGCCTAGTTCGTTGCAAATCAAAGGCAAAACTGTAAGTGATATCCATCATCGATGTGCTCATATTGGACCATGTTTTGGATTTGACTTAAGAGTTTTTTTTACTATAATATCAAGTAAGTATGTTCCTACTCCTGGACATATATTTCTAATATAGTGTTTTTCAATTGTTGAACATACCATGATACCAATATTTTATGGAAAAGTTTTCGAATAATCGGCAAATAGCTGGTAAATTTATGGAAAAGTTTCTAAAAAAGAAAGCATCAGATAGTGCTACTAATGTTGCGGTTTGTCACTTCATGAACTTGAAAGAACGTAAATACTAAAAGATAATGTATCTATTTTTATTTTATCATTATACTATTTTTTTACTTCAAAATTTTAAGTTATTTTGTTCACATTTTATAGGTCATTGAGGCTGGATGATGCATTTTGCCAATGTTTGCTGCATAAATTACTATTTAGTAAAGTGTTGCTTGAAAATTATATATGTTGTTATATGTATGGCGAAGTGGTGAACCCTGATCTTTTTGTTCTAGTTCCACCCCTTAGCATAGTTATTAAACCCGTCCCAGTCATCGACCCGGCCGAGGTGTCAGGTCACTGAGTCACTGGTCGGACCGGTGGGTTAACGGTCGGACCACACGTTTTATTAAAATATATTTTAGTATGTGCACCATGTAAAAATGCATATGTGAACATAAAATGTTAATCCTCTACAAATGTGCAGTTCTAATTAAATTTAACATAGCACAAAGCGATTAGAATGTTCTACTTTTGTTAATTTATTATGGTATTATGGAGGCGAAGCTAAGCAAGGAACAGAAAGGAGTTGCCGACCGGAATGAGAGAGAGAAAGATGAAAAAAATTATGTGTAGCTGCCAATTTCACAAGGAGATTCCTACTAAAACCCTAGCAACACCCAAAGTACGAACATGCTCTTCAGTTTTGTCTTGAAAAACTCTTTCATTTGAGGGGTTTCTTATCTATTGGCCTCATGAGCAAAACGCGGCCGAGTCAAGCAAAACCAACCGGATTAGCTGGGTCGACGAAAACCCGGCCGGGTCAGCCGAATTTTCCCGAGTCAATTATATCTCCGGTCTTGTGAGTGTGACCGGCTCGACAAATCCTCTGTGTCTGGGTTTTTCTGGTTTAACCGCCGAGCCGGGCTGGGTTTTATAACTATGCACCTAAGTCTATTTGTATATCACTCATTTCAATTTGTAAACAAATTTCAAAAATTTCTTTACAAATTTCCCGAGACTGATTCAATTTGAATGTGATACCCTATTCAAATACAACAGTTCATGGAAAAAGCATTATCCTTTCAGATACAAATACTCGCAGATCGACACTAGTACTACTAATACTCATAGATCACAGGTGAAGAATCTAGACCAACAATTATGAGTTAATGGAGTAGTTTGGTAATTAATGATAATCGTCATGTGGATTAATATTTTACATGAGTTGGCGAAATAAGTTTGATAATCGTTATGTGGATTAATATTTTACATGAGTTGGTGAAATAAGTTAAGTCACATAATGATGAAGACTTTGGATGACCCGATGTGTTGGAAGTCATCAAGTCATGTGATCGTCATCATGTGTTGATGCTCAAGTCAAGAACCTGGTTTTGGAGAAAAGATGTGAGCCATCATTCAAAAGCTCCAAGTGGATGCGCAAGGCAAAGTTATAATCAATATATGATAAGGATGTGTTTCTTAGTCATTTTACTAGTCTTGGTGTTTGGTGTAGAGATCGGATTGCTAGTGTAGGTTGCCATACTATTAAGAGGGGTCTTGATTAGTAGCTTGAGTATGTCATATGTTGATAGCTCAGTATGCTTGCTCTAGCTCTCCTTGGCATGTTGCCGGTATTTGTGAATGTGCTTTGCAAATAGTTGAGGCTCATGTATAATCCTTGTAGCATGTGACTTTAGTCTGTGAATGTGTTTTGTAAATGATTTGAGTCTGTATACCTAACCCTTGAGGCATGATTCTAAAATCAGCGAATGTGATTTACAACTTGTTAAGATCATGTGTTTATTCCTTGATTGCATGGCACGACAATTCGCGATTGTGTTTCGCAAATTGAGTTGAAGTGCATGCAATCTGTGCATCTATTTTTGTTAGTGCCTGGTCTGACCACCATGTGTTGGGCGATCTGACCGGTCTCCTTGCTGTCTGACCAAGCTGTGTGCCGGTCTGACCTTCAGGCGGTTTGACCGGTAGTGTTTCGGTCTGACCGGGCTTGTGTAGCTGATCTAATCGGGCCTCGCTCTGACCCTCACGGTCGACGTTTTCCAGTAGGGTTTTCCTCTGGAGTTAGCCTTGGCTCCTTAGTGGAGCGGTCTGACTAGCCTCAAGGCGGTCTGATCGGCAGGTGCGATCTAATCGGCCCCTGTGTGGGAGGTTAGACCGGTTGATCATGTAACATCTAGTTTTTGTAATTGTTGCACTGAGGCCTGTCTGACCAACCTTACGTTGGCGGTCAGTCTGATCTCCCTGTTTTTTTGGTATCTCACCCCAAACGGCTAGTTTGTTTGTGTGGGGGTATAAATACCCCCTTGTGGCCGGTTGGGAGAGGTGCCGATGCTATTTTCTTCTCTCTTGAGCTAAGAGCAAGCTCACTCTCCTCGTATGTGTATGTGTTGCACCTAGTGAGCTTAGAGGGGCAAATCATTGTGTAAGTGTTGCATTAGGTGGTTGATTGTGTATCCATCGAGCTTCGGTACTTGATTCGTTCAAGTGAGCGTCTCCAACTTGTCACTCTTGGTTTTTGCCAACACCAAGACGACTTCTAAGAGTTGCATCGGTGATCTTCTCAAAGAAGGTTGTGAGAAGACCCGAGTGTTGTGGGTGGTTCGGTGTTCACCATCTCCGGAGTAGAGGAAGAGCAACCATACTAGATTCGAGGTGCTGGCTTAATTTGTGGAGCTGATGCAATTCGTTTGGGCTTACCTTAATGTGGAGGGGAGACCGATAAGTCTCCAAACACCACAGGAAAATATTATTGTGTCATCTCGTGTTTGGTTTGCTCCTTGTGCTCATTTACATTCTTGCAATTTACTTTGATAGAACTAATTGTGTGCTTGTCACCTTAGGTTTGCATACCTTATTTTAGACTTAGGTTGTTGGTGCACTTAGTTGAGAGTAGTTGTTTTAATTTTTAATTGAGCAAAACGAATTGATTTATATTTTTGCATCAAACTCGATTTTGGACAAAAGAATTTTTAAAACCGTCTATTCACCCCTCTCTAGTCGGCCTCCTCGACCTTGTAACAGGACTATAAAAAAGCACTAGCATTCATCCCAAAATGACCAGGTGCTTGATTATTGCCGAGTTGGCTCGCTCATCCATCAATTACAAGAACAAAGCTATGAGTTCATCTCACAATTGATACAAGAATTCATCTCACAATTGATACAGAAACATACACATTCATTCAGTTAACTACATTATTACAAATCAATTGTGATGTCTCATTCAAATCAACTACACGCTTCGGTTGGTCTTGCATATTACAGTCTCAAATCCATGCACAAGCAAAAACCATATACACTACTGTCAGGTATTGAGATATGTATATCAACTAATTGTACAAAAAAAGGCAAAACATTTATACATAACTCTTGTACAAGTAATAGATAGCACAAGGAGCAAGCAGTAACATATTTGTTCATGAACAAGTAATAGCAAGTAGTATGACCATCATTCAGTGATTCATACATTGATCAACATGTGGGCAGCAAAAATATTTCACATCTAAGCAGAAACAAAAGAATTATTTCACAGTAGAGGGAGGAGGAGATCGGCTCAAGCAAGAAAATACAACCATCTACTACCATCTTTATTTGCTCGGATTTGGATTCATTCAGATATAACTAGGGACGGCGGCCAAGGGGACAATGGCCGGCTGGTTTCTAACCTTCACGGTCACGGACGACGAGGTAGTCGGGCAATGTGCTCGGTTCTTCTGCGTTGCAGATGTGGCAACGACGGGATCTACGACCGGCGATGGAGATTGGATCTTGGGCGACGGCAAGGGCCTCCGGCCGGCAATGGGGAAGGGTTGCGGGACCGACGGGTACGGGCTCCGGGGCCAGCGGTGAGCTGAACTCCCCCTAGGGATCCATTCAAGAGAGAGCGACGAGAGCGAGTGGATGCATTCAGGACACAGGAGTGGGGTTCTGCGGGAGATGGGACCGGGCTGAAGGAGTTGAAGTAGGGTTTTGTTGTGTGGCAGAATGTGGGTAATTTCACCCCAAGTCGAAGGGCATTTTGGTAACGGGTTAGCTGCTCCGTGCAGGGATCGACCCCGTGGTCGCTCCTTTCTGGCTGGGATCCTGATTCTAAAAATGAGAAACTAGGGTGTTTGGATGAGCTCCGATTGAGAATTTCGGAGGTGGAACCCTACCAAACACGGCCTAGTGTTGGAAACAGGCTATGGGCAGCAGCATCTCACAGGGGGGGTCAGGCTGAAGATCCCAATCGTGCATGAGCACATCATACAGTGGCGTTGCCAACTACGCTGTGGATATGCTCACGTTTAATGTGGTACCTTACTTCCATGCACCCAGGGCCAGCTATTAACTACTGCTTAGTTACTAGCTTCTAGTAGTGTACTGCACACCTTTGGCTAGCTTTGGTTGTGTTGCTGCTCGATCGTTTTATTCTTATTTGCTCCATGGAAGGGGGGAGTCATTCCATCTGCTGATCGATCTGCAGCTGAGCTCCTTGCTCCTGATTCCATTTCAACAGGCGCTGCAGGTTCCCTATTGTTTTGTTTAAGCTAGCTCCTAAAAGGACATCTCTAGGGTTGATCTGGGCCCTAATTCTAACTGTGTTTTTCCATGGTAAACTTGGATTTTGTGTTCCAACTCTGGTATCAAGGGAAAATGTTGGAAAACTGACATTTGACACACAACATTTTCCCTCTGAAAAAGTAATGACACTTTTGGAACGAAGGATGACTAGTTCTAGAGGAATTGCATTATTCACAGAAAAAAAATTATTGTTGAAATCTTGAATACGGTTCACACCCAAGGGTGACACAAGTGAAGTGCGGGAATTTTTGGCTAATCTAGTACATTTTCGTCGTGTATTTGCAAATCCGACCACAACAAAAATAGCATAGTTGGCGCACGGTGGCCGTACGCCAGCGCCGGAGCCGCCACCACGCGCTCAAGATTTCTGGTCAAGTCGCGCCTTGGCTAAGACGGTGACCGTGCACCAACGGGGTGCCATGTGTCGCATTAGTTAGGGTTAGTTACGATAGTTAGAGTTAGGATTAATTAGGGTTAGTGTTAGGCTGAAATTTGGAAGAATTTTAAAATATAGAAAATGAGTCCAAAAAATTATGAATTTTTTTGTGGAGCCTCCCGACACCATGTACTTGCTTGTGTAAATTTGCTATAATTTTATTCATTTAGAATTTTTATCGCTATTTCGCATAAGTGCCATGTTCGTACGAATCAATAAATGTAGAAAATGAGTTCCAAAAATTATGAAATTTATCTTGAAGGCTCCTCACGCAGTGGATTTGATTGTGTAATGTTTTGGCAATTTTATATGTGTTCTGGTATTGTCTTGAAAATTTAGGATTTCGGTCGCGAAAATTTTGATTTTAGGTTTTGGAAATTAGGGTTTCATAATTTCATGTGACTTGGAATGTATAGAAAAAAAAGTTGCATTGCAACTCCATTGGAGATGTCGATATATAATATGGAAACACACATAACAACAAAAATACACGTACAAATATAGCAAAACAAAATCGCATAACACGCGATACTATATGGCTCACTCGTCGAGCCACCACTCTCTGCTGTCATGGCCAAGGTCGCGTCTTATTTATATTTTGCACCGAGCATGACCTGTGGAATATGTCCACCGGTTCAGAGAGCGCGTGTCGGTTTGGAGGGGGTACGGAGACCGTTGAGGCGGAGGTGTACCAGTAGGCTGACTTTGGAGCAAAGTCTGGTAGGCGTACATGTCGTCTTGATGAGCCATGCCGACCTGCGGGACACCTCCGAAGAATTCATCCACGATGGAGGATATAAAATCACTGTGGAGGTACGATGCCTACAACTCCGGTTGCGTGGATGAGATTTGGCCTTGGACGTACGGCGAGGCAGCGAACCCGGAGGAGCTCTGCCCTTGAACGTACGGTGGGGCAGTGAACCCGGAGGAGCTCTGCCCTGCGTATGCTAGAAACCCTGATTGCCATTGTCCGTGCCCTGGCACCATGTACTACTCCCTAGAAGGAGCTGGGAGGCCCGTATCGTCGTCATCAGTCGACGTGAACTGGCCGCCACCGCCAGGCCAACTGAAGGCTGCAAGACGGAACGATGTTAGTACAAATAAATACTCTAGACATAAACTAAGAACCTCGTACCTCCCAAATGTGTAGTGCAGATGACCGAGAGGGAGCGCCAATCTGTGTACCGGGTCCAGACGGCAGAAGTGATTCATCCCGACAAACCTACAGCGGGAGAAAGACATGATGTTAGCGGAATGTAAGGCATAACTAAAAAACTGAACATATATCTGTACATAGCAACTTACCTCTACACCGACCTGGCCCGCAGATGACCAACAGAGAACGCTACGATGCCTGCCAGACTCGCTAGGCCGTGGTGACCTAGCAAGTGAGCACGACCCACCCACTTGGTGCCCGATGCGTAGGACGTCGTTCGTCGAACGACCACAGCTCAAGTTCTTTATTACCTTCTTCATCTCTGCTGAGATGTGCTTCAAAACTTTTTTATATCCCGCTGGGGTTCTATCTAGGCTGCAGAGGGCGGCCTCCGATGCGCTATGGACACGCTGCGCCCGTTCCAACTGTAGTGACATACGTAACAGGTTCATTAACAAAGAGTACGAATATCGTCAATGAAACGACCAGAGGTTGTAAGTGTTGTACGGTGTTGTCACGCCGCGAAGCACTGTGACGGTCGTACGTGCAGCGGAGGCTTTCGTGGTGCGTGTCCGATGTCACCCAGTCCAGGTGCTCCGGTGGAGGAATAGTGAGTCTTGCGTGCATCCGTGGCACGTACCACTCCAAGTACGCACCATACGCCCCAAGGTCGTACGGACGCGACTCATTCCAGACATCCATGTGCGTCCTGTCCGTCCATGCTGCTGTCCACTCCTGTTGGACCGAGCGTCAGTCCTGAATATACCCACCCGCCCTCGATTGCCTGCATTTCTGGAAGGATTGATGTTAGAAAAGAAGACGTAAGGATTTTAAACATTATTCGGATGAAGTTTGACTCTTAAGTGTATGACTCGCTGCAGGAGCTTGCCGTCCGGGGGGAGCACGAACTGGTACCGACCAAACTATCGCATTACGTGCTTCGGCGCGTAAGGCTCCACCATATGTGCGAACACCAGGTGGCATATCGTCGTCCACAGTCCTACGTCCTGGATGCATTGCACGGACAGCCCATGCGGCGCTACCGTGCGTAAGAAATCATGACACCATGGACACCAGATGATGTCGCTCTCATGCAACGACTTGAACTCTTTGTGGTACAACGAGTAGTACCTCACCGGTCTTTCACTGGCCCAGCGCAGACGGGCTACTTGGTCATGCGGAATAGGGTACGGGTGTATTGCTATCTCGATGGTCGGCCGCCCAACAGGGAAGTGCTCCCAACTCCACAGATACAGGAGTATGTAGCAGACGGCCAGGTTGGTACCAGCAAGGCCGCGCCGCGAAGCGTCACACAACCCTCGGTATATGGCGCAAAGGACGGCTGATCCCTAGCAGTACTGAGGCATCGGCCCAGCCCCCACGTCAACCAAAGACTCAGCGACGCGGATGAAGCTGGGGTACAAAAAATCGCCCTTGTGGTTGAAAACATGATCCAACCAAAGAGCTGGAGAAAGCACGTAACGAGGTGCACCCTGCGGGCATTCGCTGAACTGCCTCAGCCAAACCCGGGGGACGCCATGTGCACCCTCCGGGAGAGGTTGGCCGAACCACTACTCCAGCTTGGCCTTCCAGTCTGCACTTGGAGGGCTCGCTACAAGCGGCTCACCCCGGGTCGGGAGTCCGATCAAGAACAAGATGTCTTGCAGGGTGACTGTCATCTCACCCCACCGAAAGTGGAAGGTATATGTCTCAGGCCTCCACCTGTCGATAAGTGCCGACAGCAGGCTAGCGTCTAGGGTGAATTGGCATCCAATAGTGACCAGCCTCACAAAGGGCAACAAGCCCATGTCCCGGAGGATTGGGACGTAGTGATCGTCCAGCTCCCAGTAATCCCTCCCCGCCCGAAGCAGCAGGGGTAAAGGGCCATCGGCATCACCGGCGATCCACAGCTTGCACCAATGGCCCTCATTGTAGAAGTGTTCTAGAACCCCCAATAGAGATATGGCTTGCAACACATGGAATAGAGGGAACATTAGTGAGAAGATGTCTAATGAACATAAAAGATTGTAAATTAATTGCAGAGTAGTTTTCCTGGGGTGATAAGCTACATGATAAGCTAGCTTAATTAGATTATACTCGTCTGTTCTTCGGTGAATGCATTTCTTATTATTTAATTTCGCTTTACGGCCAAACTAACACTACAAATTAATGTACACTATTTTATTAATTAATTAGTACTAATTATTTTGTAACTAATAAACACTGTAAATTAAAAATTATGACCAAACTACCTGCAAACGACGGCGGTTAATAACGCTGAAATGTCCCAAAAATATAATCAACGGAGCAAGAGAGCGAGCGACTGTGAAATGAAATGAACGAGCGGAAAAGCGAGCGACTGTGAAATGAAATGAACGAGCGGAAGAGAGAGCGGGCGACTGCGAAATAAAATCGCGCTCGCTTCCTCTAATTTATAGCCGCTGCTCGAAGGGAATTCTTATCCCACGCGTGCTAATTAAGCCATGCATTTTGGGGGACAAAAATTTGATGGATTAGACAAGGAGGTGACAGGATGACGAGTGATTGGTACTTTTTGTGGAAAAGTAAGGCCAAATGGAGGAAGAGCTTCATTCAGATATTTGGACAATCAATGTATGGCACGATTTTCTGTTGATTTGTACGAACATGACACTTATACGAAATAACGATAAAAATTCTGAACGAATAAAATTATGGCAAATTTACACAAGCAAGTACACGGTGTCGGGAGACTCAACAAAAAATTTCATAATTTTTTAGACTCATTTGCTATATTTTAAAATTCTTTCAAATTTCAGCATAACGCTAACCCTAACTACTGTAACTAACGCTAACTAATGTGACACGTGGCCCCGGAGCCCGTTGGCGCACGGTCGCGGGCATGCGGCGGCGACTTTGACGTTGGCGCACGATGGCCGTACACCAGCGCTAGGTGGCGGCGACGATGCTATTTTTGCAAATATTGTTTCGTTGTTCGTCATTGTTGTATCTGCAAATATACGACGGAAACGTACTAGATTAGCCAAAAAATTTGAAGCGAGGCGGCTAAAGATTGAGAAATTTCTGGTTGAAATCTCGAATACCGGAGTATTCAGATCTCGATGATTATAGTAGCTGCGGTAGCCTGAAATTTCTCGAAACGAGAAACTGGTAGAACTGTCAAACAAGAGATTCTCTGCGTGATTAGAAACTTCCTTCGGTTCTAACCTGTAAATTATTACACCCAAGAACAGAAAATGATAGTACTACTTGTCATCAAGCCCAATAACATTCTCGTGTTAGCTCCTTAATTATTCTTCAGTACATATGCTAACTTTCGCGTAACCTATATGAGGGTAGACCACGTTACTTTGTTTTAGTAGTAACATATGCTCTCTCTAGTGAGAAAAGAACGACGTCATATGATCTCGAACTATCGTAACTTTGACGAAATATATAGTCCCAAATATTATACTGAACTTATGGAAGTGATTCAAGGAAGCTTGCCATAAAAAAAACTTTCATAATAATACTCTTTTGCTACGATATTCGAAGAGTGGGACTTTCTCCTGTGGTTGGAAGGTACCTTATCTTCTCTCTGAAAAAGATCAACCGTTGATTTGCAAAGGGAAACTTAGGATTATGATGTTTTATTAAAATGTAGGTAATTTAGTAATTGCAAGAGCCTAGAAATTTAAGGTAGGTACGACTTTGTTAGAGCCAGTCTAAACATTTCACCATTTAGTATGGTAAGTACTTTACTAAATTTATGGTAAGTATGATTTTGTAAGAGCCAGGAATTATTAAGTTAATCATTCATATGGTAAGTACGATTTCCAAAATGCTGGTGCTAGTCTAAACATTTCATATTATATGTAAATGCTTCATACATTACGTAAATGATGCTTCACGTCACAAATACATCTGACCATTGCCACCATTGCAAAACCCCTTATCCTAGTGACGTTACTTCATGAGCCTAACATATCTTCTCACAATTCCCGTGGTCCATCGTCAAGCCCTTTTGTGACATTAATTGCCATAATCAATCCACACTATGCAAATGTACATAGTGAAAAAAAAAACCATGTAAATTGCTATGAGATCACTGGATTGCCGACTCACCAAATAATTTTTCAACAGATCTAATAACAAGTCACAAAATCTCCTGGAGGCGATTGGCCAAACAAGGACGATGATTTTCCTAATTAATTACTCATTCAACTACCAATAACAAAATCACATGTGCTTTTACCAACTTACCCTTCTCCTTCTGATTCGATAAGGATACGGAATTACTTATCTAATCTTCCACTGATCTTTAAGTTAATAACTGGCCCATAATTTAAGTACCTTTGTTTATGTATCTTTAATTGTGGGTCATCGGATCACTGCTAATAAACGGCTCACGTACCTTACAAACACATGAGAATATCAGAATATATAGTAAAAATTGTTGAGTAACTGTCGCTGGCGAGTCCAGTCCAATCGATCACCTCGAAGATAAGCGTAGAATCGCTTAGAACAATACAAGAACACAAATACATAATATTAGATTGAACACAGAGATATAAAGGGACTTCTTGCTTCTCTTTATTGCTCTTTTGTAAAACTGTAGTACAATGGTTGGGGGTCCCCCTTTATATAGGGACGACATATCTGGTGAACATGGCCTAATTCGTGGACATATGAACAAACTCACTTTGGACCGTTTGATTCAAGACGGGTGGACTGGATGGAGGCGGGTGGTTCCCCATCCCACTTACGCCATTTTGTTTTTTACCCCCTGGGTGCCATCTTCCCATGCTCCCAGCCCAAACACCTTCAATCCCCTTCCTCCTGTGACCAAGCAAGGGTTAAAGGAGGCTGCCGCTCCTGCCCCCGGCCCCGCTCCGGCGACGATTCGCCGACCGTGCGCGCCTCCTCCTCCCACGGCATCTCCCCTACCCATCCCGTTGTTGTCCCCTCTGTGGCTTCTTCTCCAATCGTGTTTGCCAGGGATGGCCATAGGGAGGTGGTGGGCGGCGGGATGAGCAGGGGCGTCGCCGCAGCGGCGGTGGGCACATGCAACGCAAAGAACGGTGGAGGAGGCCAACGAGGCGGAGTGGACAGCGACATTGATAGAGGAGGCGGTGCTGATTAGCACACGATTGGAGAAGCCACCTTCCATATGTGCAAGGGCTTCTTCTTTGGCTTCTTCTCCAATCGTGTTCGCCTCCCTTCCAGCTGCCGCCTCCCCCTCCAGCCGTTGTCTCCCCTCCAGCGAGTCGCCTCCCCTACAGTATCGATTTTTGTTATTCAGTTCTAAAAATATTCGATTCAGTTTTTGCTTTTTAGTGAGCCTGAGACTATTCTCCAAAGGAAGTTGATAGCTGAAGCCTTGCATATGATCATCAGTTCTTTAGTTTTTCATTTGAGTAAGTTTTTTTGGCTATGATTGGTGTAGATATACTCCATTGGATCCATATATCCAACATTTACGAAGAACATGGACAACAACAATGGCATGTCGTAGGAGCTGTGGGGGAAGGAAGAAGAAGAACAATAATATAGTCTCTATTTTCCTTGCAATATGTAATATTTGATTGTGTAATGAATCTGCTTGGGATTCCTTGATGGTGGCGTAATAATATAGCTTGCAAAATAAACATGCTTGGCAGCAACAATCTGCACAGACAAAGCACCTAATACTGTTTATAATGGTCTCTTTCATACATGACTCAACGAAAAAGTGAAAGCCTATGTGAGTGCCTACATGAAAGTATCAGGTTTGTGTGAGTGCCATCCTTTTGCAGTTGTATAGTATCAGGTTTCCTTACCAAACTGAAAGCATGTCAGTGCTAGAAGCCTAGAAGTGCACAGTATTAGGTTCAATGAATTAACAGTCTAAAAAAATCTAAACATGGTCAATGGAATAGCTTATATCTCCTTGATCAGAAATAAGCGACCTGATACTGTTTATTTAGAGTCCATGTTGAAGAAGAAAATTTCCAAGTAAGAACCATGTATTCAGTCATGATACTATTCTTTCGATTACAGGTCGATACAAGCAAAGATCTAGCGACTACATATTGCACATATTTGAGTACCATGCTCATAATCTCAATTCACAATCTCAATTTCAATCATCCATACATGGACAAGTAAAATTCATAACGTAATTTGACCATGTGAAAGCATCTAGGCCCCTAAAAATTGTTTTGATAATTAATGACAATATGTGAATATGGGATTAACGTATTTATTGAGTATGTACAAGGTTAAGTCCCATTGGCGCACTTGTTGATCGGGAATTGCACGCGAAAGGGTTACATGAAGATCTTATGACTCCAAAGCAAGGTACAATAGTCTAGGACCTTTTTCACTTTTACCGGTCTTAGGTGAATTGGTTGAAAGACCGGGTTATAGGCTAGACAGCCGTACTATAAAGAGGGTGCAAAAATTGAGTACCTTGAAAGTGAACGATGCCACAACTGCTCAAATCTTATTTGGCTTTATCTTGAATTTGTTTTTGGTTTTGCCTCAATTTAAATTTGCTGAATTTCTGTTGAGGCCGGACTGACCGACGTTACTCAGCCGGATGACCAGTATTGTTTTACCAAAACGGCGGTCAACTTTTTCCAGTGAGGTGCTGTTTTCTGGTTTTGCTAAAATCCTCTGGGCCGGACTGACCGACGACAATTGGCCGGAATGACCGCACTTCGAGTGCAGGGCGCGTCAACTTTTTCGAGAAGGTTTTCGCTTGAAAAATGCCAGCCGGATCGATCATAGTATTTGTCGACCGACCGCACCGGGTCTTGGTTGCGGTCGACTTTTTCGAGAGAGTTTCTAAAGCGATTCCGTTTTCTGTTGGCGATGACCGCATGTTTGCTCATGGACCGACCGGACCTCCCTGTAATGGCTCTATTTTAGTGCATTAAATGCGAATACGATCGTAGTTACAATTGAGGCCGGATCGACCGCACTGCTGTTGCTGGACCGACCGGCTCATCAAAAATTGAGTATTTCGTGTCCAACGGCTAGTGGAGTGGGTGGAGGCTATAAATACCTCCACCACTGCCACTAGGAATGTGGTTGAGCCTCATTTAACATCTCTTGAGCCCTTTGCATTGTTTCCTACTCATTGAGAGCATTCATTTCCATTTGCAAAGGTAGTTGAGGTATTTCTAAAGAGCATTCATTGAGTTTGATAAATTGTGGCATTAGAGCGCTTTCAAGTGAAGAATTCTTGCTCTATTACTCTTGGAGATTGCCGTCTCCTAGACGGTTTGGAGTTGGGTTCGGTGATCTTCTCAAAGGAGATTGTGAGAAGGCCCGGGCATTTGTGAAGGTTGGAGCTCGCCTATCCAGAGAGAAGAAGAGCTACCTCTAGCAATCGAGGGAAGGCTTAATTCGTGGAGCCGGCTTGAATTGATCAAGTCTCCTCAACGTGGATTAGTGAAGACCGGCAAGTCTTCGATACCACGGGAAAAAAACTTCCTTGTGTCATTGTGGTTATCTCTAGTCTTTACATTTCCGCATTTATAATTCTAGCTTGTCTATCGTGATAAATTGCTTAGTTAGAATCATATCTTGTTTAGACTAAGTTAATTATTGGATAAACTTGTTAATTTGTCTAAAAAGTTTAAAAACCTCCTATTCACCCCCCTCTAGTTGGTTATCCTTGATCCTACAAGTGGTATCAGAGCTTGGTCTCTCATTGATTTAGACTTAACCGTCTAAGAGAGAAAAGGATGGCTAGTGAGGGAATTGCTATAGGAAAGGCTCCTCTCTTTGATGGCTCAAATTATGCTTATTGGAAAATTAGAATGTCAATTTATTTAAAGGCCATGAGTCCAAGCATTTGGAAAATCGTAAATGATGGTTATGCTATGTCTCTTAATCCACTAGAACCCACGGATCAAGATACGCCAGAACTCTCATTTAGATGCCCAAGCTATGAATGCTCTTTTTGGCGCTTTGAACGCGGATGAGTTCAATAGAGTGAGCAACTTGAAAAATGCTCATGCTATTTGGACAACTCTCTCGGAAATCCATGAGGGTACATCCACGGTCAAAGAAGCCAAATTGCATAGGCTTCGGATTAAATATGAGACAATCATAATGTTGCCTCATGAAAACATCAATGAGATGTATTCAAGACTCAACAACATTGTGAATGAGCTCAAAGGCCTTGGGACTAACCTTCTTGATGTTGATGTTGTTCGCAAGATACTTAGGGCTCTTCCGGATAAATATGAGACGTTGGTGACGTTATTTCTCAACTCGCCCGAGTTGCCAAGGATGACACCAATGGGCTTTTGGGCAACCTCATCACAAATGAGTTGTTCAAAAAGGACAAAGAAGAGCTTTTGGAGACATCATCCTCAAAGAAGAAAATTACCGCTTTTAAAGCCAAGGCGGAATCTAGTGATGATGAGGATGGAGAAGAAGACTCCGACGAGGAGTATGCACTCCTTGTGAGAAGAATGAAGAGGGTCATGAAGAGGCGCCCCAATAGAAGCTATAACTTTGACAAGTTCAAGAAGGGGCAATCCTCAAATGATAAGAAGAGATATAGCAATATTCGATGCTATAATTGTGAAGAAAATGGGCACATTGCTTCTCGTTGCCCCGAAAAGAAGGATGACAAGAGCAAGCCATTCAAGAAGAAGGAATACAACGGTAAAAAGAAGCTTTTCAAGAAGCTTTACAAGGATGGCAAAATGAAGCTCACATCGGAGTGGGACTCAAATGATGAGTCAAGCGACTCCGATTCCGATTCCGATGAGGAAGAGTCCCCCAAGAAAAAGGGACTTGTCGGCATCGCCATCAAGGAAGCTCCTTCACTATTCTCCACTCCTACGTGCCTCATGGCAAAAGGAGATAAGGTAAAATCCATTATTGGTGATGAACCAACTTATGATGAATTGATGGATATGCTTGATGATTTAAATGAGTATCTTGGAAAAGAAAAATCAAAATATAAGGTCTTAAATAAAGAATACTTCACTCTAAAAGATTCTTATATGGAGCTTAAGGATGCTCACAACTTGCTTATCCAAGAGAATTCACATAAGTCTTGTTCTAGTGTAGGAATTACATGTGATATTATTAATAAAATACCTAGTATAGAAATTGCTAAGACTAGTGCATCTACTTCATGTGATGACCTACTTGCTATGCCATGTTGCTCTAATATTGATGCTAATCATAATATTGTTAAGCAAAATGATGCAAAACTTATTCATGAGAACTATGAGCTAAAAGAGCAAGTGACCAAGTTAAGCAAGAGCTTGGAAAGATGTTTCAAGGGTAAGGCCACTCTTGACAAGCTTTTGAGCGAGCAAAGGTGTTCATTCAACAAGGAAGGTCTTGGGTATATGCCTAAGAAAGGCAAGAAGCCGATAAATAAGCCCACAAGTTTTGTGAGGCAAAATGGTATGTATTGCTATAAGTGCCGGGAAATAGGACATATGCAACAAAATTATCCTAAGGGTAAGGTTCCATCTCTTGGTATATATGATTCATGTTATATGCTTAGAAAAACTAAAAATGGTAAAGTAATTGCTCATTTTGTTGGCACTTCAATTATGGGCGCTAAAAAGAATGCTATTTGAGTGCCAAAATCCTTGGTTACTAACCTCCAAGGACCCAAACAAATTTGGGTACCTAAAAGAACTTGACTCTTGTTTTGTAGGTGAACTATAAGACCGGTGGAAAACATTGGGTGCTTGATAGTGGATGCACTCAACACATGACCGGTGATAGAAAAATGTTCACCACATTCGAGAATGGAAAAGGAGTAGACAAGATTACTTTTGGCGATAATAGCAAAGGAAAGGTATTAGGTTTGGGTAAAATTGCTATCTCAAATGACCTTTCCATTTCTAATGTTTCTCTAGTAGAATCATTAAACTTTAACTTGCTATCCGTTGCACAAATATGTGATCTTGGACTAATTTGCTCATTCTCGGGTGAAGGTGTAACCATCTCTAACGCAAATGATGGCTCTTTAGCTTTCAAAGGCTTTAGGTTTGGAAATCTTTACTTAGTTGATTTTAGTTCAAGTGAATCTTGTTTAAAAACTTACTTAATCGCAAAAACCTCCTTGGGTTGGCTTTGGCATAGAAGGCTAGCTCATGTTGGAATGATTCAACTTAAAAAGCTTTTCAAACATGATTTAGTTGTTGGCTTGAAAGATGTGAAATTTGAGAAAAATAGACTTTGTAGTGCTTGTCAAGCCGGTAAACAAGTCGCTAATTCTCATCCTTCCAAAAGTATCATGTCAACTTCTAGACCATTGGAACTCTTACATATGGATTTGTTTGGGCCAACAACCTATAAGAGTATCGGGGGTAATAGCTATTGTTTAGTCATTGTGGATGATTACTCTAGATATACATGGGTATTCTTCCTAGATGATAAAGGTGAAACCTCCGGAATTTTCAAAAGATTCGCAAAAAGGTCTCAAAATGAATTTGATTTCAAAATAAAGAAAATCCGTAGTGATAATGGTTCCAGTTCAAAAATACTAAAGTTGAGGACTTTTGTGACGAACTTGGAATAAAGCATGAACTTTCCACAACCTACACTCGGAGCAAAATGGAGTAGTAGAAAGGAAAAATCGAACATTAATTGAAATGGCTAGGACAATGCTTGATGAATATAATACTTAGATAGTTTTTGGGCGAAGCTATTAACACCGCTTGTCATGCCATAAATCGTCTTTTATTTGCACCGCTCTTTTGAAAAAGACTTCCTATGAGCTTATTGTAGGAAGAAAACCGAACATCTCTTACTTTCGTGTTTTTGGTTGCAAGTGTTACATTTTGAAGAAGGGTGTTCGTCTTTCAAAATTTGATAGCCGTTGTGATGTTGGTTTCTTGCTTGGTTATTCTTCAAATAGCAAGGCTTATCGTGTCTTCAACAAAAACTCCGGTTTAGTTGAAGAAAGGCACGATGTGCAATTTGATGAGACTAACGGCTCTCAAGAAGAGCATGAGAATTTGGATGATGTAGGTAATGAAGCCTTAAGAAAAGCAATGGAACATATGCAAATAGGCGATATCAAGCCCGAAGATGGTCCATCATCCTCCACTCAAGTTGAACCACCCACATCTTCCACAAGTCAAGTACAAATCATTGAAGAGGATAACAAGGAAGATGATTAACCATCCAACCTACCACCAAGAATCCACAATGCAATTGCAAAGGATCATCCAATAGATCAAATATTGGGTGACGTAAGTAAGGGTGTCCAAACTCGCTCTCGTGTTGCTTCTTTTTGTGAACATTACTCTTTTGTCTCGTCTATTGAGCCAAAGCATGTAGAAGAAGCACTTGACGATCCGGATTGGGTGAATGCGATGCATGAAGAACTCAATAACTTTACCCGGAATGAAGTTTGGACATTGGTGGATCGACCCAAAGAACACAATATTATTGGTACCAAATGGGTCTTTAGGAACAAGCAAGATGAGAATGGTTTGGTCATTCGAAACAAAGCAAGATTGGTCGCTCAAGGATTTTCACAAGTTGAAGGTTTGGATTTTGGTGAAACTTTCGCTCCCGTAGCTAGACTTGAATCAATTCGGATATTACTTGCTTTTGCATCATGCTTTGATATTAAATTATTTCAAATGGATGTTAAAAGTGCTTTCTTAAATGGTGAAATATCCGAACTTGTCTTTGTTGAACAACCTCCCGGTTTCGAAGATCCTAAAAATCCAAATCATGTCTATAAACTCTCCAAGGCGCTCTATGGTCTTAAACAAGCTCCTAGAGCATGGTATGAACGCCTTAGAGATTTTTTAGTCTCAAAAGGATTCAAAATCGGAAAAATTGATTCAACTCTATTTACTAAAGTTTTAGATGATGAATTCTTTGTATGTCAAATTTATGTTGATGATATCATTTTCGGGTCTACTAATCAAGACTTTTGCAAAGAGTTTGGTGATATGATGTCTAGGGAATTTGAAATGTCCATGATTGGAGAATTGAGCTATTTCCTTGGACTTCAAATCAAGCAACTCAAGGATGGGACTTTTATAAGTCAAGCCAAGTACGTAAAGGATTTACTTAAAAGATTTGGCATGGAGGATGCAAAGCCCATCAAGACTCCCATGGCCACAAATGGTCATCTTGATCTAAATGAGGGAGGTAAACCTGTAGATTTAAAACTTTATAGATCTATGATTGGTAGCTTGCTTTATCTTACCGCATCTAGGCCCGATATCATGTTTAGTGTTTGTATGTGTGCTCGTTTTCAAGCTTCTCCTAAAGAATGTCATCTTATGGCCGTTAAAAGAATTCTTAGATATTTAAAGCATTCCTCTAGCATCGGCCTATGGTTCCCCAAAGGTGCTAAATTTGATTTAATTGGATATTCCGATTCCGATTATGCGGGTTGCAAAGTGGATAGAAAAAGCACCTCAGGTAGTTGTCAATTTTTAGGAAGATCATTAGTATCGTGGTCATCCAAGAAACAAAACTCCGTAGCTTTATCTACCGCCGAAGCCGAATATGTTTCCGCGGGAAGTTGTTGTGCTCAATTATTTTGGATGAGGCAAACATTGATGGATTATGGAATTAAATTTGATAAAATGCCTCTTTTGTGTGACAATGATAGTGCGGTGAAAATTGCTAATAACCCTGTTCAACACTCAAGAACCAAGCATATAGATATTCGCCACCACTTCTTGAGAGATCATGTGAGCAAGGGAGATATTGAAATTAGCCACATAAGAACCGAAGACCAATTAGCGGATATTTTCACCAAACCTTTAGATGAATGCCGCTTTTGCAAATTGAGGAATGAATTAAATGTCATAGATTGTTCTAATGTCATTTGATTGCATTATGTTCTTGAATCTTGATTGAATTCGCTTTTCGCTCGTGATTCTCTTATTTCAAGAACTAAGATAAGAAACACAGTTAGGGGGAGTGCTATACAATCACCATGTATATCACAACTCAAATTGTGCACATATCTACAAACATGCTAGAATATGTCTCTTGGAAAACAAATCTTTTTGTTCAAAAGTCAAAATTTGGTGTTAATAAATCAAATCACTTGAAAAACTAGCTATATCTACTCTCTAGTATATTTCAAAGGTTTTTGGTTGAAAAGATCTCAAAATTATCTTAAAAGAAAAATCAAGTTCTGGCCTAAGACTATTTCTTACTTATCTTGTTTTTAACCAAAAATGGCTTTTCACCCAAAAGTATTTCCAAAAGAAATTTGATCTTGCTCCCAAAAGGAAAAAGGTAAAGATGGTTATTTGTGACCTTTTTTGTATTTACAAGTTTTTCAAACTCTCAACCAAATCAAAGTTATTTAAGTTTGAATCTCGCTAAAAATAACTCAAAACCCGAAAATTTCACTTGAGTCAATTCTAGCATAAAATGAGTATAGCTATTCAGGCAATGGTTTCCTTCATATATTGCTTCCAAATAGTATTTCATACTCATATATATCCTCACAAGTGGCAAATCTCGTTGTTTGCATGTTTTATTTCTTTAAATCATTTTCCTTCAAAAACTGCTCTAATTTCTTGAAAATCTATATTCAAAACTAATTCGTTAATCTAATCTCGTTGAAATTGCTCCAAGATAGTTTTAAGTTGTGTGCCAAGTCTATGGAGCAAAGACAACACAAAAATGCTGCTAAGTACCTCAAAAGTCTCCAGGTGCGGTCTAACCGCAAGCTCAAAGTCTTGTCAACCCTTGAGCTTGTGGCGATCGATCGAGCTTTGCCTCAGTCGTCACCATGCAGTGCGCTTAATGCGGGGTAGTTTCTTCCTTCATTTTCTCACCAACCCGTCGGTTTCTCTCATTTCCTCCCCGACGGTTCTCAGTTTCAATCCGCGTCGCCATTCTTGGAGGATCTCCCTGCCTCCTCTCTTCCTCGTCCCTGGACGCTCCTCACCGCCGGACGTCGCCTCCTTGCCGCCGGCTCATCCTCCTCGGAAGGTTCATCCTTTCTTTTCTTTTTTCTCCGATTAATCGATCATCCGGAAAATCTCCTCTCAATAATCGGGTCCAAGTTTGTTAATAGACCTTTTAGATCACTCCCATTGTGTTCTACATAATCTTGATTGTCGGATTAACCCACATTTTGGGATTTCCCGTGCTTATGGTAAAAACCCTAGTTTTTTTTGTCTCGGCCGGACTAACCGGCGTGTTGCGTCTTGTCAATCCGCTACTCATGGATCGACCAGAACAACCTACGGCCGATCCGCCCGACATAAAAGCTTCTGTTTTTATCGAGTTGATTATCCTTACTTCCAATCAATTCACTCTTTGGTTGTCTTGTCCATCTCTCCAGGGATCATGGCAAGGACCAAGACTATTGCCGATCCCGGTGCTTCTTCGTCTCGTCCTCCTCGCCAGGCTACTCATCGTCCTCCGGTTGAGCATTCCGATAGCGACGAAGCGGACTCCTCGCCGTCCTTGTCCTCCGTGCCTAGCGCCAGTGATCATTTGAACGAAGAAGATGCTGATGTGGAGTTTGCGCCTGAGCCTCGTGTGAATCTTCACGCAATCCGGAATGATGATTTCAAGCAACTCAGAATGCAATCTCCTTATGAGCAGCCAAGGTCAGCCGAAGATGAGAGATTTCACACTCAATTCCAGGAGGATTGCTACAATCAAGTGGTGCTTCACAAGCAATTTGCAATCCAGAAGTACATAAATTGGTCGTATCTCAATGAATAAACCCGGTATGCGACCTTGTACACTCATTTTCGCAATGCTGGCTTGGATGGGCTTGTTAGCATCAAGTGCAACTTCAATGAGGAGGTAATCCGTCAGTTCTATGCTTCTGTTTACATCCCATACTCCTTGGCCACTGTGACTTGGATGACAGGTTCGACACGCTACACGGCCACCAAGCGTCACTTTGAGGAGGCCCTTAATCTGCCAGCACGTGAGTATGTTAAGATCCATCTTGAGCCCGCGCTGCAGACTCCGGAGCAGTTACAGTTCTATGAGCCTAATGTTAGAGTTGTCCCTGGTAAGGTTACTGGTCTGAGGCCTCTCCCTAGTGTCATTAACAGGATTATCAGGGCCACCATCTTGCCGAGGAGTGGCAACAATGATGCTATTAGAGGACATGCATGGAATGTCATAGATTATGTGATGCAAGGAAAGAAGTTTGATATTATGCACTTAATCTTGACTGAGTTGCAATCTTGCCACACTGATTTGGGAAAGAGGATGTATTATTCTCCTTACATCATGATGCTCATTTTGAGGACCATCGACTTTGATGGTACCACTCCTTTCCTCACAAACAAGACAAGCGGAGGGTGACCACCAGAGAGATTTGAGGAATGTGCCTCTTCACCCGCTTGTTGATGCTCCCGCCTCTCCTCGGCAAATTCCCGGCGGGGTGGACTTGATCCAATATTGTTGGAGGTTCTGCATACTGGTATCAACACGATTGTATCTCGTTTTGATACAGTGGATCGTCGCCTAGAGGTTTTGGATCATCGCATGGATACTCTTGAGAGTACTACTCAGTCTTTGGACTCTCGCCAGCACCGTGGAGCAGCATCCAACTCTCTTGTGCTTCAAATATTAGATCGATGGTTGGCTTGGTTTCAGGGATTCAGTCCGACATGGCTGAGATGACCACTCGCATCACGTCGATTGAGCAGACTGTTACTTATTCTCGGCGTCGACGCTTTGATCCTCCTTCAGCCCCTACTACATCGACTGCAGCTCCTCCTCCTCCTCCCCCTACTGCGTAGCTTTTGGTGGTTGATGCCAAAGGGGGAGAAGTGCTAGATGGTCCTATATATTTCTATATCTATTAATTATGGTTAATGAATGCTTGTTGGACTTCTGTGGTCTCTTTTGTGTGTAATAATTAGAGGATAAGCTTATTACTCTTTTTGCTATCATTGTAAGCTTATTGAACCTCTTATATATATGAACGCTTAATGCTTTACCATCTATGAGCTTGGTTGAATGATATATACTTATATGCTTGTAATTGGTTAAAAGTTATCTTGATGAACTTGTTGGTTAATCTTGTGCTTATATTGCCCTCTTGAAATGCTGTTTATAATATTATATATTGTTGCATTTCCCAAGTTCCATCATGTAAAAGAAACTCCGCCAAAATTCTCTAAAAATCTCTACTTGTGCTTGCAAAAATTCTCTACCTTTCATGCACATGTTTAGGGGGAGCTTTCTTTAAACCGGAGTTAGCAAGGGAATAATTCACAAAACTCATTTAAAAGCTTATTGCAAGAATTATCTCGTTGTTAAGTCATCAATAGAATATACACTCATAGTATATTCAAAACAATCATTCTTTCACATATTAAGTGTGTTGTCATCAATTACCAAAAAGGGGGAGACTGAAAGCATCTAAGCCCCTAAAAATTGTTTTGATAATTAATGACAATATGTGAATATGGGATTAACGTATTTATTGAGTATGTACAAGGTTAAGTCCCATTGGCGCACTTGTTGATCGGGAATTGCACGCGAAAGGGTTACATGAAGATCTTATGACTCCAAAGCAAGGTTGTAAGACCCGGGATTAACACTCCCGAATCCTCTGTGCATTTCTGAACTAGTCCCATGATCAGTAGCTAGTTCACACAGTAAACAAATATGGTAACAAAATCATATCACAATTTTATTAATAAATAACAACAGAGTTGATTACCAAGGAGGCTTACAGGCCAACAATAAAATAAACACAGCGGAAGACGAAGAAGATGTAGTAGAGTCCAGTTAATCTGCCACAGGCAATCGACTGTGGAAGCGGCCTAGTCGTCGAGATCCACACCGATGATGAAGTTCTTCTCCTCTGAAATTATTTGCATTAAGCAAGAATGAGCACAACTACCGTGCTCGCAAGTTACACCCGTCAAATAACAGAATGACATGCATACATGGATATCTCAAAGGAAGGCTTAATATGGTTGAATTTGCATAAAGCAAAGATTTTCTTTAAATACTTGTACTAAGTTCCAAAGCAGTTATTACATAACTAAAATTCATTTTCTAAATCAATTTTATAGTCGATAACATTCACACATGAATGGTGAAGGATACCCTCCTATCACATAGCTTCCCGCCCAATTCCCATTTGGATAAACCAGTTGATGAAGTCTTTTAAATCAAAATCCAAGTCTAACTTTGAGTGGCTTTGCTAGTATGTCCATGATCATGACGCTGCTATTCAATAGTTTTACACTCGCAGAGTTTGTGCAGCTTTACCCACATGACACGAATTCTTTAGTTTGTCCTAATATATCTATACCACCGCCACTACCTTAGGTAAGCGGTCTAGAGCACGTGACAAGGCTTTTACAAAGCTCTACCCAAAAGTATTCATGCCCTCTAAGGTTTCACTTCCATTGGACTACCCACCTCAGGAAGCCCCTCTTGCGCCAGTGGGAAAACTGCATCTAACCAACACCCACACAAACAAATGGCACAAATAACAATGAGGTATCACTAATTAGTAAGCCAGTCCTACTCCCCATATTGAGGACATGTGGTTGCACGGTGAGGCATAGCCCATTATAGGCATAGCAAAGGAACGCCAAGGCCGGTCCTTAATTGACTTGGGCGACTTCCAATTAACCACAGGCCTTAATCCTAACCAGATTAAGCGGTGCATAAACCTGCACCAACCTTTCAACCATTTCGCCCAAGTCCAAACCATCACTTTGTTTTATTTTTCAAAGTCATTTATAAACTTCCATAACACACCAATGCCATGGATGCAATTTAAACAATATTTGAATTTTGGCTGAAACTCCCCAAATCAAACATTTTTGGTCTAAGCATGTCTTTGCAACTTTTTCAAATGATCCTAGTTCATACTATTGTATCAACTAGGTTTTATCTAAGGTGACAAGGGTGAGGGATTCAATGTCAAGGTATTGTCGTCACGAGACCCAGATGTGAACCATCCGTCTTGTGTTCATAATCCGATAATCCAAACTCCAAAGAATTATGTGATTCTATACTACAACATTACTTAGTCCAATATCCACCATATTAGTTTATTTCTATGATCTGACCTCCATCGATCCAACATTCAGTAATGCTCTAATTCTATAATCTGATGTCCATCAATCCATTAATCCCTAATGAATTATTTCTAATAATTCAACACCCATCAATCCGATGATTATGTAATCCTATAATCCAATTT
Source organism: Phyllostachys edulis (assembly GCA_036346405.1). Classification (NCBI taxonomy): domain Eukaryota; kingdom Viridiplantae; phylum Streptophyta; class Magnoliopsida; order Poales; family Poaceae; genus Phyllostachys; species Phyllostachys edulis. The sequence continues at coordinate 26,002,046 of CM070553.1, read as the reverse complement.
TGATAATTCGATATCCAATGATTATCTATTTCTATAATCCATTCTTCGTCAATCCATTATCAACAATTATCTACTTCTAATATCTAATCAAGTTTTATTACTAAAATTCCACCAAGGGTTAATCCCACAATCCAACACCCAAGCCCATCAATATTCGTAATGACTACTTCTATAATTCAATCTTAGTAGTCCAATATCAATAATTAACTATCTCGACAATTCAATATCCATTGATCACTTATTTCTACATCCGTCATTAATGCATTCCTATGATCGAATCTCCAACCATTATTCTATCTTATAATCCAATATTCAACAATTGTATAGATGTGTAATCAATATCTAAGAATCATGTATTCATATAATCTGATATCCAATGATCACGTTGTTCTATAATTCAATATCCATCCACAATGTGTATCTACAATCCCATGTCCATCAATTGTGTAATCCTATACTTCCATCTCCAATATTTTGATGCTCAATAATATATTTCTATAATTTAATCTCAACAACAAATCAAATTCTTTAATCTAATATCCAACGATCACGTTATCTTATAATCCAATATTTTAACTTTCTACTTCCAATATATATATCACATTCAGAATGGTTCTCTATATGGTCTATACCGATAATAATGGCTATACAATGGAATAGGGAATAACTATAAAGCTTAAAACAGGGATTTAAATTACATGAATATAAATACGCATGCAATAATAATTTAAAACAGAATTTAAATAATTTAAAATAATGGGTGCCAATATGGTCAAGAATGTAACTTGCCTTGCTTGGTTATTCGATGTTCTCAAACGGTGTTGGAATCCGGTCATCCAAAGTCGTCGTAATCTATACGCGTAAACGATCCGAATTCAAATAACAATCAAATAAAATCCAAATAAAAATAAAATAAAATTATAAAATAAATACAACTAGGAAGGTATCGACTTTTTATGAATTTAGGAAGTTGAATCGAAGGAATCGGAGTTCGTATGAGGGAGAACGAAATTCCGGAAGGTTGAAAATCACATGAATGATATAATTCCGAAAATTCACTATTCACGTGAATTGTGGTTTCGGGTTGATTGGGAATAAGGAAAGAGTTTTAGGACCAAGGCGATGAAGCATGACGAGAACACGTTAGACAAACTCAACGGTGTTCACGGCTCGGCGAGAGGATCTTTGATGGCGACGCATTCGACAGAGAAATCCTTCCGGACGGACGGCGAACGTCGGCATTATGCCAAACGGAGAGGAGTTAGCGGATGAGGTTTGTGGCGATTTGAAGAGGGAACCGCGGGGAACGCAACGCTCGTGTTGGTTGGGGTGGAAAGCGCCGATCGTCGGCGGCAACGACGCGCAAAATGGACCAAATAATTAACGAAAATTAAATAAAATCTAAAAATTATGAAATAAATACTAAAAATAGTAGATGAATTTAGAAGAAAGAATCAACGGATTTGGAGCTTGCATGTGAGAGCAAGAATTTTTGGAAGATTAAAATGTTCCTGTACAAACTATGAAGCATGTAACTAAAAGTTTCTCTACTGTTCTTCGTTCTTGATGCACGCCGAACAGGGAAATAAAGAAGCCGGCGGCTTGCATGACACGATGGTGCTCGGACCACGGCACAGCGAGGGGAGAGAAGCATCACGTAGAACGCGACATCACGATGCCAGTGGTGGAGACGATGTGGCCGGCGCTAGCTTGACGGCGACGCAATCCACAAAAGAAAAAGCTTCGGTCTAAGGTTTAGATGGCGATATTGCCGCCGAACGACGGTGTTCCGACGGCCGGCGAGGGGTGGAATGGAGAGAGGGGATGACGGTGCTCACCTCAGTTGTGGAGGAACGTGCACGGATGGCCGGAGGCGAGGTCGACGACGTCGGCGCGGCTTGGGCTCACGGTGGCGACGGTGCTCCGACGATTCTCCGGCGAAGGCGAGGGGAGCACGGCGTAGACCACGTCGAGGCGAAGCTAGTGGTGTGGTCGATGGTGCCAGGGCTCCACCGTAGAGAGCGCTAGAGGCAGCGGAAGGGAGCTCGGTCGGCGACGAAGAAATGCCGATTCCGGCGAGGTGAGAGCGAGAGAGGAGGAGTGAGTGGTGGGGATGGGATGAGTGAGAGGAGGGGCACCTCGTGCTCCCTTTTATAGGGGCGGAGAGGGCCGGGAGAGGGAGATCGTGGGGCGGCTGTTTTGAGTGCAAATGAAGACGAAGTGAAACGGCTTAAATTGATTGCACGTAGTGGAGGTAACGTCCAATTGAAGGTGCTGCGACGTGGGTGAAGTTAGTGCGCACGTTCTCCTTCAAACGGATTTCATTTTAACGCATTGAGTGGGAAGAAAGAGGAGAAAGAAATGGTGGCAGCCATTAATGGAGCATGAAGCTCAACCGTCACGGTTTTGCATGGCAGCAAGAGGAGAGAGGGGAGAGGAGGGGCGGCGGTGGCCGGGCCGAGGGAGGAGGTGGCGCGGCGATCGGTGGTGGTGGTCGGAGCCGGTGAGCTCGGTGGCCATAGGCGCGGTTGGCGGCGGCAAGGTAGCCATGGATGCTCGGTTGAAGAAAAAGAAAACAGGGGGATAACGTTCTGGAGAAGAAGGCAGCCAAGAGAGAGAGAGAAAAGAAAGAATAAAAGAATTAAAGGAGGTGTATTAGTTAAGAAAGAAAATAGGAAGGCATGGTAGTGTATGGATGAGGCATTGGGTTAAGAGCATGCATGAGGCATTGGGTTAGCGCAAAACCACAAAGCAACAAGATGGAGGGGTGACCCGACGGGAAGTTCAATTTTTATTTATTTATTTATTAATTTTCGAAATTAATTCAGATTTTACTAAGATAAATCAATTATTTTTAGAACATAGCAAATAGAGTCCAAAAATTCTAAAAAATTTACAAAATTTACTAAAATTATTTTGAACTTAATAAAAATAATCCCAACCTAAAGTTGGCTTTTATTTTTGCACATAATTTATTTTGGCTTTAAAATAATTAAGGAAAGCTTTTAAAATCTCACAAAATTCCAGAAATTAATAAATTTTTATTTTTCAACTTTGACTCAAATAAAAGTTCAAAAACTTTAATAAATTTTACTTTTGACTTTTAAAACTTCAGAAATTCAAATAAAGCAATCAAACTCTTTCAAATTGCAGAAAATCCATTAAAATAATAATTTTATTAATTTTATTTTGGTAACAGAACTTTGGGCTGTTACAAAGGTACAATAGTCTAGGACCTTTTTCACTTTTATCGGTGTTAGGTGAATTGGTTGGAAGACTGGGTTATAGGCTAGACAGTCGTACTATAAAGAGGGTGCAAAAATTGAGTACCTTGAAAGTGAACGATGCCACAACTGCTCAAATCTTATTTGGCTTTATCTTGAATTTGTTTTTGGTTTTGCCTCAATTTAAATTTGCTAAATTTCTGTTGAGGCCGGACTGACCGACGTTACCTGGCCGGATCGATCAGATTGTTTTAACCAAAACGGCGGTCAACTTTTTCCAAAGGAGGTGTCAAGTTTTACGGTTTTGCTAAAATCCTCTGGGCCGGACTGACCGACGGCAATTGGCCGGACTGACCGCACCGGTCCGGACGCGTCAACTTTTTTCCAAAGAAGGTTTTCGCTTGAAAATGCCAGCCGGATCGACCGCAGTATTTGTCCTGACCGACCGCACTCTCGGTCTTAGTTGTTGCGTCACTTTTTTCCAGAGAGTTTCTAAAGCGATTTCCGTTTTCCTGTTGGCCGGACTGACCGCATGTTTGCCTGCGGACTGACCGGACCTCCCTGTAACGGCTCTATTTCAGTGCATTAAATGCGTAACAGTCGACCGTTACAACTGAGGCCGGATCGACCGCGATCAAGGTTCGTGGACCGACTGCTCATCAAAAATTGAGTATTTCGTGTCCAACGGCTAGTGGAGTGGGTGGAGGCTATAAATACCTCAACCACTGCCACTAGGAATGTGGTTGAGCCTCATTTAACATCTCTTGAGCCCTTTGCATTGTTTCCTACTCATTGAGAGCATTCATTTCCATTTGCAAAGGTAGTTGAGGTCTTTCTAAAGAGCATTCATTTAGTTTGATAAATTGTGCCATTAGAGCGCTTTCAAGTGAAGAATTCTTGCTCTATTACTCTTGGAGATTGCCGTCTCCTAGACGGTTTGGAGTTGGGTTCGGTGATCTTCTCAAAGGAGATTGTGAGAAGGCCCGGGCATTTGTGAAGGTTGGAGCTCGCCTATCCGGAGAGGAGAAGAGCTACCTCTAGCAATCGAGGGAAAGCTTAATTCGTGGAGCCGGCTTGAATTGATCAAGTCTCCTCAACGTGAATTAGTGAAGACCGGCAAGTCTTCGATACCACGGGAAAAAAAACTTCCTTGTGTCATTGTGATTATCTCTAGTCTTTACATTTCCGCATTTATAATTCTAGCTTGTCTATCGTGATAAATTGCTTAGTTAGAATCATATCTTGTTTAGACTAAGTTAATTATTGGATAAACTTGTTAATTTGTCTAAAAAGTTTAAAAACCTCCTATTCACCCCCCTCTAGTCGGTTATCCTTGATCCTACACCATGTGAACCATGCAAACCGAGAAACAGATAGCCTGCGCCTAACGATTTTCCATGAAATGGATATTGTTCATACTCTCAAGAATTTCTCATTCATAACCACATTGAGGTTCATGCTTCCATTCACATTCATACAACAACAAAAAACATAATTCATACAACCGGGTACAGCTGGAGTATACATGCACAACAAAATCTTAATACAATAAAAAAAACATAGCACAATGGACAACTCATATAAAATCTTAATCCAGCACAAAGCATGTGTAACTGGAGTATATGTGCACAACAAAATTACATGGACAATCGATTTTTTTTTTGGCTGCTATGTCTAGCAGCCATGTAATCCACTCAGCTGAAACATCCATACAAGAAAATCTGAGTTCAGCAGCACCAGAAATGTCTCTAAGTTCATACATACTAACTGAAACATACATACAACAAAATATGAGTTCAGCAGCACCAGAAATATCTCAAAGTTCATACATACTAACTTAAACAACCATAGAACAAAATATGAGTTCATACGTGTTCATGACTACAAAACTAAAACAATGCCTCCATCAAAATACCAACTAGCTAATATGATAAGCTCAGGGGGGCTCCATCAAAATACCAACAATGCCTCCATCAAAATCCGAGTTCAGACATGTCAAACAGCTCACGCTTCAAACTGCTCTGTTCTTGGCTCCCTCTTCGTCTTCGTCAGGGAAGGCGCACGGCACAGGGGGTGCGCGCTGGGTACAGGGTCTTCGTGATCAAGTTTCAATAATGAGTTCGTGAAGATTCTCCCCCTGAATTCTACACTTCTCTAAGCCTCATCATTCCAATTACACGTATGCATCTTCCAAAGCAAGATGCTGGAAGTGACTTAGTGAATAAATCTGCAAGATTTTCACATGACTTAATATGCAGTACTTTAATTTCGTCCATCTTTTGCAATTCACGAGCATAGAAGAACTTGGGGTTGATATGTTTTGTGAGTTGATTCTTAACATAACCCATCTGCACTTATACAACACAAGCTGCATTATCTTCACATATAATAGTTGGGGTTTGTGTGGTATTCAATACACACGACTGCTGGATGTGGTAAATCATCCGTTGAAGCCATAACATTCTCACGATGCCTCGTACAGTGCTACGATTTCCGAGTGGTTCGTCGAAGTTGATACAAGACTTTGCTTAGATAATTTTCATGAAATTGTAGTTCCACCACATAGGAATACATAGCATGCTTGCGACTTAGTCAGATCTTGGTCGATAAGTACTAAGATCTGCATAGCCGACCATAGTTAGGTCTTGGTTCTTTCTGCATAACAGTCCAAGATCTTTGCTTCCTCAGAGGTATCAAAAGATGTCATTTATTCTCTGCCAATGCCTTTTGGTAGGTTCTACACTATACCTTGCTAGTAGGTTCACGACAAATGTAATGTACGGTCTAGTACAGTTTGCTAAATACATGAGTACTCCTACTACGCTCAAGTATAGAAATTATGGTCCCAGGACTTCCTCTCCCTCATCTCTAGGTCTGTATGGATCCTTGTCTTACTGCAAGGATCTTTCGACCATCGACACTTTCAAAGGGTATGCCTTTTCAAAACCAAACCTTTCTAACACTTTCTGAGTGTAGGTTGACTAGTATACTAAAATCCCTTCAGGGGCATGTTCAAGCTGCAAGTTTAGGCAATATTTGGTTTTACCCAAATCTTTCATTTCGAACTTCGACTCCTGGTAAGAGCTTGTTTTCTTGATATCTTCCAGGGTCCCCATGATATTCAAATCATCTACATATACTGAGATTATACAAAATTCATCCTGGGATCGTCGTATAAATACACAGGACAATCTTCATTGTTCGTGTAGCCTTTCTTGTGTAGAAAGTCTCTTAAGCGATTATACTACATTCTGCTTGACTACTTCAGTCCATACAGTGACTTTCTAAGTTGTACACTGTACAGATTTCTATTTGCTCTGTCTTAGTTCGGGACAGGGATACCTTCAGGTACCTTCATATAAATGTCTGAATCCAAGTTCCCATAAAGGTATGCAGTTACCACATCTATCAATTTCATCTCTAAATTCTGGTTTACTCCAGGAATATGTTTCTTCATAATCGACTCCTGGTCGTTGAGTGAAACCTTGTGCAACGAGCTTTGCTTTATATCTTACAACTTTATTATTTTTATTTCTCTTTCGAACAAATACCCACTTATGCCCTAGGGGGTGCACATGGGGAGGCGTGCGGCTTACAGGCCCAAACACCTCTATTTTATTCAGAGATAATAATTATGCTTCTATTGCCTTCTTCCAATCTTCCCAATCTAATCTTTTCTTATATTCAGCGAGCGATGCAGGCTCTGGATCAAGATCGATGATTGTGGCAATTTTCTTTGCAAAAATAAATGTCGACATTGACTGTTGTTTTATTCATAGATTCTCCCGTGGTCACATAATTTATAGCTATTTCTTCATGGGGTGATTCTTCTAATGCTTCTACTCGCTCACTGCTGCTTCCAATTGCGGGGCAAGTCCCTTTAGTTTTTCAGCTTCGATGTGTGCGCACACATCTATGTTGATGTCCCCCTCCATGGGGATGTTCAAATCCGGTATGCCTTTTACTGAAGGTTCGATACTGGTGCCAGGTCTCAACTGGCTTCCCTTCTGGTTCTGGGGAACTTCAGTGATCGACTGTGTCAAGTCATTCTTATCCTTTTTCGCCAGGCGTCCCCGGTTACTTGGGATTCGAGGAGCTGGAGTTCTTGTCTTTTTATTCTGATGCCTCTGGACGGGATTAGGGATACTTTCAATTTTCTTTGGTATTTCAACTCTCTCCGGTGCATTGCGTGCAGGCACATGCGACTTGGTCACGCTCTTCAAATCACTAAAGTGGAATGGCAGTTGATTTGCTAATGCTTGCAAATCAATTATCTTTTGGACTTCTCTATTTGCTTCACTAGTGCGTGGGTCATGTGCATGGATTCCCGCGGCGTGCCACGTTATTTTTTGACATTTTTCATCAAGGGGGTTTATCCCCCCTAACGACGGGAAACTATCCTCATTAAATATGCTATCAGCGAAGCGGGCTGTATGCAAATCTCCAGTCATGGGGTCCAGATACCTGATTATGGATGCTGTCTCATAACTAACGTATGTCCCAGACTTTCGGAGAGGGCCCATTGCAGTTCGCTGTGATGGTGGTATAGGTATATAAACCTTGCAACCAAACCTGCGAAAATGAGAAATTTTCGGTATTGACCCTTGCTCTAGTTGCATAGGTGAATGGATGTTATATGCCGACAATCTAAAATTGATGAGAGTTGCTGTGTGTAGGAATGCTTGTCCTCAACATGTAGTAGGTAAATTACAATTCTGCAAAAGCGGTCGGGCAATAAACTTAATTATTTTAATTAATGCCTCTACTAGTCCATTCTGGATGTGGATATGCGGTACGGAATGCTCAACAGTAATTCCCATTGCCATGCAATAACCATCAAATGCCTTCGAACTAAATTCTCCGACGTTGTCTTTTCTGATGGACTTTACATGATGATCAGGGAGATTATTCTTAATTTTAATTATCTGTGAGATCAGCTTTGCAAAAGTATGGTTTCTCGTGGACAATAAACATATGTGCGATCATTTTGAGAAAGCATCGATGAGCACCATAAAGTACCTAAATGGCCCTAACAGGGGTTGTATAGGACCACAAATATCTCCCTAGATACGATCCAGGAATGCAGGGATTTTATCCTTCACTTTTAGAGCAAAAGGTCTAGTAATTAATTTCTCGGTGGCACATGTGGGGCACACAAAATCTTTTTGATTTGAGATTTTTTTTACATTGATATTATGTCCCTGAGAATTGTTAATTATATTTCTCTCATCCTAAGACTGGGGTGGCCTAATCTATCATGTTAGAGACAGAAAAATTCAGAGCTTCTAAAAGTGGTTTTCAGGACAGTATAGGCTGCAGGTGTCTTAATATTACTGTAGTATAGCCTAGATTCATATGAAGGAAGTCGTTCTAATACCCTTTTTTTATTTTCTTCATGCTTTGTAATGAGCAGGTATTCTTTACCATATTCTTCTTCAGTTTCTACATGGAGATCGTTAGCGTGAGTTTCCTTAATGCTTATGGGAGTTATAGTTGATTATGGGTACAACAAGGCTTCTTCAATGACTAAAGTTGTGCTCGTCGGGAGTATAATTATGGATCTTCCTGAGCCTATGATACAAGTATCGCTGCCTGCGATTGTCATAAGACTACCGGCATTCTTGTTGATCGACTGAAAAACTTCATCTCTCTCAAGATGGTATTCATTGTGCCACTATCCGCTAAGCACACTTCCTCTATAGGGCGCCATACGCGTTCTGATATAAAGTATTTATTAATATGAGGTAGGAAGCAATCCACACATAAATAAAATACAACAAAACTTGCTATTATTAACATGGGAAAAAGTCTTGCATGACTCATCATAAGAATTTAATACTTTGCTATCCTAGAGCTTACAACCATTATTCAATAATTAAATGTTCTATCACAACCATAAACTACAAATGACTATAAAAATATAAATGCAATGCGTGTACTAGATCGAATCAGCGAAGTACGAAGAAACTTCTGCCTGAATCTGCTCCATGTCCATCTTCTCTTCTTCGACAACTATGGTTGCGGCCGCTGCAGTGTCCAAAGAAGGTGTGATGGGGGCTGCTACTGGGTTGTCCACATCCATGGGTGCAACCAATGACTGTGGATCTTTTGTGCTTGCAATGGTAAGGTTTGCCTCATGCCGTCCTTTGCCCTTCTTCTTAGACTTGAAAGCATCAATCATGTGTTGCGGCTCATGGCAAACACGTGACCAATGTCCCCATGCGCCACATTTGTAGCAACTTTGGTCCTGCTGGCCATAGGGCTTCTCATCACGCTTCTTTTGTCCGCCCTTCTTGGCTTGAGCATTCTGCTTGGTCTTGCGACCCATGACCTTACCCTTCTCGCCTTTTTCCTTTGAGTGAGGCTTCCTCACCTTGTAGCTGCTAGCATTGACTTCATGGCTAACATTGCTACTAGGCGGTTGTGAGATATAGTTCTTTCTTAGAACATCATCTTGAGCTTCCGTAACTTGCATGATGTCAATCAGTTTGGCATACTCCTTGTAGCCTTCTTAATGATAGTTGCGTGCGGATTGCACCGCATTCGGGTGAAAGGTAGAGAGAGTGTTCTCAATCTTCTCGTCATCTGTGATTACCTTACCACAAAGCTGAAGACTGGTACAAATTCTGTGCAAAGCAGAGTTGTACCCCCCCCCCACGGTCTTGTAGTCAGCAAAACATAGTCAGTTCCATTCCTGCTCTGCACGAGGAAGGATGGTGCACTTCAGCTTCATGAACTGCTTCTTCAATGCGGTCCACAAAGCTAGTGTGTTCTTCTCCACCATATACTCATTCTTGAGCGTTAGGTAGAGAGTCTGAGGAAATAAAGTGCCTGATCATTTTCCTCAGCAATTAGAGTGACATCCTTCGAGGTGCCAAGTCCGATAGCAGCACAGAGCTTTTTGGTTCCAAGTGTGATCTCGACATCTGATGCCAAAGTCAAGTAATTCTGGCCATGTTGGACCAATTCTTCGAACTCCCGGTTCGTAATGCTAGCCATCTGCATATTCATACAAAGAGTCATAAGATTACTGCAGGTAACTTGCATAAAATGGTTGCAAAAATTCTCATAATGTTCACGTATTTTTCTATGTATTTTTTTATGATTTACTGCTATTGTTAGTGATTAAAAGTAATATAAACAATTAAAAATAATCAAAAATAGTAAATACAATATATAAATTGCATAGAAATAATAATAACAAAGTTAAACATGCTTCAAATGCTAAAACCGATTCAAAATTTGAATTTCCGATGCCCTTTTCTACTGGAATATGAATTTTCGGTGAATTCTGCAATTTCCAGGGGCTAAACCGCAAATTTTTAGTTCTGAGAAAATTTTGCACGTTATTTGAAAAAACCCGAGGGTCTTTTTGCAAAATTCAGGATTTTACTTTTTTATTTCCTTTTTAAATTTGGGCCAGAACGTTCTCCCGACCGCTTGGCCTTCCTCAGAACATCTCAATTTTCTGAGCTTTAAAAATCTTTTGATTAGTTAGTAGTGGAAAATTTACCATTTGGATTTATTTGAATTTAATTCAAAAGCTTAACTTGGACTTTTAGTGCCAAAGCAATTTAATATGATTAAAGTCAACATCAACTATGGTCAAAACTATTTTATTTGGATTCTATGTGCTTGGATATATTTTCTAGATTTTTCTAAAAATTTTCCAAGTTCATTTGCTATTTTCTATTTGCCATTTGAATTCTCAGTATTTTCTAAAATAGAAAAACTAGTATAAATCTCAGAAATAGTGTTTGGGCTGAAACCCAACTTCTGTTCCAAACTCAACACAAGCCGGCGGCCCATTTTTCGCCTCTGACTCGCTCCATCTTTCTCATTTCGTCTGGGTCCCACCCGTCGATTCTTGATCTAGCTTTTTGCTCTGCGTCAAGATCCGAGCCTCCCACGACTTGTGGACCCCGTGGAAGCATTGTTCATCATCTCCTCCGCGGACTCTCGCGTCCGTGTCCGAGCCGTGTTGCGCCGCCGTTTTCTTCATGGGCTCTTCCTCCTCGGTGCTATTTAAAGCCGCGCCCGTGTCGAAAAGCTTCGCACCAATCCCTCTCCTCGGAAACCCTAGACTACCCCTCGCTTCACGCCGCCGTTGCGACGAATCGAGTCTTTGAAGCTTTGCGCTGCTGCGAACTTCGACGAGGTCTTTCTCCGCCGTCGGTGTACTTGGAGCTTCTTCGTCGATGCCTTCGGGATCGCAAGACCGAGGTCTACCTCGTTGTCACCTTCGCATCGTCGGAGCGCCACAGGGGTTCTGATTCCGTCGAGCCCGAGCCGCAACCTCCGCCTAAACCTCGTCGCTGGCCATTTCCGTTGCCCTCTCGCAGCGGTGAGCGCACCATCGTGTTCACCAGAGCATCCTCTTCACTTTGGTACCACTCGCCACCGGCGAGGAGCCGCCCATCGCTGGATCCCTTGGAACCCGAGCGTCGTCGCCTCACTGCCAACCTTGTCACCTGCCAGCTCAGCCGCCACATCATCTTTTTTGCCCGCATGTCGCTTGTGTGTCGCCTGGTCATTAGCCTCGTCAGTAGCCCTCGTGCCACCTCAATCCCTAAACCAGATCCGATCCTCGATGGACTTAGTCCATGAGCACCAAGCCACTTACCAGTGGGACCCACATCAATGTGTTTTTCCTTTATTTGTTTTCTAGCCATAAATCCACTGCTGATGTCAGCCTACGCATTAATCCGTATTTTTCCTTTGGAAAATAATTCAAAAATTATGATAATTCTAATTGAAGGTATTTTCTTTAGATTCAAAACTTCCAAAGGCCATATCTTTTGCATCCGAACTCCAATTGAGCCTATTCAAATTTCTAAATTCATCTAAATTCGAGATCTATTTATCTGAGATTTTTTATTTAATTTTTGGAGTTTGTTTTCTCTCTGTTATTTATTTGTTTTGTTTATTTGCTTCGTTTGCGAGTAGACGTCGATACTTCGGGGAACTTTGAAGAAGAAGGAGTACCTCAAGAGCAAGATTAGTACCTAGACCTAGTCTAAGGCAAGTTATACCTTTGATCATATTGAACCCAGTTTCAAAAGTTATATTGATTCAAATTATTGTATTTACTTTAAGTATTTATTTAAATGCTTTTGGTGTAGTTATTAATCCAATTTGTTATATCCACCTTGTCTATTGTTATGTCATAATCTTTTGTCACCCTAAATTGGTTCATTATTTAGTTGGTATTATCATAGCACCAACATGGGTTGGTTAGATACGACTAGATTGCTTAGCCATACTACGAGTCATCATCTCATATGAGTTGCAAATATAAACCTGACTAAGTGATTATAGAACTTTGTGATAAAACTGTGTGTACTGTGTGCTATTACTCATTGATGGCATGTGTTGTGCTTAACCAACTGGGTGGTACAGGATTTAGACTGAGGCAAGTGGTGTACATTAAGTAATATGGTGGAGCTATGTGCATGGGAATAATAAGATGTATGCATAGTTAGAAATTAGAAGCCTTGCTTTGGTCAATTAAGGACTTAACTTTGCGCGCCATTGAACTGAGCCTTTCGTACGACCACATGCCTGATGGGACGGGCCCAACTTAGTAAGTTATGAATTCTTAGCATTGATTACTTAGGCAGTAGGTTAGCCTGTGTGCATGGGTGGAGATGTGTACTACCAGGTAGTTGCATCGCGGGACGGTTCGTCGCTTCCTTGTCCAATGGTGTGTGTCGAGTTGGTTTCCTGTGTGGGATTAGTTTGGTGGTAAAGCACATCGAGAGTAACAATGCTTGAGATGAAGTTTCTGAAACGTTTTGTTATGATTAGTGCTAGCTACACTAGTTGTATCGTGTGGGTAAAGTGTACAAACTCTACATAGTGTTAAATCAATCTATTCAAATAGCCACATCCGCGATCATGGACATGCTCAGGGATTTCACACGAGAGGTAGTTTTCATAAAAAATTTGGGAAGGAAGTTGTGTGATCTAAATCATATGGCTGTGTGAATAGCTTGATTAGACTTTGTGTTCTTTGTGAAAGCAACTGATAAAATTAATATTGTTTATTTGTTTTACTTCATGCTTTAATCTATTATTCATATTCAAATTGCAAATGTTGTATTTCTGCAAAAGAACCACAGAAGTCATTCCTTTGGAATAAGCCATCATGTATAAACTGCATTCTGTAGTATGACTTACGAGTACGGTTGTATACTCATGCTTGCTATAATCAACCAATAGAAGTGGAGGAGTCTTCACCTGCTTTCGATGAGGAGTTCTACGAAGGTGTTGATCGTTAGGGTCTTGATCCCAGTCGGTTGCTTGTGGCGAATTGATGGGATTCCGCTGAAGTTATTTGTTCCGCTGCTTATTTCTTTATTGCTAGCCCTGCGTGTCTTAATAAGTGTAAACTCGACCATAAGATCAAAATGGTTATTTGTTAATCAAATTACTCATTTATGCTATTAATCGTCTTATGTGGATCGATATTCATCTATGTTGACACTGTGTGCACTAGCGTGATCTTGGACTAATGCATTATACACAGAGGGTCTAGAATTGTATTTTTGGGTCCCGACATTCCCCGGCCCATGTTGCCGCCCCCACTTTGGGTTCAAGAGAGCCGATGGGGTAGGGTTTCCCTACCCCTGTTCATGGCAGTGGCGGCGCGGGCTTAGCGGCGGAGGCGCCGTCTTGATGGTGCTCGGGAGCCGACGCAGCGGTCGATCGGGGTCAAGGAGCGGCGCGGCTATCTGAGGTCGAGGCGCTTGTGCAGCGGCGACGGCCAGAGCGGTGGCGGTGCAACCGACATGGCGAGTGGGCACCGAGGCGCAGGGTGTGTGCGGCGTGGTGGCAGGCGTGGCTCTAGGCAGTAGCGTGGCTCGAGCCGATGGCGGCGCGTTCTATGGCCGATCTTGGGTGGCAGGCGGCGGCTCCAGTCAGGAAGGACCGTCTTGGCGGAGCAGCGGCCGTAAGTCAACAAGCGTGGCCATAAAGGGCCGTCGGCCTTTTTCTCTCTTCGTTACTGTTCATGCAATGTAATTATGCAATCAACAATCCCTTTTTCTTTCGATTAATCATCCAATCGGCATTGTGCTGGCGACTGCAAATCGGCTCGCTGAGATTACCAGGAATTTGCAATTTACAATCCATGGTGCAATCGACATCTGTTCTTTCATGCAATCCACCGATCGACATTGTGTCGGCGACTTCAAGTCGGCTCACGGTAGATTAGAGTGGATTTGCACCTTAGGATAAAACAATCTAGAAAGCAACAATTATGGATTTGAAAGCGATCTAAAAATGATTCGATCACGAGCGTCGTTCTTGATGATTACCTTTTCAATCTGTGTAGGCTGGAGAGCGTAGTCGTGCTGATAACGTGTTGAGTAACCATCGTTGGCGAGTCCATTCGATTGATTACCTCGTAGACAAGCGTAGAATCGCTTAGAACAATGCAAGAACACAAGTACAGAATAGTAGATTGAACACAGAGATATGAGGGGATTTCTTGCTTCTCTTTATTATTCTTCTGTAAAACTTTAGTACAATGGTTGAGGATCCCCCTTTATATAAGCTATTGGATGGGTGAGGAGGTCATCATGTGCCAGGTCTGTCTGGCCTAGACCTGGTTTCTTAACAAAAATCTGATAGCCAAAGTAGCGGACTTTGAAAAGTAAACAACTCCATTCTTTTTCAACTAGAGCAACTAGCAAATTAACTACAGTGTTGCCTATCAAACTGCAGTTTGAAGGCTGTCGTAAGAGGTCGATGGCATGTTTTCATCTGAACATGGGAGAAGCTAATCTCAACCACCTAATCTCACTATTCTAATCGCATGTCCATCGACAGATTCCCCGGATCATGCTTGCTTGGTAGCCAATTAGATGCACACCAATGTGATCAATTTGTGCGACGGGATTAGCGAGATTAGGTCTAAACAATTCGCGTAAGGTGGACTTTGGAGACCGGCCGAAGCTAGCTAGCTAGCTCCATTCTCGTTGGTAGTTTGACTACAGTATATACACCTGAATGAAAAACCTTATTTATGCTAATATAATTACAATAAACCCTATACACATCTCTTAATCTCATGGATTGCACTAAACATTTCGTTCGAAATGCTACGAGCACACAGAGAGAAATTCATGTGTAAAAACAAGAACTATATAATTTGGCTAGTCACTGACAAGTGGCCCTAATGGATTGCCTTTGGCCCTAATGGATTGCCTTTGTCAATAGAGTCATCTGCAAATGATATCTGACATGTTTTCACGTATATCCGATACACGTTCCATTTGTACGCATAGCAGCTCTCCCAATTTATACCATGTATTATCATTACAAATTAACAGTGTTTTCAATACACACCGGTGTACTTGAGGCTTGAGCACAACCCCAGGAATGGAAGAGGAGGTCAGAATACAGAAGGCCTCGGAGGCTCGCATCTGGCCTGTCGGTGCTTCCTCTCCTCGCCGCCTGCAGGAAAAGGTCCACTCTACGACTACGATCATGCGTAGCACAACGTCGCGCACGAACTTTGTCTTCAACTTTCGTTTTTAATTGGGAGAGAAAGAAGTCGTCTTCTTGGAGAAAGGAGAGGCTGAAAAGGTAAAAGGAAACGATCGAGCATTCGAGCGACGAGAAGGTTGCTTACTGCACTTGTCAGAATTCAGAAACCTTCCATGACTGCAAAGCATGCACGCACGAGGCCTCTGACTTTACACCGTTGGTTGGTTGATCTCAAGATGAGTGGCAAATGGTATGAGCTACCCTTCAGTCGGCAACTCTTTTCTACTGCAAAGTGGTGGTACGATCGAGTAAAAGATGCATCAGAGCATGAGTAAATTGAAAGCGTACCGTTGGTTGGTTGATCTCAAGACGAGTGGCAAATGGTATGAGCTACCCTTCAGTCGGCAACTCTTCTCTACTGCAAAGTGGTGGTACGATCGAGTAAAAGATGCATCAGAGCATGAGTAAATTGAAAGCGTGGTAGAATTACGCGCTTTCATTGATCATACACTCGGTGTATAAGTAGAGTTTACAACATATAAGGTAACAATCCTATCTATAGCGACAAACTCTATCTATAGTAAGAGGATCAATCTATAAATAAACAACCAAACTGGCTGTGACTGATCTGTTGACAGATGGGCAACAGTGCCGTGCGGTGCCGGATGGCACGGGATTGCTGCACGACACAGGATGGGCAGCAGTGCCGCATGAGGAGGATTACTCTAACATCCCCCATAGTGTCAACCGAGAGCGTTGCGGACATTGAGACTGGACCGGAATTCTTGAAACAGCGATGGAGGTAAGCCCTTCGTGAAGATGGCGGCGTACTAAGAGCTGGACGATACATGAAGGATGCGGACGTCGCCAAGCGCGACACGTTCTTAGACGAAGTGCAAGTCAATTTCCACGTGCTTGGTACGTTGATGTTGTACCGGGTTGGTGGAGAGGTAGACGGCACTGACATTATCATAGTAGACGATAGTAGTTTTTCGGAGGGGACGGTGTAATTCCTGAAGAAGCTTGCGGATCCAACATACCTCGGCAACAGCGTTGGCCACACCGCGATACTCGGCCTCGGTACTCGAGCGAGAAACAGTATGCTGGCGCTTGGAGGACCAGGAGATGAGATTGTCACCGAGGAAGAGACAGAAGCCGGACGTCGACTTCCTAGTGTCGGGGCAGCTTGCCCAATCAGCGTCCGAGTATGCAACCAAGTCACTGGACAAGCCACGGCTGAGATGGAGACCGAACCCGATGGTTCCTTTGACATAGCGAAGAATGCGCTTGATTAGATTGAGATGCAGCATGCGAGGATCATGCATGTGCAAGCAAATCTGCTGAACAACGTGGGTGATGTTGGGCCGAGTAAAGGTGAGATACTGCAGGGCACCGGCTAGGCTGCGGTAGACGGTAGGGTTTTCGACTGGCGCACCAACGGCAGCAGGTAGCTTGCACCGAGACTCAAGAGGAGTAGAACATGGGTTACAAGAGGCCATGTTTGCCCGTTCTAGAAGTTTAGTAGTATATTGTGTTGGAAATATGCCCTAGAGGCAATCATAGAAATGATTATATTTCATTATATTCACAATATTTGATAATATGTTATCTTGTTCCTTGAATGAATCATCAATCATGAAGATTAACGAGTATGTGACTTGTTGGTGAAGCTCTTTTTAACTTATGATGATGTCGTTCTAAAAGTATCCCTGGTCGAAAGTCACTGGTCGGAACACTAGTGACTCTACGACCAGCACATGTATTGATTGATGACCACGTTTCACCGGTCATGGATATAGGGATATCGAATCAATAATGTGGAC
This sequence comes from Phyllostachys edulis, assembly GCA_036346405.1. Taxonomy (NCBI): domain Eukaryota; kingdom Viridiplantae; phylum Streptophyta; class Magnoliopsida; order Poales; family Poaceae; genus Phyllostachys; species Phyllostachys edulis. The sequence continues at coordinate 25,984,507 of CM070553.1, read as the reverse complement.
ACGTGTTAGAGAACATGGTGTTGGATAAGACCCACCTTGAGACACTATTGAGATTGTTATGATTCTATGTGTCGTTAGTTGGTCTCAAGCAATGATGATGTATAATCCTTAGACCTGAGATCAGCATGGTTTCCTACATGTGTAATAGCACTCTTAGGGGTTGCCAAACGCCGTTGCAGAATCGGGTGGTTATAAAGGTAGCTTTGGGTATGCTATGAAACATGCAGAGGGATGTGACTGGTCGGATATGGGATTTGCCCTCCTAACATAATAGGAGAGATATCTACGGGCCCTCAAGTGGTCGGATAAAGAAAGTGCATGGCCATGCCATCGGTGGTCGAAGAGTTCGAACACATAAGGTTATCCGATACTCGATTGAGAAAGCATTGAATAGATCCATGGATGACACAACATCTCACCCGAGTTCAACCAGATATCGTGAGGCAAAGGGAGAATACATGAGAAGGTAAGTTAGATTCGACCACCACGGATCGGGTCGTATGGAGATACAAGCAAGTCGTGGGCGGTCGAACGTAATCACAGAGTGGTGAAACCAAGTCGTAAGGAGTTACGAGTTGGTCGTGATCAAATATGAACCGGTCATATAGAGATAGGACACGGTCGTAAGTGATGAGGACCAGGTCGTAGATCATATTGCATTAAGGTTCGTCCGATATAATTTGTGTGTATTCGAATCGTTATGTCTGCTAGGAACCGCTTCGACTCGTGGGTCGGAAAGGATTTCGAGTCACAACCGAACTACACATGAACCTAACAGTCACACACTTAACGGGTTGGAATGCACCGGTCACGAATACGATTCAAAGCGTGTTTGGATAGGATCCGACACGGGCACTATATAAGGAGATGCATGAGGTCATTGGGACAAGAGAGTTGACGTGAGTTGCCCTCTTCAAACCCTAGCCGCCATCTTCTTGAGATCCTCCCCGCGATTTGGTGCTAGCACATCGGGCGTCTGATTGTTCCTTCCTCGGACGTGTGGATACCATAGAGGCGCTTCTCGTTGTCGCGCTTAAGGACGATCCGCGATCTTCGCAAGGAACCGCAGAGGTGCCAAGGAGACGATCAACTCACGAGGATGCTAGGACGATCGACTCGACCACTACATCGACGCTCTTCGTCGCACCAGTGCCGCCCGATGCTTCTTCCGCTGCTCTGCGCGTCTAGTGGTAACGATCTGTGATCATCTACTTGCTTGGCTTCTTGGTTTGCGTGGTACAAATTTTGTTTATAGCTATCGTAGCCTACCCCGCGACCCAACATATTGGGCCTAAGAAAGGAACATGCCATGAGCATTATGACAGACAGTGATGCCAAGAAAGTGGTGAAGATCGCCCAAGTCCATCATAGAAAATTCACGCTGAAGTGCGAGAATAATGCAGTGGAGAATAGACGTAGTAGAGGCTGTAAGGATGATGTCATCGACATACAGTAAAAAGTAGGCCGTGTCCGACCCATGGTGAGATATAAAAAGCGATGGATCTGATTTAGAGCCAACGAACCCGATGGACAAAAGAAAGGAAGTGAAATAGCTAAACCAAGTGTGGGGTGCTTGTTTGAGGTCGTAGAGAGATTTGTTGAGCCGACAAACGTGAGAGGGTTTATCCGAGTCAACGAAACTAGGTGGTTGTTGGCAATAGACTGTTTCATCAAGCGTGCCATGAAGAAAGACGTTCTTAACATCCAGCTGATGAATAGGCCAATTGTTACAAAGAGCAAGAGAAAGGATTGTCTGAATGGTGGCCGGTTTGACGACAGGACTGAAGGTTTCATCGTAGTCGACACCTGGTTGTTGGGAGAAACCACAGAGGACCCATCATGCTTTGTAACGATCAAGAGAACCATCAGGCTTATGTTTATGACAAAAAATCCACTTGCCGGTGACAATATTGGCCCGAGGTGGGGAAGGAACAAGATCCCACGTTCGGTTGGAGCATAAAGCATGGAACTTCGCAACCATAGCAGCTCGCCAATTTGGATTATTGAGGGCACCTCGGTAAGTTTTTGGTAGAGGAGAGATGGTGGTGGGTAAGGCCACATGGAGATCAAAAACTTGTTTAGGTGTATGAATGCCATTCTTGCCACGGATCAGCATCGGGTGGGCGTTGGTGGTGGCAGGGACCATCGCTATTGGAGGGGCTATCTCAGGGGAACTAGAGGCGGATGGAGCTGAGACAGTGGGAGGCGCTGGTGCCATGTGTTCATTAGAAGCCTCAGGCACAGGCGGCATAGTAGGAGTAGCGCTGGAGGAAGGTGTAGTGGCTAGAGCTGGTGTGCTGACAAGGAGCAGAGACAGATCTAGGTCGGTGAAGTTGTATGTGGATGGGGTGGTGCATTGCTGACGGGCAAAAGGGAAGTGGTCCTCATCAAAGATGACATGACGAGGCATGATAATGCGTGGAGAGGTCAAGGCAGCGATAGCCTTTGTGGTGGGAAGAGTAACCAAGGAACACACATTCTGTGGAGCGCAAGGCTAGCTTATTTGGGGCAGTAGTTGACAAGTTCGGATAGCACCAGCACCCAAAAACCCGAAGGTGAGAGTAGTGCGGTGGTGACCTAAAGAGGGCTTGATGAGGTGTAAGAGATTTTAGGGTTTTTGTAGGATGGAGATTGAGAAGGTGGGTGGCAGTGTGTAGGGCTTCGGCCCAGTAGGGTGGAGGCAAGTGTGCTTGGAACAACAGGGAGCACATGATGTTGTTTGTGGTGCGAATGGTGTGTTTGGCCTTGCCAATCTGCTGGGAAGTGTACGGGCAGGACACGCAAAGGTGAATGTCGTGCTTTAAGAAATAAGAGCGAGCGATGTGGTTGTCAAACTCAACGCCATTATCGCACTGAAAAGATTTAATGGTGGAGTTGAATTGAGTGCGAACAAAGGCGCAAAAGTGAGAAATAGTGGAGAAAGTATCATATTTAAGTTTTAGAGGGAACGTCCATGAGTGATGTGTAAAATCATCAAGACAAATAAGATAATGCTTGTAGCCTGATACATTGGGAATAGGAGAAGTCCATAAATCGCAATGAACAAGTTCGAAAGCTTTATGTGACTTAGAAGTTGATCTATGAAAAGGAAGACGAACATGTCATCCGAGTTGACAAGCATGGCATAACGGAACAGATGCCATATGTTTATTATAGGAAATAAACGATGATGAAGCCAATCACGAAAGATATTGAAGGCCTAGGTGACCGAGCTGTCGGTGCCATAGCGTTTCTGGTGAGGACGATGCAAAGGCAGCGAGGGCTTGGGCAGAGGCCGACCGAAGAGAATAGAGACTCTCAGAGCTATTGCACTTGAGAATCTGTATTTCGTTCGGAGATCCTTCACAAAAAAAAACCAAGAGGGTCAAATTCAACAGAACAAAGGTTATCTGTAGTGAATTAGCGAATGGGTATGAGATTTTTTTTATTATTTGCGATGAGACAAGAACATTGTTTAGATGTAAAGGCTGCTGGTGGGATTGGAAGGAGGTGCGGCTAAAAGAGATGATAGGGAGGCGGGTGTTATCGCCAACGACGACAGTCCGAGGAGTGGAGGAAGAAAGGGACAAGGATTTGGAGAGATTACCAGGCTCAGAGGTGAGGTCCGCAGATGCGCCAGAGTCCATGTACCAGTCGAAGGTGGTAGGTGGATGAAGCGTCACGGTGTTCAGCGCGTGAAGAAGGGACGCTTGATCCCATGACAGATTAGACGAGCTCGGTGTAGCGTAGTTGCCACCGTAGACTGCTGTCGACGCAAACTACACACCAGCAGGCACGAACGGCATGCTGGGGTACGCACCCTGGGCATTGTGGGCAGTGAGGAAAGCCTGGGGAGGGGCACCGGTGCCGGCGGTGCCGGTAGGGTGGTGACTGAGGATGCCAGGGCCGCCACCGGTGGTGTGGAGCCTAGCCACATCTAGAATGTGCTAGTCCATATGTTGAACCACATCGAGCTAGGCGATCCGTGGTTGGATTTGGTGAAGACATTGTGGCCACTTTGACCGCGGTTGTGGCTGTTGTAGCCATTGCTCTTCTTCTTGCCGTGGCCCTTCTATTTCTAGGGAGAGTTGCTATTGCCATTCCGCTGTGGGGGAGCAACGAGGGCAGTGGCAGAGGAGGGTTTGGCAAGCTTCTGATCGGATTCCTCAAGGAGGAGGAGGGAGCGAGCTTGAAAAAAACTTGGAAAAGGGTTTTGTGTCTTGATGATAGAAGACACGTGGCGGAAATCGTCATTGAGACCTCGAAGAAGCGTGAGGACATGGGTGTCGTTGGAGACCTTTTGATTAATGTCAGCGAGGCCATCAGCACAGGCTTTGAGCTTCTGGGGGTATGTCATGATTGACATATCTCCTTGAGCCAAGTTGCGAAACTCAGCTTCCAATGTCAGAGCTCGTGCCTTCTTGTTGTCACGGAAGAGATCCTCAATGTTCTTCCAACGGTACGCACTGAGGCATCAGGCGTCAAGATGATCCCTAGTATCTCCTCAGAGATGGACGCATAGATCAGTGAGAGGACAGCGAAGTTGTTCGCTTCCCAGTCGGCGTCGTTCGGTGGGCGTGCAGTGCCATCGATGTGTTTTTGGGCACCATACTTCCCAACGAGGACTATGAAGAGCTTGTGCCATCGAGAGTAATTGGATGGGTGGAGTTCGAGAGAAAAGGGGATGAAGGCCTTCACGTTCGTGACGTTGATGGCAAGGGAGGGTTTGGGGACGTCGGGAGCCATGGAGCAGGTGTCCGGCAGCAAGAAGTGGCATCGCTCGTCGGAGATGATCGAGCGCCGGGTGCAGAAGCGAAGAAGGTCTCATGAGCGGATGTGCTCTGATACCATGAAAGCATGGTAGAATTACACACTACTTTCATTGATCATACACTCGGTGTATAAGTAGAGTTTACAATGGTTTACAACAGAGAAGGAAATAATCCTATCTATAGCAACAAACTCTATCTATAGTAAGAGGATCAATCTACAAATAAACAACCAAATTAGTTGATCTGTTGCTAGACAGGCAACAGTGTCGTGCGTGCCGCATGGCACGGGATTGCAGCACAACACGAGATGGGTAACAGTGCCGCATGAGGAGGATTACTCTAACATAAATGATGCAGCAAAATGTAGTGTTCCAGCAAACAGTAGATCCTCCATTTCGTTTCCTGAACATAAGATGAACAACCCAAATACCGCCCACGGATACTGCAGACACCTTGAATTTCTCTCCGCTTCTTTTGCAAAAGTACCTTAAATTTGTTTTGTCCATATAGATATTTTTTTGAAAGAAACAGTCAGGAGGATTGCCTATTATATTAATAAAGAAGATAGAACAAGATACAAGTGCCTAGCATCAGGCGCAGGGTTTTATTACATAGTAATTATTTGCTCTAAGCATTTGGCCCCGCTAGGGTCCAAGCTCTTCCTTTAGCCCTAATCTTTGCGACCATATCGAGAGTGGAGGACTTGTTATTAAAGATTCTGGTGTTGCTTTCTTTCCAGATCTCCCAAGTGCTCAAGGTAACCATCATGGCTGTCACCCTTTTTGGAAGATGTCCCAACTTGCAAGTTTTTGGCCACCAGTCCCTAATGCTGTGACTGGGGGCCAATGAGCTGGCTTGAGCGGTGCCCAACCCAGATATTCAGCCATCAAATTCCACACTCGTTGGGTGTACCTGCACTCCGAACAGATATGCAAGGCCGCTTTTGGCGATTGTCTACAAAGTGGGCAGGTGCCCTGGTTCGGCCAACCCCGCACTTGCAGTCTATCAGAGGTCCTTAGTCTATTTTGGCTGGCTGGCCATACGAACAACTTGCATCTTGGGGGTGCCAAGGTTTTCCAGATTAGTTTTTTGTACTCCGTTGCCATTGAGCCGAGGAATTGTAGCGCATAAGCTGATTTCACTGATATATTCGCCCTGTGGGGTTAGCTTCCATGTGATCACATCCGTGGAAGCTGGGTCTGAAGTGATTTGGTCTAGTCTTCTCCACAGAGTCTAGGAATTGGTGGACAAGCTGATCTGTTACTTCCTTGGGTACGATGATATCCTGAACCCAGCGGTTATCCTGGAGCTCCACCTGAACTATTTCGTTTTTTCTTCTAGAAAGTCGGAAGATCTCTGGAGCAAAATCTTTGGGGCCTGTACCATCTAACCACTGTGAGGTCCAGGACTTGGTTTTTCCCCCATTGCCTACCATGATTGAAGTGGCCGCCGCGAAGAGTATCCCGTCTACGTCATCACACGGTAGCTCCATACCTACCTAGGTTTGTTTTCGGCTTTCCAATCTTGCCACAACCACCGGAGCCTAAGGGCCCTTGCATATTTTGTGAGGTTGAGGACACAAAGTCCGCCAAGCTGAGTTGGTTGGCACACCTTGTCCTAGTTGACTTTGCATTTCCCTCCTGTTATTGTTTTTGTGCCAGACCAAAGGAACCATCGCCTAATACGGTCCAAAGCCCAGAGGATGGATTTTGGGACTTTTAAGGCCGTGAGATGATAGGTTGGTATCGAGGTGAGCACCAATTTCACAAGGGTAGTACGTCCAGCTAATGAAAGAAGACTGCTTTGCCAACCCGCCAGCCTACAACCCGCTTTATCCAGCAGGGGCTCCTTAGTCTTTTGTGCGTTAGCGGCAAGCCCAGGCATTTGATGGGAAAGTTTGAACGAATTGCGGGGAACTCTTGTAGTAGCGTGTCGAGGTTGATGTGGTCACAGCTTATAGGCACCACTGTGCTTTTGTGGAAGTTAGTCTGCAGGCCCGAAACGTTCCCAAAGCTTGTAAGAATAAGGGTTGTTGTTTTGACATCTTCCTCAGTTGGGGAGATGAAGATTGCCAAATCGTCAGCATACAAGGATGTCCTACGTGTGTCGAAATGACCACGACGGTGCTCCAAGTGTCCCATCTCCATTGCCCTCCTGAACAGTCTTTGTAGGGGGTCTATTGCCAAGATGAAGAGGAAGGGGGAAAGCAGATCTCCTTGCCGCTAGCCCCTTCCATGACTGATTGTAAGATCGAAGAGGCCGGCTAGAGGAGGGGTGAACAAGTGGTTTTAAAAAATTCTTTCGGCTAAAACCAAGTTTTATGCGGAATTGTAAATCAAATTGGTTTAGCTCAATTAAAACCTAAATCAACTAGTTTATACTAAGTTCACCAACAAAATAAGAATAGGACAACAAGTGAAAACTTAAGAGGACAAACAACCAATTCAATACTAAAAGAGTAATTTGCAAGAAAGTAAAGCTCAAGAAAGCAAACCACGAGAACACATGAATTTTTTCCCGTGGTGATCGGAAACTTGTTGGTTTCCCTTAATCCACGTTGACGTAAGTCCAAATGAATTAGAACAGCTCCACAAATTAAGCCCACACCTCGAATCCACTCGAGGTTGCTCTTCCTCCACTCCGGAGATGGCGAGTACCAAGCCACTCACAACCACCCAGGTCTTCTCACAACCTTCTTTGAGAAAATCACCGGCGTAACTCCTTCAAGCTGTCTAGGTGTTGGCAACACCAAGGTAACAAGTCGTAGACACTCACTTGAATGAATCAAGTGTCTAAGCTCAATGGATACACAATCCAACACCTAATGCAACACATGCAATAGGATTTTAGCTCTCTAAGCTCACTAAGTGCAACACATGCACAAAAGAGAGGAGAGGGCTTGCTCTTTGCTCAAGAGTAATGAATATGATACTAGCACACCTCCTACAGCCGGCCATAAGGGGTATTTATACACCCGCACGCAAAAACTAGTCGTTAGAGGAGAATCTGTGCAGAAAGCAGCAAGGCCGATAAAACCGCAGGCAAAGGGCCGGTCAGACCGCTCTACTTTATAATGGTAACTTCTGCCTTAATCAATGCAATAGAATCTATCCGTTATGCCAGGTCTGATCAGTCCGGCCACACAAGATCCGGTCAGACCGAGTTCAAATATTTTCCAAACATGGAAAACAAGCTACTGAAAAAAGCTGACCGCGCCAGCCAGTCCGGGATTTCGGTTTGACCAGTTAACACACTGCGGTTAGTCCGAAAAAGATAATTTAGTAGCAAGTCACAAAAATGACCCTTTCTGGAAAAAGGTGACCGCATCAATGACTTGGAGATCCGGTTAGTCTGGATAGCCAAAAGAGAGAAAAGAGGCTCTCTAGAGAAACCTGACCGCCTGACTCAGTCCTCACATGGTCGCGCCGCCGACCGGCCCTGTGCTAGGCGCCTCGCACCATGAAGCACCTCTGCGCCGACGGCCCCCGCATGGGCACGAGCGCGCTGGCCCTCGCACGGGCACAACTACTAGTCGCCACCGGCCTGGACATCGGCGAGCCACCATGGCCCGCATGCCGAACCGACGTTTGCCCACGCCGTAGCGCCTCAAAGACCACCCGCGCCGCCGTGCCGTGTCTCATAGGCCACCCGCGTCATCGCGTCTTGCGGTACGCACGTTCGGGCGCACACAACGCCATTGGTCGCCGCCAAGGGCCCCGCCGATAGCCCGCGCGTGTGCAACCACTGACGAGTCTGTGCTTGAAGTCGCTGGCCTCCGCATGGGGCACCCCGTGCCGCCGCCAGAACACGCACGGCGCCGCCACCTTGAACTGCGCCCGTGCCACACATGCACGGCTCCACACCCGCCGCCTGCTTGAAGCACTGCACGCACCATCGCTCCCACCGGACGCCCACGCTTCAGCGCCCATGGTGCCATGGCTGCCCTCATGCCATTGCCCTCTCCTTCCTTTCATGTTGCCACGTGAAACCTGTGAAGCACGTCACTTCGGTGAATAGGGGTAGGGAAACCCTACCCCTTACCCCTTTTTCCTACCACCGTTTGGGCCATCATGGGTCGGAAAAAAAGGGGGCCGACCTGGAAAGGAATTCGGCCGGAAAGAATTCGGGAAGAAAAAGAAAGAAAAAAGCGAAAAAGAAAAGGTAATTTTGCAAAAGGACCCTCGGAGTTCTGAAAATTACGAGAAAATTTCGCAGATAAGAAAATTTTAAGAAAAACCCCCTAGAAATTTGAAAATTACGCATAAAATTTCTCAGAACTGAAATTTTGCGTTTTAACCACTGGAAATTGCAGAATTCATTAAAAATTCATATTCTAGCAGAAAAGGGCCTCGGGAATTCAAATTTTGAATCATTTTTTGCATTTGAAGTATGTTTAACTTTGTTATTATTATTTCTATGCAATTTATTTATTGTATTTACTATTTTGATTATCTGTGTTTGTTTATATTGCTTTTAATCACTAAAAATAGCAGTAAATCATGACAAATGCATAAACAAATATGAGAACATTATGAGAATCTTTGCAACCATTTTATACAAATTACTAGCAGTGATCTTATGAACTCTTTGCATGAATATGTAGATGACTAGCATTACGAACCGGGAGTTGGAAGAGCTGGCCTAGCATGATCAGAATTACTTGACTTGGGCATCAGATGTCAAGATCGTACTTGGAGCCAAGAAGCTCCGTGCTGCTATCAAACTTGGCACCTCGAAGGATGTTACTCCAACAACTGAGAAAAATGATCAGGCACTTCATTTCCTCAGACACCATCTCTGCCTAACGCTCAAGAACGAGTATATGGCGGAGAAGAACGCACTAGCTTTATATGCCGCACTAAAGAAGCGGTTCGAGAAGCTGAAGTACACCATTATTCCTCGTGTAGAGTAGGAATGGAACCGACTACGTTTTGCTGACTACAAGACCGTTGGGGATTACAACTCTGCTTTAGACAGAATTTGTACTAGTCTTCAGCTCTGTGGTAAGGCAATCACGAATGTGGAGAAGATTGAGAAAACCTTCTCTACCCTTCATCCGAATGCGGTGCAATTTGCATGCAACTATCGTCAAGATGGCTACAAGGAGTGTGCCAAACTGATTGACATCATGCAAGTTGCGGAAGAGCAAGATGAGGTTCTAAGGAAGAACTACATCTCGCAGCTACCTGGTAGCAAAGTTGGCCAAGAAGTCAATGTTAGAACCTACAAAGTGAGGAAGCCTCACTCAAAGGAAAGAGGCAAGAAGGGTAAGATCATGAGTCGTAACACCAAGCAGAATGCTCAAGCTAAGAAGGGTGAAGAAAAGAAGCACGATGAGAAGCCCTATGGCCAGCAGGACCAACGTTGCTAAAAATGTGGCACATGGGGATATTGGTCACGTGTTTGCCGTGAGCCGCAGCACGTGATTGATGCCTTCGAGTCTAAGAAGAAGGGCAAATGACAGCATGATGCACACCTCACCATTGCAGGCACAGAGGATCCATAGTCATTGGTTGCACCCATGGATGTGGCCAGCCCAACAGCAGTCCCCATCACCCCTTCTTTGAACATCGCAGCGGCCGTAGCCGTAGTTGCCGAAGAAGAGAAGATGGATATGGAGCAGATTCAGGCAGAAGTTTCTTCATACTTCACTGATTCGATCTAGTGCACCATTGCACTTGGATTTTTATAGTTATTTGTAGTTTATGGTTGTGATAGAACATTGAATTTTGAATAATGGTTGTAAGCTCTAGAAGATCAAAGCATTAAATTCTTATGATGAGTCCTACAAGACTTTTTCATGTATTAATAATAGCAAGTTATGTTCTGTTTTGGAGTATTTTATTTATGTGTGGATTGCTTTCCACCTCATATTAATCAATACTTTATATATCAGAACGCGTGTGGCGCCCTATAGAGGAAGTGTGTTTAGCAGATAGCGGTACAACGAATACCATCTTGAGAGAGACGAAGTTTTTTTAGTCGATCAGCAAGAATGCTGGTAGTCTTACGACAATCGCAGATAGTGATACTTATATAATAGGCTCAGGAAGAGCCACAATTATACTTCCGATGGGCACAACATTGGTCATTGAAGAAACCTTGTTGTACCCAGAATCGATTAGAACTCTCTTAAACTTTAAAGATATTCGCGCTAACAGTCTCCACGTAGAGACTGAAGAAGAGTATGGTAAAAAAATACCCGCTCATTACAAAGCGTGAAGAAAATAGAAAAAGGGTATTAGAACGACTTCCTTCATATGAATATGGGCTATACTACACTGATATTAAGGCATCTGCAGCCTATATTGTCCTGAAAACCACTTTTAGAAGCTCTGAACTTTTCTGTCTCTAGCATGACAGATTAGGTCACCCCGGTCTTAGGATGATGAGAAATATAATTACCAATTCTCAAGGATATAATATCAATGTAAAAATTTCTCGAATCAAGAAGATTTTGTGTGTCCCGCTTGTGCCACTGGGAAAATAATTACTAGACCTTCTACTCTGAAAGTGAAGGATGAAATTCTTGCATTCCTGGACCGTATCCAGAGAGACATTTGCGGTTCTATATAGCCTCTGTCAGGGCCATTTAAGTACTTTATGGTACCCATCGATGCTTCCTCGAAATGGTCGATGTATGTTTATTGTCTATGAGAAACCACACTTTTGCAAAGCTGATCTCAAAGATAATTAAAATTAAGAATAATTTTTCTGATCATCATGTGAAATCCATCAAAATGGACAACGCCGGAGAATTTACTTCAAAGGCATTTGATGATTATTGCATGGCAATGGGAATTACCGTTGAGCATTCCGTACCGCATGTCCACACCCAGAATGGACTGGTAGAGGCATTAATTAAAAGAATTAAATTTATTGCCTGACCACTTTTGCAGAATTATAATTTACCAACTACATGTTGGGGACACGTAGTCCTGCACGCAGCAACTCTCATCAATTTTAGATCGTTAGCATATAACATCGATTCACCTATGCAACTAGTGCAAGGATCAGCACCGAAAATTTCTCATCTTCGCAGGTTTGGTTGCAAGGTTTATGTACCTATACCACCACCACAGCAAACTGCAATGGGCCATCTCCGAAAGTCTAGGATATACGTTGGTTATGAGACAGCATCTATAATCAGGTATTTGGACCCTATAACTAGAGATTTGCATACAACCCGCTTCGCTGATAGTATATTTGATAAGGATAGTTTTCCATCATTAGGGGGGAATCAACCCCTTGATAAAAATGTCAGGAAATAATGTGGCAAGCCACAGGAATCCATGCACATGACCCACGCACTAGTGAAGCAAATAGAAAAGTCCAGAAGATAATTGATTTGCAAGCATGAGCAAATCAACTGCCTGACCACTTTAGTAATTTGAAAAGCGTGATCAAATCGCATGTGCCTACACGCAATGCACCGGAGAGGGTTGAAATACCAAAGAAAATTAAAGATATCCCTAATCTCGTCCAGAGGCCTCAGAATAAAAGGACGAGAACTTCGGCCCCTCGAATCCCAAGTAACTGGGGACGCCTAGCGAAAAAGGATAAGAAGGACTTGGCACAGCCGATCACTGAAGTTTCCCAGAACCAGAAGGGAAGCCAGTTGAGACCTGACACCAGTATGGAACCTTCAGTAAAAGGCATACCGGATTTGAACATTCCCACGGAGGGAGACATCAGTATGGATGTGTGAGCACACATCGGAGCTGAAAAACTAAAGGGACTTGCCCCCGCAATTGGAAGTAGCGGTGAGCGAGTAGAAGCATTAGAAGAATCGCCCAATGAAGAAATAACTATAAATTATATGACCACCGGAGAATCTATGAATAGAACAATAGCTAATGTCGATATTTATTTTGCAAAGAAAATTACCACAATCATCGATCTATAATCCAGTGCTTGCATCGCTCGCTGAATATAAGAAAAGATCAGATTGAGAAGATTGAAAGAAGGCAATAGAAACATAATTATTATCTCTAAATAAAAGAGAGGTGTTTGGGCTTGTAAGCCGGACGCCTCCTCATGTGCACCACGTAGGGCATAAGTGGGTATTTGTTTGAAAGAGAAATGAAAACAATGAAGTTGTAAGACATAAAGCAAGGCTTGTTGCACAGGGTTTCACTCAATGACCAGGAGTTGATTATGAAGAAACATATTCTCCGATCATGAGCGGAACCACATTTAGAAATGAAATTGATGGATGTGGTAACGGCATACCTTTATGGAAACAAACTTGAATTCAGACATTTATATGAAGATACCTGAAGGTATCCCTATCCTGAACCAAAACAGAGCAAATAGAAATTTGTACAGTGTGCAACTCAGAAAGTCATTGTATGGACTGAAGCAATCAGACAGAATGTGGTATAATTGCTTAAGCGACTTTCTCTGCAAGAAAGGCTACACGAACAATGAAGATTGTCCCTGTGTATTTATACGACGATCTCAGGATGGATTTTGTATAATCTCAGTATATGTAGATGATTTGAATATCATCGGCACCCTGGAAGATATTAAGAAAGCAAGCTCTTATTTGGAGTCAGAGTTCGAAATGAAAGATTTGGGTAAAATCAAATATTGCCTAGGCTTGCAGTTTGAGCATGCCCCTGAAGGGATTTTAGTACATTAGTCAACCTACACTCAGAAAGTGTTAAAAATGTTCGGCTTTAAAAAGGCATGCCCTTCGAAAGTGTCGATGGTCGGAAGGTCCTAGCAGCAAGACAAAGACCCGTACAGACCTAGAGAAGAGGGGGAGGAGGTCCTGAGACTAGAATTCCCGTACTTGAGCGCAGTAGGAGCACTCATGTATTTAGCAAACTGTATTATACTGGATATTGCATTTGTCGTGAACCTACTAACAATGTATAGTACAGAACCTATCAAAAGGCATTGGCAGGGGATATATGATATCTTCCGATACCTCCAAGGAAGCAAGAACCTTGGTCTATTCTACAGAAAAACCAAGACCTAACTATGACTGGCTATACAGATGCCGGGTACCTATCAGACCTGCATATAGCTAAGTCGCAAATAAGCTATGTATTTCTGTGTGGTGGAACTGCAATTTCATGAAAATCGTCTAAGCAAAATCTTGTATTAACTTCGACGAACCACTCAAAAATCATAGCGCTGTACGAGGCCTCGCGAGAATGTTTTTGGCTTCGACGGATGATTTACCACATCCAGCAGTCATATGGATTGAATACCGCACAAACCCCCACTATTATCTATGAAGATAATGCAGCTTGTGTTGCACAGGTGTAGATGGGTTATGTGAAGAGTCAACTCACAGAGCATATAAACCCCAAGTTCTTCTATACTCATGAATTGCAAAAGATTGACGAAATTAAAGTACTGCATACTAAGTCATGTGAAAATCTTGCAGATTTATTCACTAAATCACTTCTAGCATCTAGCTTTGAAATGTACATACGTGGAATTGGAATGATGAGACTTAGAGAAGTGCAGAATTCAGGAACGAGTTTTCCTGAAGTTTCTCAGCTAAGGTTTTTAATGAGGCAATTCGTGCAACACAGCAGAACGTGTTTCATGTACTCTTTCTCCAAAATTTTCCCACTGGGTTTTTATGGAGTTTTGATGAGATGTGAACATGACGAATGAGTACCTAAGGGGGACTGTTAAGAAACTGGGCTTAGGCTGGCAAGCCTGACCCACAATGGGCTCCTGATCCATCCAATAGCCTATATAAAGGAGGGGAGACCCCAACCATTGTACTACAGTTTTAAAGAAGAGCAATAAAAAGAAGCCAGAAGTCCCCTCATATCTCTGTGTTTAATCTAATATTTTGTTCTTGTGTTATTGCATTGTTCTTACGGTTTTGAGTTTTGTTACGATTCTGAGTTTGTCTACGAAATAATCGCTTGAACTGAACTCGCCAGCGACGATTTCTCAACACACAGACAAGCAAAGTGGCTTTATAATGCATATCATGCTCATCTCCGGGGGGCATTTATCTCTCTTCCTAAACAGGGGGACTGGCACCATAGGATGTGCCAATAAACTGCATGAGCAATTTCCAAATTTGATATGGCATTCTGTCAAAATAGGACTGCAATGATACATGAGGAGAATTATATCTACTGGGGGTAATCATTTCCCGGTTTCTTTTCTGAATCGTGCCCCGAATCCCGATCCCCTGGTGTTTTTCTACGCTATAGAAAATCAAATCACTTATGATCATGAGAGACTTTTCTCCTAGTTCCGAAGCTTTGGATTGCAAAAGTGTCTCGTAGACAGTTTTTGTTCTCGAAATAAACACTCTCAGTTCCTCGAGGACACTAGCATGTAGAAATCAGAGCGATGAACCAAGAAATTAACTGACGAAGCCATCAAACAGTGGAGGAGAGACACATCGGGCTCGAAGGATGGCTCGATGGGTGATATAGCCGATGAGCGCCGCCTTACGCGACGCGGAGACCCGCCTCTCGTGGAGCTTTCTACAAAACCCCGCGTCCACGGACCACGGCGCCGTTCGCCGGCGGGGCGCGGTAGAGGGCTCGCGACCCGGGTACATGTTGCTGTTGCAGTTGCAGTTGTTCATCAACTCCCACGCCACGCACAGCCCGTCTGATCTGAAATCAACAGCCAAAATAGCCCCTATGGGAAGAAATAAGCAAACTTTGGAAAAGTAGATGAACCAAGATGAGCGGCTACTAGATCAAATATGTCATTTGCTTTGGGGAAATTGCCAAGATACCACAGCAGGTTGGTGAAATACTGTTTGTGAGTTGTGATGACGATAAGTGAGAATTGATCCCATAAGTTATTGATATACTCAACGATATTTTTAGTAAAATGTGATTTCTCCGGTGGTATGAAAGTAAACCCCTACTTCTTTCTTTTTCTTGTTGAGCGGCTATCAGACCCTTGACAAGGACCTAGCAGTCAGTTATCCTACTTGAACCGGAAAAATTGGCAACCTAAAACAAGTAGTTTGACTTCATCGCAACCTATGTTTTATACCAACAGGTGATTCAAAAACAAATTCCCTATGTGGAAGATTCAAATCAATTTTAGAGTGAACATAAGCTCTTAATAATAGCTATACATAAAAAAGGAAATAACGCATGAGAAACCGCTTATATGTAATTTTTTAATAGGAAAATTAAGGTGTGCCCTCATCCACTGTATATTTGTACTCACCACTAGGCCATATGAATGTGTTGTTTATTTACTATCAAATTATATATATATAATACTAGAAAGTTTTTTTCCTTTTCTTTTCACAAAAGTATTCCATTTTCTTATGTGTGAAGATAAAATTCCACACATTCTAATTGACTGGTATATTATTCCTCTGTTGTCTTGCATTAATTCTTCAACTTAATTACTTCCTCTATATTGTTATGTTTGTCCAGAGTCCATCATACGTACAGACCAATGAAGCACTAAATCTAAGAAATACATAATGGAAAATGATCATACATATCTCTATTAAATGACATACCACAATCACTTAATATCTTCCCCGGTATTTAAGTAGGGGTAGAGAAATTTTTTGGTAATAACTATACTCAAGATTCTCTCGGTGAACAAATATATTGAAATAAATACTCTTGAGACGATGGATATATATAGCGAAACGGATGTGATATTTCCTTTTCTATCCTCCATAGGTTTCCTGACTTCGGGTTTGTTTGGTTCATGTACTAAGGTTGCCAATGTTTGCCTTAATTTTTTTTTTCCAAAGTCATCTAAGATTAGATCATAAAAATTGAAGCCACACTTCGGCTATCAAAAGAGAATTTTGCCATAATTTTTTAGTCACCCACATGTGAGATCTAGCTAGCTGGAAAAAAATCTTCCCATAAAGTGTGATTACAGACCAAACGAGCGACTAAATCGATCAAATTTATCTAAGTTAGAGTGGGGCGAAGTTTGGCTAGGAACCCAAAAGCAAGAAGAATTCCCCTAGAAGGTTCTCTCTCCTCCGAGAAACGAGAACTCGGACAAAAGCAAGAGGAAACAATCAACAGCGCCCGCTCCCCGAAATCCAATCCAATCCAATCCAATCTAATTGCTTCTGCTCCAATCCAACCGAAGGCGCGCAGCAACAACCAGAGCACACCCTCTGTTCTTCCCGCAACCGCGCCACGAGCAGGTAATGACTTCTTGTCCCTTCCTTCCCATCTTCCCTTCCCCCACTTCTTCTCCGTTTGTTCATACTTCTGTAGGATTGGGCGCTCAGGTTTTGTCTGATCCGGTATTTGTGGATATTAGGAGAGACCCCATCTTGGTGTCCTGGGGTGATTTCCGTGGTGGGTTTTGGCTGTGGATTGGGAGTTCAGTTAACCTTTTATTGGGAGGGTGGAATGGAGGAAACCGAGAGACATGTTCCTTTGTGTTATTGCGTTTGATTTTAGCTGTCTTTCTCGCGTATATAGTTTGCGCTACTTCCCAATCCATGTGCAATGTATCGGAGGTTTGCTATTATTATTGCGTATTTGCGTTGGATGGAATAGTGTATGTTATTGTTTTGGATTAATTGCAATGGCCTGGAGAACTAAACACCGATGTGCAGCAGGTACCAGTTAGGACTTAGGAGCGGTGCATTTCTGTTACTGCTGGTTGTGACAAATGAAAGATATATAGCCAGGCCATCAGGGGAATTCTTCCACTTTTGGTGTTTGTATTTGTTATACGGAGTAACGGAACTTGATTGAAACATGTTTTCTCTCCTGTCTTGGTAAACTCTTGCAATTGATAGAGCTTTGTCTTGCGAAAGTGAAACCGTTGATCCATCACACGTGTAACGGGCAGTTGGTTATTGTACCCCGTGGAAGATAACTGAGAGCACTATAATCATAGATATTGTGAGACGCTCATTAATCTTCTGAGTATTCACGCTTGTACATTGTTCACTCATTACTATTGCACTTAACACACCTCTATTTGGCTTCTTCATCAGGCTGCTGTGTTGTTATATATCTGATTATGGATCTGCCTGTGACTCCAGTCATGGCAGCTAAAGCCTATAAGTACAAAGCAGAACTACTTGTTACGGACTACCTGCTCGCAGATTCGTATGTTCCATATGCTGCTGTGCTGGGGGGAGTCCTGATGTGCAAGTTGGTACTGTTGTTCACTCATTCACTCTTTCTCTGTTCTTATCACAAGTCTAACTGTGCAATAACATACTCTTTTTATTTGTATAGTATGTAGACAGGAGCAAAATCAATGCTAAACTTGATAGACCTATTCATGTAGTTTTACTGTTTGATTTTTATGTAGGGCCTTAGCTTAGCTGTGTGAATTACAGAATTAGCAGAAGATTTTTTTTATGGATTCTAAGCCTCTTTTTCTATGTTGCGATGACTTGCACTGGTCTTATAATCTTATTTTTCCTGTTTAATCACGATTTACAACAATGGCACATTGATGAGTGTAAGTGGGGACTTAGGCACCAGTAGTTATTTTTCAATTTGCGAAAAGAAGCCTTAAACAAAGAAAATTGCTTAACAGTGCAAATTTTCTTATTAGGGATTGGATTTAATCTCAGTCATTCTTCTTTGGGTTGATCTCAATTCGATAAGCTGAGCACAAATGAGAATAACCTAAAAGCCCAGCATGTAATGGTTAAGCTAACTTAAATGAATCATATTGTTGAGCTAACTCAATATAAAATAATTCTTTAAATAGCGCACTGCAACATAACAACGTGATGCTAGTAATGAGGGTAGTTTCCAATATTGCATTTGCTGTACTTCAACCTTACATTCTTCAATGGAACTTCCTAATGACTAATCTATTATAACTGAGTTTCAATCATTGTAATGGTATCTTGACTATTGTTTGCTTTTGCTAGCTCAGTCCTATGATATCACACGATTTATCAGTTCATTCTACTTCAAAGGTTATGCTTCTCTTACGAAGATGCAAAAGATCGAATGGAACAACAGGTGAGAGTAATTGCAGAACTTAATTTCTAGCATCCTCCTCTGTTATATATAAGTTTATGATGATACATATTCTAACCCTTTTCTGTTCTAGGGGTATGTCCACTGTCCATGCAATATTCAGTACAATTATGTCAGCATACCTAGTCTTCTTCTCGGGTTTATTCTCTGATCAGCTGGATGTACCAGTAACATTTCGAAGTTCAAGCCTATCCAATTTTACATTAGGGGTATGCATATGCTATAATTATTGTAATGTGACAACGCACTATGATAATTTTCTTGTTTGACAACTATATCTTTTGTTCCCTTGCCTCATATGAGCTTAATCTCATGTTTACCAGGTTTCTGTTGGGTACTTCATTGCAGACCTTGCCATGATATTTTGGTTTTACCCTTCCCTTGGTGGAATGGAGTACGTAAGTTGACCTGTTTCATCTTACCTTCCCCTTCTCTCCCTCCCATTTTCCGTTCTAACTTAGTTAAGCCCACTGCTCTCATTCAACTCCTGTAAACTGCATTATCTGTGTCTACTGTACCATTTACTCTCCGTGTCCTTTGTCAGGTTATCCACCACATGCTGTCACTTATTTCTGTAGTGTACTCTATGCTTTCCGAGAAAGCACAGTTATACACATACATGGTTCTCATCTCTGAGACTACCACACCAGGAATCAACATAAGATGGTAAATGAATAAATGAACAAGTTACACAAAATGTTATTTGGATGTTGCTATTTTTTAATCCATCTAAGCTGCTATTCTCTCCTTCTGTGTCATCAAGGTTCCTTGATATTGCTGGAATGAAAAGATCTAAAGCATACCTTATCAACGGAATTGCAATGCTTGTTACTTGGCTGGTAAGCACAAAATACTTCTCTTGTCACTCTTACTGTGTCATAAAACATTATATCGCTTATAAACAATGACGCTAACTTTAATAGGATGGAAATTCTGTGATCTGATGCATACATGTTTGGAAAAAGCATTGAGCTAAATAACCACATCCAAGTTTGTTAACTGTAGTATTCTCTCTAGGTTTTTCCGATTCGGAATTTCTTTCAGCCTTGCAATTTCTTATTGACTAGTTTGGATTCTGTACTTATGTTGAACCAATAGCTTGTTTTCGATTGTGGGTAATATTGGTGCATGTACTCATTTATCTTGTCCTACATTAGAAAGTGGAATTGGCTGTTGCACGTCACAATGGATTTTTTATTGATTTCACCTTGTGATTTGGTAGCATTCATCGAATTAGTTTTGACAGACCATTCAAATATTGAATTGTTGTAAGTAGAAATGAACCCTTCCTAACTCATTGAGGTTTGATATTAAATTATCACGTTTACATCTGCAAATGTGACTGTAAAAAAATCAAAACTCAAGTTCAATAAAATCTGTTGGCCTAGTTGGTATGATGGATTTCTGTTATGACTATATGTTGGAGCTTTCTGTAGCTTGGTCTGCTAACATTGAAAGCAAATGCCTCATGCAGGTGGCAAGGATAATTCTGTTCATCTACTTGTTTTATCATATCTTTTCACATTATGATCAGGTACTTGGTGGTTCTTCTGAATTCAATATACATCACAACTTCACAACTATCACACTGGTATTTCTGATTTGATACTTGTTTATTGACAGATTATGCTGATGGACACCTTTGGTTGTCTTCTGGTATCTTCTGCGCCAGTGATACTATTCGTGATGAATATGATATGGTTTTCCAAGATTTTACGGGGTCTAAAGAAGACACTGGCCAAGAGGCATTGAGTAGAGCAATGTGTATTCTTGTACAGCCGCGACCATCCACTCATCTGTAGATCCACTTGGAGCTACGTATGGCTTGTCAGAAGTCACTACCACAGCTCACACTGGTAACTTCAGCTTGGCCATTGTGATCCAGATTTACGTTTGACTGCCGAA
This sequence comes from Phyllostachys edulis, assembly GCA_036346405.1. Lineage (NCBI taxonomy): Eukaryota > Viridiplantae > Streptophyta > Magnoliopsida > Poales > Poaceae > Phyllostachys > Phyllostachys edulis. The sequence continues at coordinate 25,963,899 of CM070553.1, read as the reverse complement.
CCTTTTTATGGATGCTCTATTAATTTGTATATATGTTTGGGTATGGCTGTGTGTCGTAATATATGCTAAAACATTTTTACTTCTGTATATATGCTTATATCTTGATTTTGTCTGAGAACATTTGTTTTCCTCTGTTTCAGTCACATTTTTGCCATTTGCTATCAATTTTGACCATCATCCCCTAAGAGTCTAAACTATAGAGTCCCTCCTTTTTCTTTTTGGGGAAAAAAAACAGCGCTTATGGTACTGTAGACTCTTAAGGCAACGAATCTTAATAACTAGGATATTTTTATTATTACTTTTAGCCTCTTTCTTACTCAGAATTGGTCAAAACTCAACACAAATTAAACTGCTAATACGTTTGCAGTGCAATGAGGCTTAAGTTTTCTAACATTTGTAAGCCGCTGGACAAAATTGAAATTTGAAACCAAGAAGATTTTGCAAAAGTTTTCTAGTGTAGCTGTGTAGGTATGTTTCATGTAGTTTATTCTTTAAATTCTAGAGATCATTTGTGGGTTCCAACAAGGAAAAGCAAAAAGGAAAAAAGAAGAGCTGGAGCACCAAATTTCTAGTACACTCAACAAAAGCAAGTGCCTGTGGGATTAGCAATCCTACTCTTTAAATAAGGTCAATGGATGAACTAACGGGTGCCAGTGTCACAGGTGAATGAAAACACTATGATTCCTCTGAGATACCAGCTAATGAGATGCTTGGGAAGTGCTCCTTTCCTTAAAAAAACTTCCATTATGTGAGCTATGTAGGACATTCAAAGACAACTCTGCCACAAACACTGGGATAGTTAATCTAGCTCCATTTTTAATATCAGAATATGTGTACATTGGCTCCTATGCACATCCTCGTTTTATTTGGCACTATCAGCACGAAATTAATATTTCAATCATCAACATCATTAAGTGCCTTTCATCAGATAGCATATAACACAAGCTAGTTTCCAACTAAGAATGCCATTAAATATCACTTGCATTATTAATGCTGAACCATTTTTTTACAACCTTTTCAAAGCTTATAAGTAGCCCAAATTCTCCTCTTCTGCTCCATCACACAATATGCATCCTTTCATTCACCTGTCCATCATTCCTCTTTGCCTCCTATCCAGCTTCTGCAATTCCCATGCCAAAGATAGCAAACCCCATAGCAGTGTGGTCCTTGGCCTTAGCCATGTTAGATCTCTATATGCTCCATCCATGGGGCTAATAAACTCCACAAAATTTGACTTCTGGGACATTATAGAACCAGTAACAACATACACAGATGGCTACTTGATGTCCCTTAACCTGGGCACACCCCCACAGGTTTTGCAAGTGTACCTGGACACAGGGAGTGATCTCACTTGGGTTCCCTGTGGCACCAACAACAGCTACCAGTGCATGGAGTGTGGCAATGAGCATAGCATCTCTAAGCCAACTCCAACCTTCTCCCCATCTCAATCCCCTTCAAACGCCAGGGACATGTGTGGCAGCCACTTCTGCATCGACGTCCACAGCTCCGACAACTCCCACGATCCATGCGCGACAGCGGGGTGCTCCATCCCTGCCTTCACGAGTGGTTTGTGCGCTAGACCTTGCCCTCCCTTCTCCTACACTTACGGTGGTGGAGCACTGGTCCTTGGCTCCCTTGCAAGGGACAGTATAACACTCCATGGAAGCATATATGGCATCGGTGTCCCCATAGGCTTCCCTGGCTTCTGCTTTGGTTGTGTAGGTAGCTCCATAAGGGAGCCCATTGGCATTGCAGGGTTTGGCAAGGGCACTCTCTCCCTGCCATCCCAGCTAGGTTTTCTGGACAGCGGCTTCTCCCATTGCTTCCTAGGATTCCGGTTCGTGAGGAACCCTAACATCACCAGCCCTCTGATCATGGGAGACCTCGCACTGTCTGCCAAGGATGACTTCCTCTTCACCCCAATGTTGAAGAGCCCCACTTACCCAAACTTCTACTACATTGGCCTGGAGGGTGTCAGCGTAGGAGACGCGGCTGCCATAGCCGCCCCTCCCATCTTGAGCAGCATCGATTCAGAAGGCAATGGCGGGGTGATCGTCGACACTGGGACGACATACACGCACCTGCCTGATCCATTCTACGCGTCCGTTCTATCATCCCTTTGCTCGATCGTACCATATGACCGATCGTACGAGCTTGAGATGAGCACGGGGTTTGGTCTCTGCTTCAAGATCCCATGCACACATGTTCCATGTCCAGGAGATGAGCTGCCTCTCGTAACCTTCCACCTCCCTGGAGAAGTGAAGCTGACGCTGCCTAAGGAGAGCTGCTACTACCCGGTGACCGCGCCCAAGAACGCGGTGGTGGTGAAGTGCCTGCTGTTCCGGAGGATGGGCGACGATGATGTCGGAGGCGGCGACGACGACGGTGAGTCCGATGGACCAGGAGCAGTTTTCGGGAGCTTCCAAATGCAGAACGTGGAGGTTGTCTACGATCTGGAGATGGGGAGGATGGGGTTCAAGCCCAGGGATTGCGGCCTTCACGCCTAGTCGACGATGGCGTACGTGCAGCGATTTGGACGTGCACATGTATACTTCATTATCTTCAGCGCACGATCGAACGGGTGTCGGGTGTTCTTTGTCATTTTTATCTCTTTTTAAGTGCTCTGTACGTCATTTTTATGTGAGTCGAACCACTTTGTACGTGAAAGGTACAAAAGGCCGTACCAAGTCGCTAGCAGAAAAGAAATCTCCAGCGCGGAGTGCATGATGAGAAAGCAACACGTCACATGTAATGCAAACCCGGCACTTTTGTTTCAGATGTTTGCAAATAAAGGTAATTTATGTGATGTAAGGAGCGTGGTAGTGTGCTTTCCAGGTCTGATGATCGATCGGCTTAAAACTTTTTCCATGCCATGCACTTTACATGTTAGGGAAATTGATATCCGTACGGCAGCAAGCAATTCAAGTCGTTGTAGTATAGTGGTGAGTATTCCCGGACATTTCGTTGTCCTCCGAAAGCAAAGGGTTTCATTCGATTTTTTTTCTTTTTGTTTGAATTTGAAGGGTTAAACAAACTAAAAGGTAGCCTAGTGGTATTGTCTTTGTTTGTGTGCCCTTGAGGTCCTGGGTTTGAATCCCAGGCTTCCCACCTCCCTATCGTTATTTTTTGGAAATATTTAAATTTTAGAATTCAAATTTGATCAAGCTGTTTGAACGATATTCGTCTGAAATTACCGGAATTTCGATCATTTCGGTCCTTTCGCTGCCCACCGAAAGAAAAACAAAACGAAAGATTTTTACCTGCCTGTCACGCGGGCGATCCCCGGCAATGGCGAAATCACTGCCTTTTTTTTCACCCCTCCACGCGGAACGCGCATGGAGGAGCTGCCAGCGAGCAGAGCTCGAGGATCGGCGTAGAGAACCCGACCGCTTTGCTGTGGTCGCGCGCGGGGTGCGGGCGGCGGTATGTCTCTAGCTTTGCTGTGGGTTACGTACGTACGGGCAGTGGATCAGAAGCCCGTAGCTAGCGGCGTTGGCAAAGAAGTGGGGTGGTAGTGGTACGACCCGACGCCGACGCGGGGGAGGAGGCGAGGGAAAAGCGCTGACGCGGCAACCGGCACAGTGGGCCGCGCGGGGCGGCGGGTGGGGCGGGGAGGAGGGCACGTCTGGACGAGCGGGTGGCGCGGCCCGCGCATGTGCTAGTCAGTAGTCAGTGCAGTGCTGTGGCCGCGGTACGCCGGTACGTACGTGGAGGTGTAGCTGTGGCAGGGCGGCATGGGCGTGGACGAATCGGCAAGGGAGAGCTAGAGGGAGTGAAGTGTGGAGGTGACAACTGACAAGCGCGTTGCCTGCTGCGGCCGGGAGGGACGTGGGCGCGCGCTCCGCACCCTCTCGGTGGCCTCTGGGCTTGTCCCGCCGCGGAGCAGCTTCACTGAAAGTCCATGGGGCAGGACGGAAGGCTTTGGCGAGGTGAGGTGGTACGGTGGGGGTTCAGGTGTGAAGCAAGGCATCGTTCAAGGATAACCCAAGGACGAGTGCTGGTTGCTGCAGCATGCGTCCAAATTAGCAGTGTTTGTTTGTTTGTTTGTTATCTATTAGCTTTATTAGTTATAAGATGTCTAGATGGCACCGAAGTCGTTGTAGTATAGTGGTGAGTATTCCCGCCTGTCACGCGGGTTCGATCCCCGGCAATGGCGGTTTTTCCTTTTTTGTTGGTTCTGAAACATCCTCGATCTTAATGTCTTGGGTCGCGTGATCTTTTTCACGCGCGAGAGCAACCATGGATTGCTACACGCAGTGGCTACTTTGCAATCACGCTCTGTAATGACATTTTTTTTACCTGGAAACCCTCATCCTTGTGTATACTAATGTATTGCAGTTGTGGAAAACCCAGCATCTTTTCCCAGCTCGTAAAATATGCATGCGCGCAAATTCAAGATTTTTTTTTATTTGGCCTCCTGCCGCACCTCAATAGCAAAAATAGCTCTCATCGTATTGTATTTTCAAATCTAGCCCTGTCCCGAGCGCGGAAGAACATGGCGGTGACACGTGCCACTTCCTACGGCCGGCGGCGGCGCAACCGAGCGACGAGCGGAGAGGCGGCCGAAGCGAGAAGTGGGCGCCATCCGCGATCGGCGAGTCACGGGAGGTAGGGCCTCCAATCAGCCGTCGCGCTCCCGCGCCACCTTCGCCCGCCCTGGCCCCTAACACGGATGCACTTTGCACGCGCGCCATGGCGTTCTTGCGTCTCCCGTAGCGTTATGGCCGTCGTCGACGCGTGACTGCTCCGGCCTGCGATGGGCATAAAAATGCATCGGTTGTCGCCCAGCCAGCCGCTTCGTCATTTGCATTTCTTTGAGCCACGAACGAAAGAACGAGAGGGAGGAAGAGAAGGTAATTTTGAGTTGCATTTTGGGAGGTTTTCAATCTGAATCTGGAGGTTTCGCAATTGCATAAGTTGTAGATCGGCTTGTGAGCGTGAAGAAAATGTATTTTTCATGGACATGCGACTATATTTTTAGCTAGTTAATTAGCATGTAATTAGCTTAGTGGTCATGTCATTATTACGTAAGTATACATGCAAGTAGCGTAGTTATTTATAATTACCGTAATTATTTCTTGATTGTGTAGAATGTGTTAAGTAACCGTGCTTAGTTGACGTAAATGTTTAGTTTATATGGATATCATTGTTAGTTAATTAGCATGTAATTAGGTTAGTGGTCCCATAAGAATTACATAAATACAGTAGTGAATTTGTTATTACCGTACTGGTTTCTTGAGAGTGTAGAATATTGTAACATCCCGGTTTTTTTTCCCGAGTCTTTTTGAATTTTCAAAATAAAAAGAACCATTTGTCTTTGATGAGAGTTCAAGGCTTAACTTAAGATTTTAAAAAGAGCTTTAAATGACTAAATCAAACTTCAATTAATCCAAAGTTGGTTTCTTTTGGAGTTCGTTGGCATTCTCTGGTGTTCTTCCCCTTCCTCTGCTTGCTTCGTGCTCCCCTCGGCCCTGCTCTTTCTCTTCCTTTCGTTTGGATCCAAGGGTCCAGATCTCCTTTCGTTTGGATTTGAGGGTCCAGACCTCGCTTCATTTGATCTGAGGGTCCAGACCTCTTTTCGTTTGGATCCGAGGGTTCAAACCTCCCTTCGTTTGGATCCGAGGGTTTAGACCTCCCTTGCGTTTGGACCTCCCTCTCAGTGGAGACCTCTGGGTGGTCCTGGAGTTGGTCGCGACCTTCCTTTGATCACGACCTCCTCCTTTTTATCGTGACTTTCCGGTCACGACCACCCTCTTGGTCTTTTTGCAAAGACCACCCTCTTGGTCTTTTTGTAAAGACTATCCCCTTGGGTCGTGACCTCCCCTTGGAGTCGTGACCTCCTCTTTTGTCCTTTAGTCGCGACCTCCTCTTTTTGTCCTTTAGTCGCGACCTCTCCTTGGAGTCGTGACCTCCTTTTTTTGTCCTTTAGTCGTGACCTCCCCTTTTGTCGTTCAGTCACGACCTCCCCTTTTGCCGTGACATCCCTTGGGTTAAAGACCACCCCCTGTGGTCAAGACCTCCCCTTGATCACGTGCACCCCTAGGTCACGTGACACCCTTTGGGTCATGACCACCCTTTGGTCACAACCTCCCCTAGGCCACGTGACACCCTTTGGTCAAGACCTCCCCTTTGGTTTGACCACCCTTTTTAGTTTTGACTAGCCCCACCTGTCAGTCTTGCTCACCTTCTTCTCCCGCTCATCGCGGCGCTGCTCTCGCCGGAGTTCTCGCGCATTAAATGTCGTTGTATCGCATTAAATGCTGCCGCCTCCGCAGAGCATGCCCCGTCATATCCCCGGGCAACTTTCTGCTCACGTCTGTACCGTGCTTTGTCCTGCCGCCACCTACCCTTGATCCCATGTGCTTTAGAGTTTCTCAGCTGTTCTTCCCGTCCTCCCCGGCTATAAAAGCCTATGCAACCCTCTTATATCTCCTTTAGCCTTCTCCAACTTTCTTGCTCTGCTTAGGCCTTCCTCCTCAGGACCTCCTCGTTGGGCCTCCTCAGGACCTCCTCGTTGGACCTCCGCCTTTGAGCTTTTTAGTTCCTCGTTGTTGGTTTTAGTTTGGTTTGTTTGGAGTTTATTTGGATTTTTATTTAGTCTTTATTTGATTTGCTTCGTTTTCACGTGTAGATTTTGACGACTCAGGAGAGCCCAAGTACTTTGAGGAAGAAGACCCTCAAGCTTTCGAGCAAGGCAAGTTACACTCTTGATCATATTGGACCCAGTATTTCAAATTATTTAAGTTTTGTTTCAAATTCTTACTGCATGCTTATTTCAAATCAAGTAATTTAAATCCCTGTTTTAACTGTATAGTTATTCCTAGTTCCTTTGTACACCCGAACTTGACTATTGATTCGATCACCCCTTGTCACCGTAGTAAGAGCTAGTTGGTACATTAGTATGAACTAGCATGTTTCAAAACTCTTTGCTTAGTCAAGCTTAGACCAAAATCTTGATTTGGGAGTTTTACTGCCAAAAGACCAATGTTGTCTAAATGTTTTAATCCATGACATTAGGTTGTTGTGGTAGTTTGCAAATGTTTTTAAAAAGCAAAGCAAAAAGAAAAATTAGTTTGGACTTGGATGAACTGGTTGTTTGGATGGGTGCATGTTCATGCACGGGATCAAGTCAATTCTATGATCGATGCCCAAGGTTCTGTGGAAGTCGCCCAAGTCAGTTAAAGACCAGTCTTCGAGTGTATTTTGCCATGCCTCATTGTGCAAACACATGTCCAGGATGGGGTGGACCTGGCCAACTAATTTACAAGGTTTCACCGTGGTCGTTCCATTCGGTTGTGTGGGTGGTCTTTCACGACCTACGTACATGCATTCCCACTAGCGCAAAAGGGGGCTACGCATTATAAAGGCTTTGTCACGTGCTCTAGACCACTTACCTACTGTAGTGAGTGGTGGTATCGACGGATGCCAAACAAACTAGAGAAGTCGTATCTTGTGGGTAAAGCTGTACACCTCTGCAGAGTGTAAAACTATTCGAATAGCCATGTCCGTGGTCAAGGACATGCTGGCAAAGCTACTCCAAGTTAGATGTTGGTTTTGTTTTCAAAATACCTCTTTGAAATGGTTTTGGATGTCTATCCAAATGGGTTTCGGGCAGGGAGCCTTGTGATAGGCGGGTATCCTTCACCACTTGTTGATGAATGTTATCCAACTATAAAATTAATTTATAAAATGAATTTTAGTTATTGTATAACTGCTTTGGAACTTAGTACATGTATTTAAAGAGAAACATGGTTTTATGCAAAGGCAACCATATAAGACCTCCTTTGAAATATCCTTGTATGCATGCATCCAATCTGCTACTTGACGGGTGTAACTTGCGAGCGCGGTTGTTGTGCTCACTCTTGCTTGACATGTTTGAGCAGGAGAGGACGTCTTCGATGAGTCAGAAGACCTCAAGGACGACTAGGCTACGACCTCCAGACGATTGCCTGTGGCGAATCGTGTGGACTGCTCCGTTTTTGTTCCGCTGTGTTTTGTTTGTCGGCTGTTAAGCCACCCTTGTAAACAACTCTGTTGTTATTTTGATAAAGTTGTGTTGATGGATGTTACCACTTTTGTTCACTGTGTGAGCTAGCTGTTGGTCCTTGGGACTAGCTCGGTTGTGCACAGGGATTTTGAGACCTCCCTTTGGGGTTCTCTCGGGTCAGGCTTTCGACCTCCCTGAGGCCCGGACTGCCACAGGACCTCCCTTCGGGGTGCTCCTGAGATAGGCGTTGGACCTCCCTAAGGCTCGGATCGCCACAATATGTTAGGTAACCATGGTTAGTTGACATAAATGTTTAGTTAATGTGGATGTCATTGTTTAATTAGTCATGTTAATGTCGTCTTAGTCACGAAAATAATGTGCTTTATGTTATTTGATCGTTACTTTAGCGCGATTAAGTAGTACATTTGTTGAGGTAATTAACTGTGGTACTCGGGTAGTACCTTGTACTTTCATTGTATGTATGCACCTCTGTCTATATTACGATTTGATGAATTTAGCACGTATGGATTAATATGGTAATCCTTCATGCAGTAAAACCATGTAAATGTACGAATTATTTGAACTGTGGACGATGTGCATTATTTCGCTAGCACGCAGACTATTCGTCATATACATTACGAAATTAAAAAACTTAGTGTGTTAGGAAAAAATATTACGCAATGTGTAGGGTGTTAATTTATACATGCCCCATTAGTTAGATATTTGGGGAATCTGAAACACTATTCGACATGTACATCAGGAAATGCAAAACCAGCCCAAAAAGAAGATTCCCTAGAAAAATTCCTCTGTTTTGCGATTTCCAGGAATTTCCAGCATTTTCTTTCCAATTGATCGCTCATTCTCCATCGTCCGAACTCCGAATCCATTGATTCAAGTTTCTAAATTCATATAAAATCGTAATCTTCGTTGCAGTATATATTATATATTTTTGTGATTTTATTTGTACTTATTTATTTATTTGTGTTTCTCGTTTTACGCGTAGAACCCAACGTCGTCTTCCATGAACATATCGATTGAAGACTTGTTCGTGTTCTATGGTGATGGTCTCAGACGAGACGGGCCGTATGAGGCAGACCTGTCAAATTGTGACCGAACCCAGATCCGAGCACCAGGCCTGAAGGATATGAGCCTATGCAAGATAAGGAGGTGTGTGCGTTCCGCGTTCGATCGGGACACCGGAAGGAAGAAGCTACGCATCGAGGCATTATATGTCTCGGCGGCGGGTGGTGTAAGGGAGACCTTTTGGCAACTTATAAAGGTGAGCAGTGACGCTTCGTAGACCAACTATATGGAGGTTGTGTGCAACCCCGCCGCTGCAATATGCACCAGGCCGATGGTGTATGTCCAGTTTGTGGAGAGGATGGAATCATCCGCCATGGGTGGTTCTGGTGGAGTTGGTAGAGCTGAAGTGCCTGTGTTGATCTACGATGCAGACATTGCTGTTGGCAGAGATGTGGGCGAGGAAGTGGGTGATGGAGACTTGAGGAGGCGTGCAGAGGCTTTCGAGCGAACGAAGGCGTGGAGGTGTGGTGGGCGGCCGTATTGATCGCCATGAATACCTTCTTTGGCGGTGGATGTCTTGAAAGCGAGGAGGAGGCTGTGGATACAGCTAGTTCTGGAGAGGAGCCTGATGGAGAAGTTACTACGGGAAGTGTATTAGGTGGTGTTGCAACCACCAACGTTGCATATGTCTCGTCTAGATTGGACAACATCGCAGCGACATCCCTGATTCTGCCGCAGCCAGAGGAGGCGGGGTGGGGGTTCAATGAAGACACTATGCTATTAGGGCGGCACTTCCCCAACAAAAGTGCTACCCAGTAGGCCATTGCCAGATACGCCGTCAACATTAGTCGGACGTATCAGGTGCACAGGTCCACCCCTGACACCTACATCGTCAAGTGTGTGGATGGATCTTGCCCTGGCAAGGTTCGTGCGTAGCGGTTCAGGAGTGCTGCCACGGACTTCCGCATAACGGTGTTGAAGGATCACACATGCGAGCTTGCAGGGCCACTTCATAGGCACCGCAACCTAACGTTCTCATACGTTGCGGAGTTGATAAGCCACCTCGTCGTAGCTGATGTATCTGTCTCGCCGAAGCTGCTTTTGGCAGATGTTGTCAATACGGTAGGCTTCCCGGTTGACTACAGCAAGGTGTGGCAGGTGAAACGGAAGGTCCTAGAGCGTATTTTCAGCACATACGAAGAGGCCTATGACTTTGTCCCAAGAATGTTCTATCAGATTGCAGAATCGGATCCTGGGACATACGTTGACAAGCTGGACCAGGTGCATCCTACGAAGGGGCCGAATTATTTTGTCCTTGACAGAGTATTCTAGGCCTTCCCCCAGGTGAGCGGAGGGTTCAAGTACTGTCGTCCTGTGCTGTCGATGGATGGCACCTTCCTCACTGGCAAATACAAGGGCACCATCCTCACCGCGGTTGCAGCCGACGCGAACGGCCAGTAGTAGTGAGGATGACTAAAGCAATTAGCCGAACCATCATGCCATGTAACCACGTGTAAAGTGCTTCTGTCTGCGGACTATAATGTAATTTTGGTTCCGTGCCTCCACTGAGCCATCAAAGCAAGCCTATATTGCAAGTATGCCTCTTCTAGTGGAATCTCAGAAAGAACCATTCACGCCGACATCGAATCATCCATGTTTTAGGGCACCTTCACAATCACAACGAGTGTTCTCAGCCCTTTCAATTGCATTTTGTATAAGCTTCATAAAGTACTTTGCTTTAACTCCACCATAGTGAAGTAATGTAATCAAGAACCGTAGCGGCAGAAATATTTGTTTCTAATTCATGCCTCTAGCATGAGCAAGTGCAATGTAGCAGTACTAGTATCTGCAATTTAATGGAGTGGAATCTATGTTGCCAATCATCTTACCATTTGCATCGGAAGGATGAATCGAGAATCGAAATTCCATAATTTTAAATTAAAATTGTAAACCATTCCTCGATTCAAGCCCAAATTAAATTAAACCATGAGCTCAATTCATAATTTGTACTCAATTCAAGCCCAAATTAAATTAAATTATTTTCTTTCAGTTCTTTTTATTTCTTTTCAGTTTTAATGTTTTTCATAGTCTTCTGAAAGCTTTTACAAAATGAAATAAACCATTTGTATTCCATTGGATTAATTACAGCTTCATTGGAAATTTTAGAAAATAAAAACAATTTAAATGAATAAAATAAGCTCATTTTATACATTTACAAAATCCTACAAACAGTACACTTATGTCAATATGCAAAAAAAAAAATGAGCGAATAAAATAATAGAAAATTTACAGAAGTAGCAACACTATATCGGGAGGTTCCACAAAAAGTTTCGTAATTTTCTTAACTCATTTGCTATATTTTGAAATTACTACAAACAGCGTTGAAACCGCGACGAAACCCTGATTTCGGAGAAAACGAAACCCTAATTTACAAACCTCAATGCCCATAATTCTTAATGAATGTTTTTTTTACAAATATCAGTGCCGATATTTCTCCCTGACCGTTGAAACCCTAATTGAAATGGCTGAAAATAATTCGTAATCGAAGAAACCCTAACCCGAACGAAACCCTAACCGGCCGAGAAACCCTAACCGAGCGGACTGCCTGCCTATATACGCGTATACGTTTAGACGACTTCATTGACGAGACTCCAATAGTACTGGTGCCTTTTTATCCCACTTCTAAAAGACAACAAGTGTTTCAGCAGACAAAGTTTGCTTACACGATATCCTCGATATTATACCTCGTCTGATATGCTTATTAATCATCAATTCTCTCCTGCAAGCGCTCATCCTTTCTCTCCAGCTGGCGACCGATTCCTGCGATCGGTCACCGCGGAAGGTGGCCATCTTCCCGCGCTCGGCAACCACGAAAACGGCATCGGATCCAGTCATTGCCGGGTAAGTTCTTTGAGAAAACCGCCTCTCCCTACGCCAATACCTCGGTCCGGCGCCACCATCTCGACCACTTGCGCTCGCCACCGACGATGGAATGAGACACATGTCACTATCCCGTTCTTCCGCGCTCGAGAGGAGGCAATATTCGCAAATACGGTACAACAGGGGCTATTTTTATAATTCACATGGCGTCAGGGGCCAAAATAAAAAAAATCCAAATTCAAGTCGATGCGCACGTGCCATCCTCTTGTGAACGCACGTGGTTTTGCTCTATAATGGGAACATAGGAATTCACGACGCAGAGGGGCAACTGCTGGATCTTCTATTCTTGAAAATCGTCAGTGCCTTGGATACGGATCTTTGAAACGTTCTGGGCACATTGCGATGGGTAGCCTCGGACGGATAAACCAACGATGCACTGGTACTATCTATTAAGTTGTAATAGTTGTATGTACTAACTAATTTATTCAAAAGCTTAAGCTAACACAAGGAAAGATTAACAATTCACTTATACTTCAGCACCTCCTCTCACATAGATCTTTTGGCCCTGATATCATATTAAGTTGCATGACTGACGAAAAAAAGTTAACAATTCACATATACTTCAACACTATCATTCGCTCCGTTTACAAGCAAAACCATGATATTCATCTCGTTCGAGTAACTAGAGCCAGAATCTCATAAAAGTGAGTCTCAAACTCTCAGCATCAGCAGCGGAAGGCGGATGGTGGAAACAACACAAGAAATTAACAGAACAGCACAGTACGGTTCTACCAACATGATGCATCTCCTTGTGCTCTCAATAACAAACTAACATACCTTGAACTCACTCAATTTTGTTTCCTATGCCACACAGATGGTTTTACACAGACGTCACCATTTGCTAAGTAATGCCAAGCAAATTCTATCCGAACCAAGCAATTGATTTGGTTATCTAAATTGATCATATCACAGTTTGCTGTAAGGTTTGAATATCATGGTGAAAAAATGGTGGCAAAAACCAATCAACCTTGTTGTCCCAGCCTGCATAAACATCACCATGGACTGACCGAAATTTGGTCTAACACTTGTATGCTAATCACACCAAACAGAGAATCTTAACCTCACTGACGCTTTTGAGCTTTTGATCGAGATGAATCCTTCCTCATCGTCCAAAATGCTGTGCGGTATCGATTCTGCAACTCAACCACAGTATAAATAAGGCTTATCAAATATAAGAAGGCTGGTAAAATGCACAATAAAGTGATGGGACTGAAATGCCAGATGTCAACTAACAGACTTCAGTGCAGCTGTAATCCCAAGTATTCCAAGCTGGGAGCTTTGAAAAATGAAAAGTTTTATTAACCCTGGGACACCCAGCCACTGAGCATACGAATCACAAGAACAGAACAGATGAATCTGTGCAACTCCTGACACACCTGTTGAATGTATTTTATCTAACAGGATACGAGTCTACAAGGGAATGAGGGACAGGTGGACACCTAAAAGTCCAAATGGCCAACATTCCAACTGAGGCAAGCAGGATTGTATTTAATCACCTAATCACCTTAAGCTTTCAATATAAAATTAAAAATGTTTGCCACAAATTCAATCACCACCAAGCTATTCGGAGATACTCCATTGGAAGAACAAATTAAGTCAAGCGCCCTAAAAAAAGGTTACCTGCATCATTGATTTCATATTTGCACTGTAAGTGGTATCTATCATTTTCTCCACCTGCAAATCGCATATCAAAGTTATCCATGAAAACGATAATACTCCATTTATAGTCCAAAACAAATTAAGTGCATAAAACCCTCACCTCCATCACAAAGCCATAATGGTAAGCAACCCTTTTCACATCTTCCAAACTTAGTTCAATAGACATATCCTGATTTCAAGGAGATAAATTAGGTCCCTTGAAAGATGATGACACCTTCGATTACTGTAAATAAAGGAAGTCAACTAATTACGTCATCTGGCCCATAGGAATCAGCGAAGTGATACAGAAGTGGTCCCAAGTTTATCCAGACCTGTTGATTGAAATTGAGACAATTAATTACGACAAATGAGAGGAATAGCAGATATAATAACAGTAAAGAAATAACATGTACTGAATTATGAATATTCCTATAAATAACAAATATGGTTTTTCCCCATGTACATGTGGATACATATACTATCACCACCATCAAATGTGCCTCAAGATTGATGCAAACTTTCAAAATTCAAACCATCATCTCATATTCTACTCATTGCAATATCCCTTGCACGAATCTTGAAGCACTTTGGAGGGCTAAGATAGTATATATACCAACATGAACATGTTGTTTTGTATTTTTGTAAATCAGTCCACAAAAATAAAAGGATAAGTCTATTTTACCCCCCTCGAACTTTCAAAAAAATTGTTTAACCCCTCAACTACAAAACCGGTTTTTTAACCCCCTAATCTTTCAAAACCAGATCACTTAACCCCTTTAGACGGTTTGGTTGAGCGGTTTTGCATACGTGGCAAGGTTTTCTCTATGTTAGCGCTCAACATGTCAAGATTTTGCCCATGTGGCACCCACAGGCCACATCACCCTTCTTCCTCTCTTTCTTTCTATTCTCTCTCCTCCCATCTTCTTCACCGTGCTCAGTCACCGCACCTCTGCCTCCCCATCTGCCGCCACCTCCCCCTTCTGTGCCGCCATTGCCGTCACCCAGCATCCCACCACCAGTCAGCGCCGTCGCGACCACAGCTCATGCTCGACGAGGCGGAGGAAAGAGAAGATGGTGAACAGTGGCAAGTGAAGCTGTCAGGTGGTCAACGTTGATGGCAAGCGGTGGCAAGCGAAGCTCCGGTGATGGACAAAACAGAAAGGAGAAAACAAAAAGGAGGCTCCACGGGGAACCGATGGATGGCACCGGCAACGGCAGGGGTGCTCTATGTCTCGTCGGCGTTGAGCAGATGCGGCGGTGGGAAAGATGCATGGTCGTGCTTCGGTGGTAGGGAAGATTGATTGGCAAAGGAGAAACAAGGGGAAAGAGAAGATGTCATGGTCGGGAGTGGCGGCGGCGGGTTGACCGTTGTCGGGGAAGGAGGAGTTGATGGTGGCGAACAGAGGTCTCATGGCAACGTTGAGGTGCGCACCGGAACCGGGAAGAGACGAGGAAGTTGATGGTGTGGTCCGATTGGTTGGAGGTGTGCCGTGGGCAACGGAATCGAAGGCGGCGGCGCACGGACAGAGGAGGAGAAGACAGGTTCGATCTCACTAGGTGACTGCGGAATCACGAAATTGATTGGGGTTTTAGATTGAAAAGATGGAACGCACTGTGACGCAAACAAATTCGAGAGGAGCTCACTAACACCACAGGAACACGAGCGACGGTGGGCTCTAGGAAGGAGAAGACACGAGCGACGAGAGGCTTCTTGGGGTCGGCCTTCTCATGGGCCTCCCGCGGACGGCGGCAGGGAGAGGCGAACGCGGACGGACCGCGCGGTTGTGGACGGGGAGGAGCAAGGGGTTGGCGGCGGCGCCGCAGTAGAGCTCGGCCCAAGAGAGGAGGCACAGTGAAGAAGATGGGAGGAGAGAGAAGAGAAAGAAATGGAGGAAGAAGATGAGTGAGGTGGGTGCCATGTGGGCAAAACCTTGCCACGTATGCAAAACCGCCTAAGGGGGTTAAGTGACCTGGTTTTGAAATATTATGGGGTTAAAAAACCGGTTTTGTAGTTGAGGGGGGTTAAACAGACTTTTTTGAAAGTTCGAGGGGGTAAAATGGACTTATTCCAAAATAAAATAGGTAGTAGTATTCTCTTGAAGAATAGCTAATCAATTCAATCTTAGAACAAGATAACCCACCCCGCCATCCTTGAGAACTTTTGATATTATCTCAATATATTCAACAACATTGTGTGCCGTATCCAGGAAGAAGCAAGTTACAACAGCATCCCATGCAGCTGGAACAGCAGATAAGTATTGTAAGAATGTCAAAAACAGCATTCCTCCATCAGACACGTCTGAACTAAAAAGTGAAACAAGTGAACAAATAAAGGCCGGAACCAAAATATTAAACTTCAAAAAGACTTCAACTAATATCCATCCATGAGCAAAGTTATTGCATGCTTCAACATCCTACATGATTGACTCAATGGAGGTGCTTCAGTGCTCTTCATAAGAGTTCAAAGCACAAGTTAAAGCAGATTGGGGGCCTGATTTGCAACCACCCACTATTGCATTACTAAAAACTGCTTTGGGATTTGTGCAATTTAGTTTTTGTAAGAACGTACAACTACTTTTAACTCAATTTATTTACTATGTAACCCCAAAATAAAATCAAACAAGTTAACAAATGAACAATAATAATACTTAATATGTCTCCCATAAAAACAATACTTCATATGTACGACAAGAAACAAGACCACCACAAATTATGATTTTATGTTCTTTCAGCCACTAGAAGAAACCCTCCTTTCCCTCGTTGACCATAACTAAAAATTGAAACAACCTGACAAATAAAATCAGCACATATTTTCCTCTCTTTCTGGAGTTCCACCAGACCACATTTGTTCTGGTTCTTAGTTAGTAATTTGCTGATGTGCGACTCTTAACACATTTATATGCTTAAACATGATAGACTAACCCCAATTAAAAAAAACTGTTTAAAAATGCAGGAGTGTCCGTGTTTGAATAATTATTTAACCACACTGCTTCCAACCACCTGTCATCAGCTTCTGGCATGCCTTCGTTGGGCCATAAACTGTTAGGCAATAGAATATGCCGTCTGTGGATATCCTAGCTGCTATAGATAGCGTATGTAAATCAGGATTAGTTACTATAGATAGTCTGTGGATATCCTAGTCGCTATAGATAGCGAGATGTAAATCGTGAATTATCCTTGCCTTTGTACAAAGAGTCAACCGGCCTATATAATGTATACGCCCTCCCATTGAGGTGTGGCCACAATGCCCCAAATACTAATCTTCTACATGGTATCACGAGTTCAGTTTCCGATCCCGATCTAATTTCGCGATCTTTTCCTCCAACGCCGCCCTCCTCCTTGGGCGCCGCTTCTTCCACCCTCCCCATGGGAACCGAATCGACCTCGCCTCGCCACTCAAATCGCCGCTCTTAAGAGCGATGTCGCTTCGCGATCTCGCCTTCTTCGCCACCATCAACATCAAGCTCCACGCCCCCATGACTCTTGAGTTGAAGCCTCCAACTTCACCAAATGGTCGACGGGCGTTCGAGCCACATGTGGAAATTCGCCGCCAGATCATCTCGCCACCACCTCCACTCGCGCTCGACGAGACCGGGCCGCAGCCGAACCTGCGGCCCGCGGATGGATGTACGGCAAATCTCCTCTCGACGCCGCCTCAACCTCGCCATGACCGACGACACGCAGACGGCGAAGCTCTTTAAGGCGGCCATCGGCGCGGTGTTCCAGCGAACAAAGCTCTCGCGCCATCTTCTTGAATCACGAGTTCCACTCGATGACTCAAGGGGACCTGTCCATTGACGCCTACTGCGTTCGCATGAAGGAGAAGGCCGACGAATCGCGCGACGTTAGGCGGCCGTCTCAACCCAATCTCGTCCTCAACCTCTGCGCGGACTAACGAGGTCTACTCGGCGTCATGGGACAACATCACGGACAAGAAATTTCACCGCCATCAAGACGCCATCGCCTCCTTCTCGAGCCGCTGCCGCAACATGACGAGAAGACGCTGCCGCCACCGCGTCTTGCCGCCGCCTCTAATGGCGGCTCTCCAAGAAGAAGAATAAAGCCCGGCAAGCAGGCTTGGCGCGTACTAACACCAAAAGTATTACCAAGCAATTTCTTCCCCAACTCTCCCAAGCTTCTTCAACAACTCCGGCATTTCAAAGACCAACAAACGCGTTCACAGGGCTTCAATCTCGACCGCGAACGTGTGGCCCCGGAGAGCGCGTCACCTCTCGGACAGCGCCAGTGAGGTTCAGGCGCTCTGGCGGTCCGTGTGCCTACTGGCGCAACCAGGCATCCTGCCTTCCCCAGCCCAGCCCACCTTCGCTCCGCTTCCACTTCAGCGCCCTCCAATGCCTCCACCACCTCCACAGGATCTCGATGCAACATGCCTCATCGCCGCCTGCAGAACATGCAACCGCAGGCAACTTCGCCTGGTCGTCGATTCCGGCGCCTCTACGCACATGACGTCCCTGATGGTATGCTTACCCAACGCCTTCCCCTTCCATCTCCTCAATAAAGAGGGTAATGGCACTAGTATCCTCGTCACGTCTAGAGGTCATTCCATCCTTCCTACACCTACAACAAATTTCGCTCTAATAATATTCTTGTCGCACCATCCATAGTCCGCAACCTGTTATCCGTTCGCCAATTCACTCGCGACAATAGTTGTTCCTTTGAATTTGACGCCCATGGTTTTTCTGTTAAGGATCTCAGGACGGGATGCGTGATTCTCCGTTGTAACTGCGACGGGGACCTATACACCATGCCTGCCTCTACACCTGGCACCCCACCTCATGCTCTCCTGGCTGCTTCGTCGACTATGTGGCATCAACGTCTCGGTCATCCAGCCCCCGCCACCTTAGAACGTCTCAACAAACTTCGTGCTGTTTCCTGCAATAAAGTAGACCACTCGCTATGCCACTCATGTCAGATGGGCAAGCATACGCGTCTACCCTTCAGTTCTTCGCATTCCATAACTCATGCACCTTTTGCACTTGTTCATTGTGATGTATGGACTTCCCCCATCAATAGTCTGGTCTGGTTTTTCATATTACTTGGTCTGCTTGGATGATTTCACTCACTCATCTGGGTTTTTCCATTCAAACAACTGACGCTCACTAACACTTAGTTGAGCTTCTTTGCTTTTGCCAAAACACAATTCACCTCCAGTCAAATGTTTTCAGTGAGCAACCTTTGATCAATTCAGAACACCGCCACCATCAAATTCCTCATTGCTCAAGGTACTCACCTTCGCCGCCCGCCTTACACATCATCCCAAAATGGCAAGGTCAACGATCATCCGCACACTCAACAATTCCATTCGCACCATGCTCCTCCATGCCTCCCTCGCCGCCCACATATTGGGCCGAGGGCTCATGACACTGCTACCTCCATAATAGGCGCCCATCCTCCTCCATTCAGCATGAAATTCCCTACACTCGTCTGCATAACCACCACCAACCTATAGCCATCTGCGTGTTTTGGGTGCCTCTGTCCCCAACATGCAAGCAACCTCCAAACATAAGCTCTCGCTTCCACTGCAAGATGCGCTTCCTAGGATATCCCCTCGCACAAAGGTTACCGCTTTGACCTATCGACCCGTCAGATCATTATCTCTCGCCATGTTACATTCACCGAGACCAACTTTCCCTTGCGCACCACCTCACCGCCTCACCCTCCTCCGCTTCCCTAGATTTTCTCTCGACGACGATATGGTTTGGTTGCCTTGTCCTCTTGTTGTTGCGGTAGGATTTCATCCTCGACGCTCGTGGTTGCTCCATCCCACTCGGATGTTGAGTACCGCTTTCGATCTTGCCGCGCCTCACACGGATCGCCTTCTTCGACATCCGGCGGCGGGTCCTCGTGCTCGCTTTGACCCAGCGTGGTCCACTTTCCCACGAAGTCTCACGCCCGCCGCCCATACGACGTCTCGTCCGTTTAAGAATGCCTCAAGCAGCTGGGTTTCCCGCAGTTCCTCTGACCCACGGCGCCCTACACCGCCAGCCGCCGCACCGCCGCGCCACAGCGCCACTGCGCACCATGACGGTGCCATTCTCGCATCGTCGGCTGAAGGATCAAGGCCACGACATCATCTCACTGTCGCGGCTTCGATTAACTATCAGCAGTCTACTGCCGACGCTAATCAAGCGCCAGCGATGATGGATGAGTACCGAGCCCTCGCTGACAACAACAACACTGGCGGCTGTTCAGCGCCCCCTGAGCCAACATCGTGGCGGAAGTGGATCTTCCGCACAAGTTTCATGCCGATGGGTCCTCGCCCGCCACAAGGCTCCGCTGGTTGTCCGCGGCTTTCTCCCAAGCGCGTAGTCGACCGACGACGACGAGACCTTCACGGTTGTCAAACCGCCACCATTCGGTTCAGACCAAGATCGCCACGCCCCGCTACCGCCCATTCATCAGCTGGACGTGAAGAACGCCTTTCTTCACGGCCACCTCGAGGAGATCTCTTCATCGCCAAGCGTTCGGCCGATTCATCGACCCTGGTGCCCCCGATCATGTCTGCCGTCTGCAGAAGTCCTTGTATGGATCAAGCAGTTCATGCTCGTACTTCGTACTGCCACCTTCGCCGGGAAGCTCATCGCCACGCTTCCACCTCCGACACATCCTTTTCATTTTACGAGAGGCCGAGTCTCGCCTACTTTATTCATCACCCAGACGTCGACGACATCGTTTCACCGCCTCGTCCTCGCCCTCTGCAGCTAGCATCATGACTCTATTGAGCTCGAGTTCGCCATGACGGATCTTGGCGCTTTCACCACTTCCTCGGATCATTGCCACGCGCTCCTCGATGGTCTCTTCCTCTCCCAATGACTTCATATGTGGCCGACATCCGACATCAACACTGACACTCAGAAATCCAAGATCCACCACAAGCTTATGGATTATGATTATTATGTTCTTCATCAGCGAAGCACTCAAGCGCAGAAGAAACCCTCCTAATTCCTCGTTGACCATAACTATCTCGGCGACTCGTTTCTGGTCTCCAGCGCCGATTGAAACAACCTGACAAATAAAATCAGCACATATTTTCCTCTCTTTCTGGAGTTCCACCAGACCACATTTGTTCTGGTTCTTAGTTAGTAATTTGCTGATGTGCGATATCTTAACACATTTATATGCTTAAACATGATAGACTAACCCCATATTAAAAAATATCTGTTTAAAAATGCAGGAGTGTCCGTGTTTGAATAATTATTTAACCACACTGCTTCCAACCACCTGTCATCAGCTTCTGGCATGCCTTCGTTGGGCCATAAACGATTCAATAGGCAAATGGCAATGCATTAAGATTGTCGCAAGCAGAAGCAAAACTAAGCTAATTCTGACAGTACACATAACCCTTTATTTAAGAAAGCCAGGTTTGAATTAATTATTTGCTCATGGGTGCACCTAGAACACTACGTTAATAAATCATTTTAGACTCCTGCTTTGTTTACTATCCTATTCTAAGAGGACCGGGTCATCTTACATTCTTGACTTTCCTCATTGTAGGCCTCTACAAAATCCCCAGCACACATTGAAAATCCTTCTGTGATCCCCGCACTGTTGATGGAAAAGAAGACCCGGCATAAGTAAGCAAAATATGCCAAAGTAAAACATACAAAAAGATAACCACCAGTGTATCTCTTTTCGAAAGAATTATAAGTAAACATTCGATGGAAACAATTTTTCAGTTTGTACCTACAGTATAAATAATGCCAAATGACTGAAACAAGCTCAAGCATCAAACTCGAATTCCAGAATAAAATGAAGTTTAGATTAGGCATTCAAAAGCAACTGCACATTTAATTAACAAATGAAAATATTTTAACATCCAAAGGTCAAATATTTGTAGGTTCTGCAAAAAAAACTCCAATTTTAAATAGGTTAATTCAATTTGTGAAGTTCAAGTCTCAGATTCTTGCATTCTCAAATTTTTAAATATTCCATATGCTGATTTGGGTTTTACCTACATAATACCATAACGTAAATTACCTGCAAATGTAATCAACATAATTGTATTGTGATCAATGGAAATATTATGATCCTAAATGCATCCAACAGTATATACAACTTGGACAAAATCTACACAGAATGAAGAATGGAAACGCAGTATTTTGCAGGGGTACACTTATAAGAAAAACATGGCATGCTAAGTACCTTGAGGGATGAATATCAGGAAATGAAACAGGCCGAAGTTGATCATTGTCTGAAAGAGAATTGCAGTTGCTATGTATCCAAGGATATATAGTCCATTCATTGGCCTCTTGAGTTCTGATAAGAATAGGTAATATTATTAGCATCATGAACAACTTGATAAAGTAAGATGCTGAATGCTTTTAAATATATGTAGCTTAGAGTTAATAGATTGACATACTGGTTTAGAATGAAGCTTGAACAAATCATCATGTAATATGAGAACTCATTTCCCTGGCTTACAAAACCTGTTCAGGGGCCAAAGAAATTAGACAATTTCAAAAAATACATAACATTAGCTCATTTTCAATTGAACATTTTTCTACAGTACCCAGAGAAGAGATCTCCAGAGCCAATCTCCCGAGCCCAGCACCAGGGACTAAACATGAAGGAGGCCTATGAAGTTGAACAAATATACAAGTCAATGATGCAAGACAAGAGGCGAATCTCAAAGTAACTTCTGTTTATTTCTGATGTAGAAGGAAACACTTTCATCGATCATCGATAGCGGCTCTAAGAAGAGGTGATATGCTACTTTAGCTGAAGGAAATGTGCCCATAAACAATAGTGTCAACATGTGCAAAATCAAACAACAAACATACATGAATATGAAGAAAAACATGAGTCTGCAAGGAGAACTTTGCTAAGTTGTTCTTTACAGTTAGTAAATCCATTGAAGATGAGTAGGTGGACAATATGAAACAACGAAGGCACAAGTACCTCACAGGATTCTAAGCAAGGATCAAAATCCCGGCGGTTACCAGAAAACCCGGTGGGGACTGGGATGAAGAGTAACCGACCGAAATTTTTTAAATTTAAATTTAAATTTATGATTGCATAATGCACTTCCTAGATTGGTTTAGGTTTTTTTGTGCTAAATTACCTATTGTATGAGCTAAATATGCTTGAATTATTGTACTCCTAAGTACCAACATTTTTTAGACAATGTTACTTCATTAAACACTTTCTAATTATAACTAGACATCAATCTCCTCATGTATCAGGATTGTTACTTCATTAAACAATTTCTAATTAATATTTGCATTATTCCAATTGCTAATCACCGGTTTTCTCTGTTTTTCCAGTTTTGGTTCCGGTTTTGGGCGGTAACCGGTTTTAAAAAAACTCAATTCAAATTTCACTTTTCGAATTTCGATTGGTTTTTTTCCCGGTTTTTTCGGTAACTGGCCGGTTACCGCCCGCCGGCCAGGTTTTCCACCGGTTCTAAGATTTCAATCCTTGGTTCTGGGAGCCCTGAGCAATGTCACAAACACTTTTTATATCATTACAGATAAAACAGTTCCACCACAAAGGGCTGGCCAACTTCCAATATAAGCCCCCATCCCACCCACCCACATACACACACAAACACACCCCCTTGTAAAAAGAAAAAGAGTAACAATGCAAACATGCATTAACGCACATATCCATGCAAGCATACTTGCGAACGCAAACACGAAAAACCACATGCACACCCACAACTCCACAAGAAGTCCTTGTTAGTATCCACTGTTGAAAGTGAGATCATTTATAATAACTTACAGCACAAGATTAAAAAAGTACAGTAGGTCAAAATTATTGAAGCAACACGTGACCCGGGATTGAAAACCCGGCCGGTAACCGCCGGTTACTAGCCGGGGGCCGGGATTAAAAATCCCGGCCAGTTTTCTCGGTTTTTTCAAATTCAAATTCTAAATTTCAAATTTTGACTGATTTTTAATCGAATATAAACGAAATTCATCCGGGTTGCTGGCCGGGAAAACCGGTAACCGGCCGGTTACCGTTCCTGGCCAGCAACCAGGATTCTGCCCTAAACCAGTTTTCCAAACCTTGCACGTGACAATGCAACTTTACCTCTGCTTGCTTCGGTTAGGAAAAATACGATTAAGCTCCTCAAGAATGGGCTTATAGCATTCATCACGTTCCTTTTGACCCTGGAACAATTTAAATAATAAAATGGCAATATTTTTCAACATCAGATCATTACATTGAAACAGATGTTCTACTTCAAGTATATTGTAATCCAATCTAAAATAGCACAGAAAATTACCTCCTGAGCCCAATCTCTCACGATATTTCTTATGATGCATCTTACCTACATAAATCAGAATAAAATGAATGATAGAAGCTGCAAAGCATACAGAATGTCAAAAATAAGAGCTGTGCAAAGTGAAGAACAAATGCAAATGTAGGCAAAGGGGCAAGCAACTGCACACATGCACACAGACAACATCAGCAAAAACCAAGAGTATAGCATGATTCAGCAATTAAAATTGCAAGGCCAGGGGGAAAAATGGATAATCAACACATAATTGAAAAGCAGTAACATCACATCTCAGGAAAGATGCCAGCTTTGGTAACAACTTCTTTGTTGGTGAACCAACATATAGTACCACTATCTGGGGAATGTATCAAATGAGAGCAACCCTTACCTTGTCAACATCAATTGGAGGAACGTTCAACTTCAAAGATGAAGCCATGCAGTGCCGCGGTGTTACCTAAAATAAGAAAATAGGAATTCATAGTTCGCAGTTATTTAAACATATTACTATCTAGTATCTACAATTAGAAGGTACCCGAAGAATTATTACAGAAGAGGAATCAGTGCTTGATAAACAGAAAAGGTCAGTGCTTGATAAACTGAAAATGGTGTGTAAAATGTTGTATGATGTCCTGTCCCAAACTTTTGGACTAGTAACACAATAACTGAATGAACAGCTAGTAGAACATATATCATAATCAGACCAATCGGGCTTTTAATAGTAATGTTAGTGGTATTATATTGACCGATGTCTTCTGTCAAATATTTCAACCAGAACATAACAAGAACGCCATGTTCGTGCACTACTCCATGAGACTCGTGATAATAAAATTAAAGCATGATAGCAAATCTATGTTTTGCATCATGCAATTGTGAATTATGAGGAATAAAAAATAGCTTAAATCTTTCAGGTGGAGCTTACTTCTTTTTTTGAAGGCAGTGGAGCTTACATTTTCATCAGCAGAAGATGCAAAGCAATTTGTATCTTGACAGTTAGCTGCTGCACTCGCATCTTTATCACCATTACATGATTTATCTACACCTTGGGGTGTCCCCAAGTTGTTACCAACAGGATGGGAGCAACCTGCCATGTGAACTACCTCATCCTGTTTGATATATAATCAGTCAAATTCTACACACAACATAAAGGACTCTTCAACAACATATCACCAATGTTGTAATCTAAAAGTGACTTCTACATGAAAGCACCCATTATGTTTTAATGAAAAAAGGATTCAGACATAAGGCCTACCTTCTTATTGTCAGTTTCTCTTGAGGATTCATCAGTCTTGGCATCTTCCCTGGGGCAATCATGCTGTTCGTGCAATGAGGAATTGCTTGTGGTGATAGAACTTCTCGAGGAATCACCCCTCTCGCCGGAATGAGCACAATCCGCATGATAATGTCCATGCATGTTCTCTGGACAATCATGACCATCAACATCTACATACTGACTCATGTCGAAAGGAGGTTCAAACGCCTGCAGTTCTTTCTTTTTTTAAGAATTCCATTGTGTACATTGCAGTTTTCACCAAATATAGAGTCCCCAAAAGATCATACCTCAAGCATGTTCATGATAAAAGATGTATTCATGGATATACACCTGTCAAGTAGTAATGTATCAAATAACAGTAGTTAAATCTATCAGCACTAAGCAGTAAACACAAAAGCTTTTATACATAAATTACTACATAAAATTACCACATCTGGCACCCAATTAAAGCACATGTTTCAAATATACCTAAAATGCAAAAGAGTATCATAACAAAGGCGAGGTGTTCAACAAGCATGGCCAGAACTAATCTAAAAAAAGCATAGGTTGGTTTTTCAGAATGAGTCAATGAAGAGTCCTGATTCATGAAGATAGAAGCACAGAGCATCGTCAGCAAATCTCAATTTTTGGGAAACAGCTTTGATGACGCCATATGGAATAAATTAATCATTTACAATCATGCTTGTCACGGCGTCGCCTTGGCGTCCTGGCAGTGCGGAGGGGACGCCACAGAGGCTCGCCTCGCCTTGGCCATCTCCGACCGCCTCACCGTGCCGGCCGCCGGCCCCTAGGTACTCCATCTCCCTCCTCCGCCTCTCCCTCCCTCCCACGGCCGGCTGCCACTCCCTCGCTCCCGCGCCGCCACTTCCTCCTCCCGCCACGACACACTCCTCCTCCCACGCCTCCATGCGCCGCCCACCTCCTCTCGCTCACACTGCTCTCTCTGCTTCCCTCTACTGTGTCCTCCCACCGCCACACCTCCATGCTCAAGTCCTGCATGCGCCATAGCCTCCTTCAGCAGCATCCATGGCCCACACACACCACCTCCTCCTCTCTTCTGCTTCCCTCGACCCCTCTAGCCTCTGCTCCCTTTTCTCCCTCCTCTACTCGGCTGCTCCCCCCTCTGCTTCCCTCCGCCTTACCTCGCCTTGAGGACGACTAGGCGCCCGCCTAGACGCCTAGGCGTCATGGTGCCGTGGTCGCCAAGTCTGCCGTGACAACCATGTTTACAATTAATAAGATATGTCATTGTTTTAGACTTTTAGATAATGTAGGACATGACAAACAGATATACGGCAGAGGTTTATTTCACAATACTTAAACACAAGCAAGTGGAACTATTGATCAGCACTACAAGTCCACACTCTGCATGCATTAATCAAGTAATAGTACTTACCATCTCAGTCTTTGGTACTTTAGACCAAGGTGAAAAAGAAGTTCCTACACAGATAAAGATATAAGATATGTGGGGAAGCATATAGCATTAGATGGCCTAGTTAAATAGAAATGAAATATAAAAGTGATAAGAAAAGAGGTACTACTGAATGAAAAAAAGGTAAATGTGTGATGACTATATAAATATAAACCTTGTGGGCAGGAGGAAGCATTTTGAACGATCGTTCATATCTCTTGACATCCCTTTCTGCTGCATCTTGATAGCTATTACACCAACACAACAATTATTTTTAAACAAAAAAAGCTAAACTTCTCCCATGTAGTTACGTTGCATAGATATTATTTCATGTTCCAGTTACAAGTGTATGGCTTCTCTGAGTCACCAACCATTCAAAATCAGAAACCATTGCACTTGTGTAACATCAATGATGAGAAACTTCAAAAGAAGCCAAGACCTGACAAAAAATACACTTGTCTTTCAATATAATACTTTAAGTAGGACCAAGAGGCCAACAACTACATCCCCTAGTATTCACTTCAGCGTAGGCAATTTACCATGTGGATCCTGCGATTCATATGGTAACATTTTGAGAATTCAAAATATCAGTCCACCATCTTACACACCTTCCAATGGCCTCAATCAACAACAATCAAAAGCAATCACAAATGCCAGGAAACTACACATTACTTGCACCTATCTATTCATTTTTGCTCTATACGATGATCACAAAAGGTTAAGGAAAACTGACAGAAATTACCACTCCCATCCATAACCTTCAGAGCTAACATAGCTGTACTCGCAACCCCGACTAACCCTATCCACTTAAACACCTCCATGCACAACTGCCGAATCTCTCTAACCACCCATACAGGGAAGCGTTGTGCTGTGTTAATTGCGAACACCAAACTGTGTAACCCACAGCAAAAATTCCAGCGTAGCCTCCCGCCCTGGACACCGGCTAATTCCCAGCAACCACCAAATCAACTCCGGTCAGCATGTCACACTCGAATCGGCAACCGCTCCTAAACCCTACAACTCAAAATCATCATAAACCCGGACTAACCTCCACTCCACCCAATCGGGTCACAGCTCGGGGCAGCACGCGGAAGTCGGAACTGCTGCTAGAACGGAACTCCGCTTCTACACGACCAATCAATCTCAAAGCGAGGGGTGGCGTCGGGGGGCTGAAGAGCCCAAAAGGTGAGGATGCAACGGGAGGGGGTCGTTCGGGGCAGAGGAAGGAGGGGGTGGATTGGGGTTGGCGTACTTGTCGTAGGCAGCGATGATGCGGCGGAGGGACTTGATCTCGAGCGCCTCCTCCTTCTCCGTGTACCGCCGCTCGCTCATCTTCCCCAGCGGCGGCGGCCAGGCAAAGCTACTTTTTTCAGATGGAACTGATGGGGCTTTCGAATGATGAGTCGTCGAGTCTAATCCAGTTTGCTTAGATTAAGTCTTGACTCGACCGCACCAACATATCAAAGTTATCAAACAGGATTACACAATATAACAGTTATTAATTAATAAAATCTAAGTTTTTCCAAATAGTTTCACATATCACACAACTTAAGCTAGCTGCACGCCATTTAGACCGGATACAAATCAAAGATTTTTCCAAACAGATTAAACATATTGCACAACTTAAGCTAGTTGTACGTCATTTGGATCGGATACAACGAGTCTCAGACTAAAATAACCCTTTTTAAAACAAAATAGCAAAATTAGTCCGGAAACTGTATCATAGTCCCGATTCACAGTAGGTGGCTTTCAACGGCGATTTCTCGCAGCACGTCGCTTTTTACGGTGGTTTTTCACGTTAGGGATGTTAATTTGTCCCGGTTCGCAGTATGTGGCTTTTCCACGGCAATTTCCCGCAATGCGTCACCTTTCACGGTGGTTTTTCACGTTAGGGATGTCAATTTGTCCCGGTTCGTGGTAGATGGCTTTCGACGGCGATTTCCTGCAACACGTCACCTTTTGCTGTGGTTTTTCACGTCAGGATGTCAATTTTGCCATTTCGTTCGTATGTGGGCTAGTTTTGCAATTTAGTTTCAAAAAGAAGATAAATGAGCCAAAACTCCGGATACAATAGCTAGTACGAAATTCATTTGCCGTGGTTTCCTTCGCATGCCCACGACTGAACTCCGAAGTGCAGTCGATGCTTCAACCGCTGTCCGTCCACAAGTAACGCACGGCACAACAGCTTATGCAAATGCAATCACGGTAGACTGGAAGTTACCACTCCGTAAGCGCCACCGCGCGTCCACATCCCCATGGTGGACAAGGTGACCTTGGCCACTAGCTTGAACATCCTCCCCATGACTGCTCCTCTGGTGCTTTTGAACTTACGTGCCACGAAAGAAAGCTCGTGTGTAGTAGTCATTCTGGTCTCTTCTTACGTTATTCACTTCCAGGAGCATCTACAGGACTGTTGCCAAATGCAAGCTTCAGCCATGGAAAACTCTACGGGAGAAATTTCGCCGGTAACCGGCGTTATCAGTAGGGTCGATAAAATTTCATGGCGGAAAAAAAAAATCGGATTTATCTAATTTTCATCTAACTTCAAATTTCAATTCAAAATTTAGATAAATTTTGTCTTTACATCTGAAAAAACAAATTTCAATTCAAAATTTTGCCGAAATATCCGATAACCGCCGCTTACCCAGTTCTATCATTGGGGTCTAAAAAATTTCCGAAACGATATAGTTTCCTGCTTCAGCTCGCCGTCTGCGCAATCCCATCGGGACATCCAGATGTATACGCGGTCACTGTCTTCAGATCACAACCCTCTGAAGCCCGTTCAATCTAAACATCAATACTTGCCTGCACAGCACTCTCGATTAGCATGTATTCTATGTCCATCGGGCCAAAGATTCTTTGACTTCATGCGTTGAGTAAGCCATTTACAACCAAATCCCCAAGGTTCATATTCAAAACAACCATCAACATGTTTGCAATCCTCCTTAGTGTCACCATTGCGATCATTCTTAACTTTGATGCTATATTCAACTAACACACCATATTTTACAGAGATCCCTTGAATTGGCGGCATCAAAGGCAGTTTACGCGAATCCTGTTTCAACACAGACAAATCCTATATTTTGAAACATACTTGGCATCAAAGGACAAATGCAATAAGATAAATAGAGGAAAATATCCATTAGCCAAAACATTGTCAATATCAGCGCCTAACATTGTACTAGTAGACAGCCCATTAGCAGATAATGAGGGTGAGCGACAAGAAGCAGCAAGTAACAAGAAGCTAGTGAACACAACATCATTGGCTGCTCCTGTCGTAAGCCCTCTTGCAAGGTTCCTTCTCACGAGGTGGCAAAACCAAGTTTCCCAGGATTTTAATCTTTATTTGAGCCACCCAAAAAATATTTCAGCTAGGTTCAGTGCATAATCAATTTTGAGTGTGCACGACACCATCACCAAATCGATAGTTACAGAATGAATATCAATCAAACAAGCACACGGGAAAAGGCGCCTAATCAGATCAATCAAGAAATAGGGGTTCGGCCAAAAATCATTTTCCTAAGCGAGTACGGAAAGACAGGAGTTAGACCCCCGCCTCTTTGAGCTCTAATTTTATTCTATTGTTGGTAAATAAGTGGTTTCTGATTCTTTTTGAAGGTGAAGAATCTTCGATTTGTCTAGGCTTTATCGTCAATTTAGAGCCCACTGTAATTTGGTTGTTGTCGTACCGATTTTAGATTACACATTTTCTAATGTAACTATCACCAGCCGTTACTTGTAACTTATACTACATCTGATTCTGAAGAACATCGAAGACATTCTACACAGCCCTGGAGGTAATGTAAGTGTGTGTGAAAATAAATAGATATCCTTGAGAGGGTTTTATCGTAAAATGCAATGTACTCTTCCTTAAAGCGGCCCTCAGAAGTCGGAAGCGTCCACATCGCCACTTTTACGACAACCGCCTACGCTTTTCGAATTTGTGTGGAGATCCCTGTTTCGGCGGTCATCAACCGTCGGATCATCATCGTATAGACATAAAAAGAAGCCAAACCGATGCTGTCTACGCATTAGGATAGTGAGAATTAGCGATCTCACGTACTTGTGCAACGCGTATACTTCACACATTCAAAAGGGGCCCTTACGGTCATGGCGTGCCCCGTCCGCTAGTGATGAGTTGAGGGCCACCTTGCTTCAGTTTCTTGTGTAGATGCAGGCTAGTCCTTGAGTCCAACCAAGTTGGCTCGGCCTCAGATTAGTGACTCAAAAAAGAAAGCTCGCGAGATTAGTCTCACTGTGACTCGATCGCTTTCCTTGCCAGGTGAAGTTACGAAACGATGTCAAATTTCATGACTCCATTTTTAGCCCGGTGTAGAATTTTTTTCGAGAGGCAATTGTTCATTGACGCAAAAAAAATATATAAATAAATAAATAAAAAGGGGAATAATTAGCTATCGTACACATCTTAATGCTCACAAGACACAGGTCTGAGTCTCCTAAATATTTGTCATTTCTCTTAATTTTCACTATTTATGGTGTCACTAGTCGAGAATGTTGAGGATATTATTATCCTAAATTTGCTCTTTTGGATGCCCGTTTTTAAATGAATTTGTAACTGAACTGATACCGGTAAATTACATTTAGTTGCAGAGCTTGCATTCCACTTAGAAGCGTATAACCGATCGTTACCTGCCGTAGTCATGATGACCATTTCAGTCAGTCTTGTTGAAAGCTAATTAAGCTCTTTGAAAGGTTACATGAAAGCAGAGGTGAATTTAATTGTAAAACACATGATCGTCGGTGCCGGTAGCAAGTATACACTATAACTGTAGCCAGTAAGCCTGAGAACCATCACCAAGACTGTAAAACAAACATACAGCGAACCAAACAAACATCGCTGCGTACATCCAACACCACACTATTTGGACACAGGAGGAATTTTGCTTTAAACATTTGGCTAAAGAAAGCATCGGTTAGAATTTACAAAACTTGGACAGGGAACAAGATCAAAAGGCAGCAGTTTTTTTTTTCTCGTTTTACCTTTCTGTGGTTTACTTTTTTAAAACCTCCATATCCTATTTACGTCGAGGTTGGTATTGTTCTGGTGGAATGTTGGAGTGAGATGAAGGTTGTCCCTCCTTATGGGGCAACATATTTAAGAAACTTCCTTGAACAGGTTCATCTTCATCCATGCTCTCTGTTTGAATATGAATAAAGCAAGGTAAATAGATCACGCATATCAGTAAATGGTGAGGGAGAAACTAATGTAAAATAGTGGCCAGTGCTCATTACCAAACAATGTCTTGATAGTTGGCCGCTTTGATTTGGAACTCTTTTTCTTCAACTCGGCTGTTGCATAAAGCACCAAACAACTTTGTCAAACTAAAGAAACTAAAAATACATAATCCCTAAACATGGCGCAATAGTGCACAGCATGAACATGGCGAAGAGAGAGCTAACCAATTCCTGCAACTTCATCATTCACAATTTCAAAGTTCTTGTACGTATATCCAACAAAGTTTGCATCCTTGGATGGAAGCATCTGTAAAAGAATAATTTTCCATTCATTGACTCTATGGCAGTACCAAAATGAAGCCCAACATGAGTAAACTTCCTCATGAGCTCCCTAAACATCTGCCCCCTCAATCGGTAGTGAGAAAATTTTGGAAATGTTCCCAATACATTATTTTTTATATTTTATGGCTAAAAATGAATTCTAGAAGCACAGGCATGCTTTTTCACATCCACATTACACCACTGGTCACTGTATAAATTTGCTCTTTGGGTGGGGAGAAAACTGAGGCACATAAAGAATTCAGTATGCATGCATGCATGCCAATGCCATATAAAAGGCACACTACAGGGAAATTTATACAACATTTCACTTGACCGGAAGATATGTAACTTTCTATAACTAGGGATGTCCTGTGTAATTTCTATTTTCTAACAACCCAGAAATTAGCATTTCATGGTGAATTCAGGCATACCTTTCTCCATGGGCCCGACTTAGATGAACTTTGAATTTGTGCTCCAGTCTGTAAAATAGTAATGAAAGGTAAGGGGAAGCGTGACAACTTAACCTTTCTATACAATTCAGTGAAATAACCTATCCATAATTCAAGCCTCAACATATCAAAACCAAACAGCATTTTATCATGGAATATCATTAAAAAAATAGTTCAGCCCAATTAGTTAGTATGAGTAAATTGCACCAGACGTCTTCAAATTTGCCAGGTTGTATCACTTAAGAGTGCAAAGAATTATATCACTGATTTATTTAATTGTACTACTTGAGAGACACTAATCTGGCAAGTTTGAGTATTTCTGGTGCAATTTAGTCAATTAGGGAAGCACAGAGAACCAACACACCCCCAGCCTCTTCCATTGAAGAAGACAAAGAAAGAAAAGTAACTAGGGAAAAGCATTCATGCATATAGTGGTAGGTGCAGGTGCACCACGTGGGGACATGAGGAAGGTCTCAAAAATCCTCGAAAAAAATCATGGATGTTAAACGTGTAAGGTCATGCACACACGCAAATTTATTGGACAAATTTTATCGTATGTGCGCGCCTTATAGTCTTATGCATTTCCTTAACCTTATTTTTTTCTCTCCAAAATGAGGTCACTTAGAATCACGAAATTTTGGTAGGTCACTTAGGAACATGTAGGAATTTTTGGGACGTTCCTATCCCAACCAAAAAAAATGGGTGCACCCACCATTATGTACATTAACCCGCTTTAAGAATAACTAAGCATATTTAAAAATAAAAATACATACTTCAAAACAGAAAAGGTAAAAACAAGTAAAACAGGTAAGCAGCTTCCATTCAAACAGCAATTGTCAGATGGTGATTATTTCACCAGTCAAATAATCAACGCCCAACATTCTGGAAGACCCCTTATGTTAGCCATTGTATTATGTGTCAGCCCTGCCAACAGTTCGTGTGTGGCAGCCAAAAAAACACCGGTGAGTATGGAAACAAGTGGGAAAAAGATGTTCTCATTTACAGACATTGTACCAGTAGTTCAGGCCAGTTTGATCACTGACTGTCACGCATCACGAGTCTCACGACAACCATCCAAGTTTATATAGTAGCCAAATATTATTAACACAGATTATCATTATCTACAGAATTAAGCCAACTGGAAAAACAGAAGATTACCTCCTCAAATTTCTCGAAGTTCTGAGTATCCAGCTCGCCATTAACTTCTGGTATGAAAGCAGCTTTCATCTGATACAATTTTTCCCATTGGAGACCTCTAAACCATGGATGTGCCTAAAGTAGAAGATACGATGATATTAGTTAAGCAAGTGGTTGAGAGCAATGAGGGTGTATGTATGCGTAAAACATGTCGAAGAGAGCACACTTTTATTTCATGGGCTCCTTTTGTTCCTAGTCTCTGCTCAACATTACACAGAAGTTTGCTGATGAGATCCTTAGCTTCAGGAGAAAGCTTAGCTTCTTCAGGAAATTTCAAGTGACTTCTCCAGTTCACAATCTGCATGGACAAAGAATAGTTTAAAATGGATTGAAATGCATGCTCATGAACATGAGTATTTTGTTTTCTCGAGTAAAGAAAGGTTGGCTGAAATCACTGGCAAATACAGCTTTCCATAAAACTTCCCACTAACAGGACACTTCACAAGGTAAATCCAAGGCTGTGCTTGGATTATTATAATCTGAAGTCCATGTTAGCTGTATAGTAGGGAACTAGGGATGAGCTCCAGTGACCAGCTGCAACCTTCAGAATCCAGCCACAAAATAATTTAATTGCTGGCAAGTCACACTACCATGGCACACAATGCATTTCGGGTCTGTTGTTTGTGTTATGAATTTGACACAAGGTTGTCTCAAGTGAGTCCAGGTAGGATTGCTTAGGCCGAATATAGCAAATTTCATATAAATATCCTCGATATGACAAATGAAGAAGTCTATGGGAATAAACACACATACCTTTCTACAGGTTGACATTGGGTCCTCCGAATAAAATGGAGGATAACCAACAAGCATTTCGTACATGATAGCACCAAGAGACCACCTATGAAAGAAACAAATGTGATATCAAGAATCCATTAAATACACAAAGCACATGGAATGACAAAAATTAAGAAGTTTAACAACTAAAGACAAAACTACAAGATGAGAAACCTAACCAGTCACA
Source organism: Phyllostachys edulis (assembly GCA_036346405.1). Lineage (NCBI taxonomy): Eukaryota > Viridiplantae > Streptophyta > Magnoliopsida > Poales > Poaceae > Phyllostachys > Phyllostachys edulis. Next base: position 25,929,263 of record CM070553.1, on the reverse strand, counting down.
CTCCATTCCATATCCTTTCTTCAGTAGAACCTCTGGAGCAATGTAATCAGGAGTACCAACTGTTGAATATGCCTGTATATCAGAAGTATAACCAAACATGTTAGATATACTCGTGTGTATAGTACATGGCCCCACTGAACAATCCACTAGAAATTCAAAGCTTAGAATATGAGCTATTTGATTTCCTCTTAATAGTACATTGCCCCACTGAACAATCCAGGTAACTGACTTTATTGATCTGACCAAGCCCCATTCAACTTACAGTATCCCTCCCATCAGCCGTTGACTTCACTATATTAAATTTGACTTGGTTCAACATCATGAAAATCGGCATATTGCACCAAAACCGTTTATCCTTAGAACTGAAAGCGATTTCCATTCATGTTTCTAAATTCTAATAGTTCTTCATTCAAAAAGATTCATGTTCACTGTAACTACAACCTTGTCAGTGGAAACACAGTTGAAGGCTTGAAAATCCGAAGCAGAAAAATAGTTTTGATATGATTTTTATGCCCGGTAGGAGGCCGAAAAACAGATATAGTGTAGGTGGCAAGCTAGCACAGATGTCCAAGCGAAAGGCCATATCTAGTGTGGATTCATTACAACAAATGAAAAGACGTACTACATAACATTAACATATCAACTTGAAAAGATGTGGCATCATAATATTGATAATGTTGTATCCCAAGTTGGGAAAAAAACCCGCCGGTAACCGCCGGTTACCGGCCGGGGTCCGGGAAGGAAAATCCCGGCCGGTTTTTCTGGGTTTTGCAAATTCAAATTTCAATTTTCGAAATTCAGCCGGTTTTCAAGCGAAATTCAACCGGATTTTTTTCCGGGAAATCCGGTTACCGGCCGTTTTTTCGGCCGCTTGCGGATTTGGTCGATACCGCTTTTGGATCCTTGATCCCAACCATCAATAAGTTGATTCAACTCAGATATGAGACTTACCAGCATTCGTCGGTTCTTTTGCCAATGTGACAATTGCTCCTGCTGTGTACGCTTCGGTGCAGAAGAGTCGCTTAACCGACTAGTACTATCAGGCAGAGGCTTGGCACCTTTTCCAGATGTATAATCTGGCTCATTCAAATTCGGAAAATTACTACTATCCAAAGGTTTACACAAACCAAAGTCAGAAAGCTTCAAATGACCACTGCGATCTAACAATAGATTATCTGGCTTGATATCCCTGACAAAAAGAACACAAAGATACATCTTGTGAATTATGGCATCATCAAATTTCTTAACAAAACAGGGGAACACGTATATGATACCGATGAATGTAGTTGTGCTTGTGAATGGACTCTATTGCTAGTACGGTTTCCGCAATGTAAAATCTGGCTTCATCTTCTGTCAGTGTGTCCTTGCGCATAAGCAAAGTCATCATGTCACCACCAGGAAGGTACTCCATGATGAGATACAAGTACTCTTCATCTTGGAAAGAATAGTAGAGTTTCACTATGAAAGCACTATCAACTTCTGCAAGAAGGTTTCTTTCGGCTTTGACATGTTCTACCTGAAAAATGTATAAACATGTCAAAGGATAGCATGTAAATCAGATATGGAAAATAAAAAAATAGCGCGGATAGACCGTACATGGTACCTGGCCCCTACGAAGCATTTCAGATTTCTTAAGCTTTTTCATTGCATATACATTTATAGAGGTCTTCTCTCTACAAAGACGGACCTGCATGATTACAATTTATATCAGTAACATTAAACGTGATGCACATGGCAATAACCTCAAATATACATATAATTGGTGATGAGTACTTAGCTAAACTTTTGTAACAGACTAACAGGGCATACTCTTTTAGGGGTTTAATAGAGCAGGGAAAAGAACAACACAGTAAGTAAAGAATAGAAATAACTCGCAAATAAACTGAAATAGAAGACAAAAAAAAAGACACAAGCCTAGTATATAAGAATTGTTTAAAACTACATGGGTCAACTGCAGTAAGCAAGGAGCAGTTTTCTCCTATTCACTTGTTGAAAAGGAAGAAAGATACGAGCCTTGTATAAAAATAAAAATAAAACTGTTGATCCAGATATTGACATATAGAAATAACAATAAATAATAAATAACAGATGATAAAGCAGCAGACATATGGATTATTTTTAAAAACAAAGTCCACAGTGAACATCAAGGCCAACCCCATTTTTTTGGTCTTAATAAGTTTCAATGGTAGATCATGGACATAAAGGACAGGACCCTTTTTCTGTCTCAAGGAATTTTCAGTGGCAGATCGCAGGAGGTTTGCAAGCCATAAGCAGGTGGATCTGTATTTCTTTGTAAAATATGCAAGTCCCTTCTGGACTTGAGTAACTGCTTGCAGCCTTCAAGCTGTCATAAAGTGGTCGGAACTTAGAACAGTGAAATGGGAAAACTAAGAGTGCCTTAAAATATTTTTTGCTCACATGCCTGCGGTGAATCATGGAAATTCAGCAAAAGCATGCATCAAGGGACCACATGACAAGTTGAATGCCATCATTACGGGGGACCAAAGCTTGGATGGCCCATCAAAAACCATAATACCAAAGAATCTAATGTCTAATGTGTCAAATAAATGTAAGGGCACCTTAATGACAAGCAGCATATTTGTCTTTTCCCACTATTCTTACAGGCAGAACAGCTCCATGTTAAGTGGGAAATATACATGAGGGAACACAGAGCAGCACAATTTTCCAATCAGATAAGAGATTCAACTTTATAGTGAAAAAGGTTGTATGAGCAACAATGTCAAGCCCGACATTGGTCACTCTGAAGCTACCATTGACGGGATAGAATAAAAAGGCTAAAAACAAATCATGTCATGTATAGCGTTGCTCTGCTCTGCACCAATTGTTAAGGTCCTGTAGTTAGGAGGTTAAACAATGGAGACCGAAATGAGTAGTACCTCTCCAAATGCACCTCTTCCTATAATTGTCAAAAGTTCAAAATCTTCAACCCCCATCTTGTGTCTCTGCAAACGCATATATTCAGTCTCCTTTTTCTCCAAATGTTTTAGAATGTTATTTTGCTCCTCTACTGGAACTTCAGCATCCTGTAATTTCCTCTCCAACATCCAGCGCCTAAAAGTAAACCAACATATCCGAAAGGTATGATCACAAAGTTTTAGGCAGTGAATGGGCATCAAATAGAAGTGAATTACACATCAAAGAAAGAAGTAGATGGAAATGAATTACTAGTGATGCAAAAAGAAGCCTTAGTGAGTAATGCCAATTAGAAGTTCAAATTGAGTAGGAAAGAATCAGCTAGTCACAGGTTATCAAAATTGTACTTTCAGAATTTTCGAACATTGAAATCCACAGCGATGGTGTCAAATCAAAAGCTCTGAAAGGGACACGACTGTACGGCATTCAAAATGTCTCCTGTGGCAAATTGATGAGTTTAATGAATCAAACCTGAAAACGAATTCATGAATCATATATGGTATTGAGTTATAAGTTTTGCTAAGCAACTTGTGTAACCCTAGAACTCAATATACTATTCATTATTCAAGCTACCTACATAACTTGGAGTTACTGCCTTAATCAGATGGACCTTCTATTTTGGGCAGTGCCAAGGCGCCAACACTCTTGCAAGGACTTCATCTTAATACCTGAACCCGTGTTAACCATTCCAATCCCAACATGACATGTGACCTGTATCGTTAAGCATCCTGCTCAATAACTGCAAGAAAGGGGGGGTGTTTGCTGTTTTTCCATTCTACAGAGCAATGGTAATTTAGAATTTTCCTACTTGTATGTAAAACTTGATGGAGTCACGGAACTAAATCTACAGCTAAAGCAGGCAAAAGTACCAAATAATTTATGTCTATTGACCTACCTCTCTTTCCTATCTTGCAAGGACTTCATCTGGGTCTTGTAGTGGTTCTCAATGTACTGTTTTGCCGCGGCAACCCTCTGCTTCGTCGCACTAGAAGGGGCCTCGTCGATTGGGGGCTTCCCCGGATCCTTCCCATGGCTGGCGGCCACCGCTGGACTCTTTGATTTGTCCCTCGGCTGGAACTTCTGGAACCAACTTCTCGCAGAATCCATCTCCGCTCACAATGGCATCATCTCTGGAAGCAGCGAGCCTCTTATATTGACACAACCAGCAGCAGCCCACAGGAACTCTGAAACGGTCAATCCGCTCCAATTGGATCAGATATCCAAATCAGCACTTCTCCGTGGAACCCGATGCTGGGAACGATGTCTCTATCTAAAAAATAGAGCAAAAAAAATATTCAGTCAGAATCGCCCGACCAAGTTGCCCTCCATCGCACGATTAGACGTTACGGTCAACAAAATACTTCCAAGTTTGAAATTTCTGCCATTTTTTTGCCACGGCATACGTAAACCTACTCCAAATTTCAAAATCTAGCCACGTTGAGATCGAATTATCCACCACAAGAGCAGCTAAAGCACCGGTTTCGAACCATGAAGAGTCAGTTAAGATACCAATTTCCAGCCGAAAAAAACCCCAAAAAAATTCTCAAACAGCCGCATCCCGGCACCGAGAGCCGCAGAATTCGATCCAGAAATCGCATTGCCGCCACGCGAGACCCCCAAAATCACCAACAAATACAAGCACCAAAAACCCATAAACCAACAGAAACGCCCAGCCCACTCCAAAGCAAAAAAACACGCGCCGCAGACGCAGAACACCAATTCGCCACGAGCAGAAGCCCACCAAAACCCGCAAGCCCCGCACACACTCCCCTCCTCCCAATCCCGCAACTCACCCACGGCCGCGGCCGCAAAAACCACAGCGAAAGAGAGAGCCAAACCACTGGCCAAATCGGGCGGCGGGAAGCCCCGGCGCGGATCAGGGAGGGCGCTCACCTCGGCCGGGGCGGCGGCGCGGGACGCGGAGCGGATCTCGGAGGGCGAAGCGGCGATTGGAGCAAAAGGGCGCAACTCCTCGCTTTCCCCCCTCTCTCTGCCCCCTCCGGGTTGGTCGTATTTTCGTGGGCAAAGGCAAAAGCAAAAGCGTGTGTGTGAGAGAGAGATGAGAGAGAAAGAGAGAGGTGAGAAGTGTACGAGTAGGAGGAGAGGGGGGCTTTGGCTTTGACTCGCCGAAACGAAACATCCTGCTGCCTTCTCTCCCTCCTCCGGCCCCCACCTGCCGCGCACAACGCGACTTCCCAGCTATAAAATCAACCCGTTCTTCCGCGATTTTTTTTAAAATAATCTATTTTTTATTAAAAATTACAAAAATATTCCTACGTATTTTTTTTTTTAGAAATATCGTCTGTCGCTGTAACGCTTGAACAATCTGCATCCATTCATTTGTCTGATTAGGCAACTGAAGTTATGTCACCCAATTGTTGGGCGACTGAATTTCTCTCGCCCAACCGTTGGGTAGTAGCACCCCAGTCGCCTGACAGTTGGGCGACAAGTTCAAGTCGCTCAACCATAAGGCGACAGGGAGCCCTCACCTGTTTTGTATTATTTGATTATTGTTTAATTGTGTTGTAATGAATATAACATTTTATGGGTTAATTACATTTAGCAAATCTGATTGTATGATATTATTTATTTTGAAAATAATAGTGTTATGGCGATGTTGGTTGGTCTGTTTGTTATTTTTGTAGAATATCAAGGTACGAAATTTGTCGGACTCGCACTAACATTTTGTGATCGTCGTATATTGTTGTAGTGCGCAAAATTTCTGTAGAATTTTTGGAGGACGATTGAGATAGTGATGAGTTGTAAGTAGAAAGGTAAATGATATTATGATGTGCCAAGGAGTCTCAGCTCGATGAAGTCGTCTGAACGTATACGTGTATATAGGCAGGTAGTCGATGTCGTGCTTTATGAAGCTTATATAGAATATGATTGAAGGGGCTGAGAACGCTCGTTGTGATTATAAATATGCCCTAAAACATTGAGGATTCGATGTCGGTGCGAATGGTTCTTTATGGGATTCCACTGGAAGAGGCATACTTGCAATATAGGCTTACTTTGATGGCTTAGCGGAGACACAGAACCAGAATTACATTAGAGTCCACAGACAGAAGCACGTTACACATAGTCACATGGCATGATGGTTCGACTAATTGCTTTAATCATGCTCACTACTACTAGGGAACACTGCGACACAAGCATCCAGACCATGTAAGTCTATATGCCTTTAGGGGATAGTAAAAAACATGGGGGTAGGACGGGGGACTACTACGTAATGATCTGACCTACTGCATGGATGGGGCCATTTTCTCTTCCTTGCTAGCTCGGTGTTGAACTCCTCGTCAGCCTTCCCCTTGTCGCGGGATTGTCCACGTCGGGCTGGTATGTCGAAGTCGTCTATGTCCTGCGATTTCATGATGTAAGTGCACCGTATAGTGAGAATCATAAGAAGGATGTAAATTCTTGATAACTCACGTCGTGAATCTGGATTCGCCGGGCGGCCGGATATGTTGTGGCGTAGGGCTCACCAAGATGAGCCTTTCCCTTGCCCTTGTCGCAGGACTGTCCACGTCGGGCTGGTATGTCGAAGTCGTCCATGTCCTGCGATTTCATGATGTAAGGGCACCGTATAGTGAAAATCGTAAGAAGGATGTAAATTCTTCACAACTCACGTCGTCCATACGGATTACGCCCGGGCGACCGGATACGATGTGACGGCTGGGCTCAACCGCATGAGCCTTTCCCTTACCTTTGTCGCGGGACTGTTCACGTCGGGCTGGTATGTCGAAATCGTCCATGTCCTGCGATTGTATGATGTAAGTACACCGTATAGGGAAACCTTACGTAATAAGGATGTAAATTCTTCATAACTCACGTCGTCGATATGGATTACGCCCAGGTGAGTGTGGGTAGCGAGAGGCACCTTCTACAATTAGGCACGAGCGGAGAAGCTTGTACGTCGGTAGTCTCCCCTTATGTACGCACTTATGTTCAATCTCCTAAAGCATGTAACTAAATGGTGGACGCGTTATTGCGGTTGCCTTTTATCGAGTTGACATGTTGCATCGATGTGTCATGTGTTTTAAGTTATATGCATCGAACAAACTCATTCATGGGTAGGTAATGTTACTGGTTTATTCTCATTCATGACGGACTGCGATGCATAAGTAAAGAGTGGATATTAAATCTTATTACAAGTTAGCTTCTACTTGGTAACAACAAGAAATAATAGAAGAAAGACCACAAAACTAACTAGTTTAACTAATTTCTGAAGCATGTTCTCAACTCTTTTCATCCTTTCATCCAGTCTTTTAAGTCTATTATCTTCATTCTGTGTTGGTGGCTCGGAGGGTCGAGCCACTGGATGAAATACAGCAATACCACGAGAGTCATCTTGCAAGGCAGCAATTTGCATTGCAATATCTTGAACCATCAGGACATCTTCAATCGACCCATTGCCAAAACCGACATGTCGGTGCTCGAAAAAAATTACGACTTCAAGTGAAATAAAAACAACATCTTTGCTTCAAATGAAATTCATTCGAGGTGATTAGGCGCAAGTTACCATAAGATTTGAACACCTCATGAACACTCGAGATGGATTCGTTGGCATATGTGAGGTAAACACATTCAGGGATCAACTGCGGCGAAGGCAAACCCATTCTTCTTGTGATGATTGTAATTTTCGCTTTCTCGAAAGTTAGATGATGCGAAGACATCCGTCTAAGACTGGAAGAAAGGAGAAGAGGAAATGAAGAGTGAGGTGAATGGCAGTCAAAGCATCCATATATAGCATGCAGCTGAATTGCAGTTAGGTTGAAGGAAATTCGCGTCCGTGAGGTAGCGGGCCCGAGGAGGAATCGTGTGGCAGCGTTGAAGGAAATTCGCGTCCGCGAGGTACTGGGCTCAAGGAGGAATCGTGTGGCATCGTTGAAGGAAATTCGCGTCCGCGAGGTAGCGGGCCCAAGGAGGAATCGTGTGGCAGCGTTGAAGAAAATTCGCGTCCGCGAGGTAGTCTCCCCTTCTGTACGCAATTATGTTCAATCTCGTAATGCATGTAAGCAAATGGTGCACGCGTCATTGCGGTTGTCATTTATCGAGTTGACTGTTGCATCGAGGTGTCGTGTGCATGAAGCTATAGGTGTTGATATGCATTGAACAAGCATGCATTATATGAACGAGTACACACAAGAATGCAAAAGTATTACAGGCATCATATATTAAGTGCAAAATTTAAGTATCACATAACGAAGAAATGTCTGACCAGGTCTTGATCGCATAGCCCCTACTAGCCCCCCCCCCCCAACCGCACCCCCAGCATCCCCTCCCACATCCCCACCGCCCACTCCATCTCCGTGTCCTCCCCTACGGGCTAGCTTGGGCCCCTTCCTCTACGCTGGGTGTCGGGGCCTTGGCCCCGAGAGGGAAAGACGGTCAGGAGTCTTGATCTGACGAGGACCAAGAGGCGAAGGGTGGGCGGCATTGAGTCTTTGTGTGGGTACTAAGCGCCTTAGGAGTCAGTGACGGACAGAACCTCAGCGGTTGTGGGCTGAGGTGCCGGGTCGTCGTCCAGCAAGAACTCATGCGCATCCACGTCACCTGAGGAGGCCCCTCCGTCATAGGGCAATGTACCTGCACAGCAAAATATTGTTAGTTAATAAAAAAACGCGATGCGTGCTGACAAACAGAGACATGACATACCCTCGGCTAGCGCCATGGCGTGCGCGAATGAGTCCGTAGGGAAGTGTGGCACGTCGTACGCGCCCTGCGTGTGCTGCGTGTGGAAGGCGAAGGGGTGTGGAGGACCGACATAGTGCGACGCTGCCGGTGTCGGACGTGGTCTAGTCGAGCATCCGGCCTCGTCAGGGCGCGTCGGTGTCGAACGTGGTCTGGCTGACCCTCCCACCTGCTGTGCTGCTGCTAGACGGGCCGACGCCGATGGACGTACGGACTGTGGACCAGGCTCGAGCGTCCCAACCTCCGGGAGCCTGGTGCACGACAACAGGCCGAAAATACGTGTGGCTTGATGTGCCACACGACGGATAGCCTGGGTCGTGTCCTCGCGTGTGCCCTCCACACCGTCCATGAACCTCTGAAGCCAGGAGCGGCAGTCCGTCGCAATCTCAGCAGCCATGCTCGCCTACATCGAAATCAAAACACGGTGAAAACTGTAATGGCGGATGCTAGAAACGAAGTTTTCGAAGTCGGATGTAACGTACTGCGTGGTGCACATCCTGCGCTAAATGCACGAGTGCGTGTCGATCGATCTTGGGAGGCGTGGTGCGGGCTCGTCTGCGGCAAGCCGAAGCTTGGTATGTGTCACGAGGCGTGCGGTGAATGTACTCGTCATAGGTCATGTGGTCGTAAGGGGTGTCCTCCTGCACACGGTCCTGTAGCGCGCCCTCCCACTGCCCTACCCACGAGTCCATCCTACTCCCCCAGTTCGTGCCGCGATGGACTCTCTTCCTATTGAAGCTGCAAGACGTAACATGTAGTTAGAAGTCGTGCGTAAGAGACGACAGCACAAACAACGCATGTATGCCGATTACTCACGCGTGCGTTGTCGAACCTTTGGGCGCCTAACGAATCTGGAACCTCTGCCATAGGCGGCGGCGCATCACACATCGCCCGTAGTCCTCGGCGAAGCGTCGAAGACAAGCGCCTGCGGTCGACCCGATAGTCGGTCTCGCGAGCACGGCGAGGGCGGTAGTGGGGAAGCGCGAGCAAGTAACTCTGAGGTGAGTATGGCTCCCCAGCGAGCGTCGTCCGCCGTCTTGCGCCGGCCGAATCGCTCCACGAGCGACTCGTACACCGTGTCACTGCGTGCCTGTTGTACTTATGAGAACACAACATATTAGATAGGACGATCGGTAATATGAAGAAATTAGTCGCGGGAAAGAGTACGTACCCGTCGCTGGCACCAAAGAGAGCCCATCGTCGGCCGGTACACCTCGTTTGCGTGGTATATCTAGGTTTGTTCATATGATCTCCAAGGCATACCTCGTGGTTGATAAGAGAACGAGCCATCCCAAATCTGGCTCTATCTCAGAGGAGTACGTCGAAACGATGCTCCATATTGCCCATCGCGTACACCGTGTGCGACTGGCCCTTCTCTGTCTTCGCCTGCATGTATGCCATAATCTTGAGCGATCACGGTGTTTGAGGTTGGTGGCATGAAGTGCGGCATTTGCATGCCTCTCCTGAAATACCCGATTGTCTTGTGCGAGAACACCTTCCACGATGGCGACAAGGGCCGAGAAAAGGCCCTAAGAACCCGTTGTACACCTCCGCAAGGTTAGTGGTCATTATCACGTACCTTACCCCATCCGTTTCGTGCGGCGAGACCACTTGTCCAATGGCTCGGCCTCGATCCGATGGGAGAAGCACTCGATGTTCCTCGAGGTCCTCGCCTCGGACCAGCGAGTTCGGACTACGGTCCTGGTTCCTCGCATCCACGTGTTTCTCTTTGTGTTCATCGGCGGCGCCCATAAGCGTCAAATTTGTCTTCTTTGGTTACGCATAGCGACCTCTTGAATAACTTCACCAAGGGTTGCTTGAGAATTTCTTGAAGAAGTTAGCCCCAAGTGGCGAATACACTATCTACTCCTCATATCCGGCCAAGGCGGCTCCTCGAGTCTTCTGAAATCATGGATCACGCACACACGGGATCGAGCTCAACAACTCCCACCCTCGGATGTCGAAGGAACCACAACCAGCTGTCGAAATTCTCACCTTCGACGAATGCGATGGCCAATGGCAGAATTTGATTATTCCCGTCAACACCTATGGCGGTAAGGATCTGCCCTTTGTATTTCTAGGTCAAAAAGGTCCCGTCAACTGAGATCACGGGCAGCATATGCTTAAAAGCCTCGATGTAGGGACCGAAGGCTACGAAGGCCCTATGCAATATCGAAAAACCTCGCGGAACTTTAGATGGCATGTCCTTTACAACAGTGTACGTGCCCGAGTTTCTCTCCTGCAGCACCCCAAGCATACAAAGAAGGTTGTCGTAGATCGCCTCAAAAGATCTAAACCGTCTTTCCAAAGCCTTTTTAGCCATGCGCCACGCCAGCGTGGTGATCTTGTGCTTGAATTTCTTCTCAATAGCCACCATAATGTGCTTGGCCTCCACATCCTTCTTCTCCACTATCTCTCCATACATCAAATTGGCTATGAAGGTCGGCGTTAGGTTACGATGTACGCACAAAACAACTTTGCTAAGCATGCGAGTGCGGCTCCACCTTGAGACAATCCAATGAGTCTCATATTTCGGTCTATGTGCGTGCACTCGCCAAGGACAACCGGCCTACTCGCACTTGATGGTGTCTTGCTCTGGGTAGATTTGTGACCGAAGCGTCCATTGCATAGACATAGCCCATACAATGGCATCCTGTGGGATGTCTTATCGACAAACATTGAGTGCAACCAAACCTCTGTGGCATGGTACTCCCACGGCGATTCGTGCTCGTCATGCGTAGATAGACCCTCAGCGTCAAATCTGTTCCATTCCCGGGGGATGGGAGCTCCGTCCTCATCGGAACTGTTCTCGTCGTCTTCTTGTAAAGCTTCCTCTTCAGCCAAGGCCATCCGGTCATCGCTATCCATTTGATGTAATATGTAATCCCTATGCTCTCCTTCATCGGCTGTCCTCTAGGCTCACCATGCGATGACCGATCTTCCTCTCTGTATCTCTGCGTCGGGCTCATCACAAGCAACATCCTCTGAACTCTTAAGTAACCTGACCCTCAAGTCCTCTTCTTCACCAACATCTTTGGGCACCCATTGCTCCCACCACCCGGTTGATATCCAGGTGGGAGGGCCTACCAGACTTCTTTTGGGCATGGTTGCACAAGTATCACACACTCATATCCACTGCACCGACATCCTTGTATAAAGCCCTTCCACGGCCGTGAGTCTTGTCAGGTCTTCTCAACTCCCATCGATATTAAGTGGGAGGCCGGCTCCAAAGCCCTTGTATGTCCACGCCAGACACCTCGGGGTTCAAAGAGAAGCTACGGGTGAGCCAATGCATCACATCTTGATTCATGCATTCTCGCCGTCCGGGTGTACCAGAGTGGCTTGCGAAAATTGCTCAAATCAACACCGCACGGACCTTCACGAGCGGTGCCAACAAGTAATGCACTTTCAATGTAGTGGAGTGCAGGCATGACTTATTGTATGGTACGCAAATATTTCTAACATTGCAACTAGTCGGATCATAGCGCCACGACATGCAAGTACTACTACATTGTAATTTACATTTCTAAGGCCCTTAGCCTATAAATGAAAAACTACTGCGACGGCATGATCAAGGCGTCATTCATTACCTAGGGCAGAGGCCACAATGAGCGTGTGATGCGATATTTAGATTCAACCTCAAAACCAAGCTATTCCATAGCAGGCATTATCCGATTCGGACGCTAACTTGCAATCTGAAATGCTATAAGTGGTGTTCCAGTCTTCTACAAAGCTATAACTATTACCTAAGTCAATTAGTTCATACTAATTAACTTCTACTAATTAGTTTATACAAATAATTCATCCTCCTTATGCGCTCGGTCACGTATTATTCACCTACTAATAGTCGGCCACGCATGCACCCACACAACTACAATATTTCTCACAAACAGCACTAATACTCCCTCATAGACTATTTTTTCTCTAACTAAAGTTTTTATATTTGCTACTTACATACAAATCAACAATATTTGATTTTCTAATTTTTTCTCTAACTAAAATTTAAATGCGAGTGCTACTTATACTACAATTTTAACTAAATAAACTATTTACCTACTACAAAAATACACTACAAAATAAAACAAACTTACCTTGCAATCAATTTTTCCTCCTCTCCTCATGCTTGTGAGTTACTGTTTTCTCTTCTCCCTCTCCTCTCTTTTTCCTCTCCTCTCCCTCTCTTTTTCCTCTCCTCACTTGAGTTACGCTTCTTTACCTTTCTCTCTCTTTCTCGATCGGTAGAGAACCGCTGGGCCTTTATATAGGCATCTAGTCGCCGAACAGTTAGGCGGCCAGGCCAGCTCTTGTCATTGTCTGAGTTGGCGGCGCAACCTATCGCCCAACCGTGGCCGCAATAATAGCATGTGATTCGGCGCTGCGATATAAATCTTTGAAACAGTTGGGCGATAGGACTCCTGTCGCCTAATCGTCTGTGATTGGATCGATCGTCAAGCGTTAGGCGACAGACGCTTATTTCTATAAAAAAAAGAACGTAGGAATATTTTTGTAATTTCTAATAAAAAATACATTATTTTAAAAAAATTCTTCTTCCGCTACATGCTTTATTTTATTTTGAAGAGAGGGGAGAAAAATAAATTGAGGCGTTTTGCTTCTCTTGTGAGCTTTTTTTTATTGGAATAATTGATTATTTGTCTCTGTAAAAGAGTGAATTTTATGATTTATTACTGCATAATTGAATCTCTCAAGACCCATATGCCATACTCGTATCAGTGACAAATAATCAATTACGTATGTTTGGTAGTGGCAAATAATTGAATCTCCCTTTTTAATCAATTTATTTTTTAAAATAAAGATAACATCCTCCTAACTTTATTTTCAATTTTAGCATCTTTGGTCACACCATGACCCATGACATGATCAAATTATATTATCACGCCACCGATCGCAGCGTGACCAAACCTACCACGATAGCCCTCCGAGCCAATACGCGTCCGTTTTTTGGTTAAGTCCTATAATGCCAAGAGAAGTGAGGTGACAGTACTCGTTTGTCACGCCGATGTCCGTGGCGTGACAACATGTTTTTGTCACGTTATGTGTTGTGGCGTGGTCAAAAGGTCATAATTGGAAATAAAATTAGGGAGTTGTTATCTTTAAAATACTTTTTAAAATAGATTAAATTTAAAAAAAAGTTCTTGTCTTGCTTCTTTCTCTCCGGAATTGACATTTGAGTGTTTGACATGAGTGCTTTCGTATAGGCTTTCTAAACTCTCGTCTAAGAATGGCTTGATCCCTGTTGAGTCCTGCTAACCGAGTCTCTCACCAAAAATAGCATGGCTTGGTTTGGAACATGGGAATTTCATCCTACCAAAGTACCAAATTCATACTGTTCAAATTGTAGATTAACGATTCCGACTAGTATCATCGTGAAAACACATATGTAAAGCCGTGATGCTTAGGTACGCCAACGCAGAATAACAGACGACCAAAAATAACTAGCGACTGGTATGGGCTTTTATCTTACGTAACATCACAATTTTCGAGCCTTAAAAAAATTTATGTAGTTTAACCCTCTGAAAAATTTCACCAATTTTCATTTGAGTTAATTAAACTTAATTAGAAATTCCAAAAATAAAAAATGATTTAATGTGAATAATTTGAATATCAATTAATTCTAAAACTATTTCATTTGAGTTTTTGTGCGTGGAAGTATTTTTCATATTTTTTGGGATTTTTTTTAGTTCAGTTGCTATTTTTCTGGCTATTTACTTTTTCATGTATTTTCTAATAATCAAGAAGTAATTAAAATCCATGAAAGCCAAGTGGGTTGAATCCGTCCACCAGCCTACTCTCCTCCCTCTTTCTCTCCCGGGCCCGCGACCCATTTCCTTCCTACTCCAGCCCTCTCTCTTTCTCTCCATCTGGCCCAACCGGCCCGCTCCCCACCAAACTCTAACCCTAATGGGCCATGCCGCCACCCGACCCAAGTAGTCACCGCTGGACTCGGCATTTGTACCGTCGCTGATTTGGCTGGCGTCGTGCACACATCAAGGCCGGCTATAAATAGTCGAGCACCCCGCGAGTGCCACTTCCCACAACCCGTTGCATCGCCAGGCCGTCGAAATCACCAGAGGAGCTGTGCCACCGTCATCTCCTTCGTCTCGAGCCATCGCGCCCGCCGGTTGCTCGTCCATTCCTTCGCGCACCTCAGTGAGCCAATTGCAATTATGTTCGCGTCATCTTGTTTTCTAGGTTCCGATCTACTCACCCTTCAAATTAATTTGAGATTGTTTCATTGTGCGCGTAGAACAAAGTTGTTCAATCTTTCCCACCGTCACCCCTTCGTTGTCCGATTCCACTGCTGTTGGCGAGTTTTCCCCGTCGTAGCTGCGCCATCCCTCGACGTCGTCACCGCCTTCGCATTTGCCATGCCACTGCTCGCTGGAGGTCACCGTCGCCGATGCCTACCGTGTCATCGTGTTTGTGTCGTCCGAATGTACCCCTCCGTGTGAACCATCGTGAGCCCTACCGTCAGTGACCATCGAGCCTCGAGCGTCATCGTCGCCGCTGCTGTGATGGCAGCCATCGCCGTCGTCGCCGTATCATCATCGTGGCCGCCACCTTAGCGCCACGCAAGTGCCACCCGTGCACAAACCCTAGATCCAAACCCGTGTGGACCCGGTCCATAGTAAGCGAGTCTATGACATGTGGATCCCACTTGCCAGTTCACTATTCCATAGACCCAGTCTACCATAGACACAAACCCTAGTACGTGAACCCAGTCTGTAGATCGATGACCCCACCTGATAGCCATAGCTATTTTTGAAAAAAAAACCACAAAATAAAACATTCCTAGAATATTCTTCAGACCCACATGTCATACATTGTTTTATCTCTCCTATGTTAATTTCCCAAACTAACAAACTCGAGCCACTCTCTAGAGCTCGTTCTTGCTCATACGACCTCGATTAAGCTCATTCTAGTTTATAAATTCATCTAAAACCAAATCCTACATTCTCGTATTTTTATTATAATTTGTGGAGTTTATTTTTGTTCTATTTTGGTATTTATTTGCTTTCTGTTATTCATTGTGTATAGATGTTGATACTTCGGGAGCATATGAGGGAGTGGAGGTAGCTCAAGACCAGGACCAAGACTTATTCCAAGGAAAGTTGTCCATTGATCATATTGCACCTAGCTTTACAAAATTATTTCGTTTCAAATTATTGCATGCTAATTCAATTATCAAATGTTTTATTATTTCAGGATTAGCCATGCAACCTATTTGATTTATGCCTATCTTGTGAATTATATTATCATGATCAATTGTCAGCCTAGGCTAGATATTCATTAGTTGGTCAATAATGTAGAACTAATGTGGGTTGGTTTAGATACAATTATTATGCTTAGCCTTTCAACGGTTTATTGGTATCATTTTGAAATGCAAATTTATATCTGACTAAGTGATTATGAAACATCTTTGTGAAGTATGGTGTGTCATGTGTTGTCACACGATGACGGCATGTGTTGCACTTTAATCAACTAGGTGGGAAAATATTTTAGATCGGGGGAGTGGAAGTATTGTGTGGCCTTAGCAAGTGTGTTGGGCATGTTATATGATGATTTAGTTAGATGATATGAATGTCTCGCCTTGGACAACTTAAGGATTTAACTTTGTGTGACATTGAACTATGCCACACCGTACAATCACATACTTGGAATAGGACAGACCTAGGTTAGTAAATTATAGAGTTTTGACATTGGCTATCTCAGGAAGTAGGTTAGTCTCAGTGTAAGGGTGGAGGTGTGGACTCATCCGTTGGGCCATATTTATAAATGGTTCATCGTTTACATATCCAACGACACGCTCCAGGACAACACCTGTGTGGGGTTCAGTTACCGATCTTATGCTCACCGGGAGGACCAACTGTTGAGATGAAGTTTCGAAAATGTTTTATTGTGATCTTCTCCGCACAAGTTGATTGCATCTTATGGAGAAAGTTGTACAACCTCTGCAAAGTGTTAACACTCTATTCGAATAGCCATGTCCGCGGTCATGAACATGCTCTGAATTTCACACTAGGGGTAAAATTTTATAAAACAAATATGAGTGGAAAGCTAAGTGAATGTGTTAGGAAAGATTATGCTTTGCGCAAATGTTCAAATTCTTGTTTACTTATTATTATTGTTTTAGTATTATTCCAATCTATTATTCGTATTCAAATGCAAACGTCACTTTGTGCAAAATAACATTAGTAGTCATATCCCTTGGAATAAGCTGTCATGTATACTTGCATTTTGTGGTTCAACTTGTTGAATACTCTATATACCCACTCTTTCAATAATCATCATTTAGTGGGGGGAGTGAACTAGTCAAAGTCTGCTCCGAAGGGGTAGTACTATGAAGAGGTTGATCGTTGGGTCCCGTTCTCAGTCAGTTGCTTGTGGCAAGTTGATAGGTTTCGCTGAAGTTGCTTTCGTTCCGCTGCTACTATTTTCTTTAGTGTCAAAGCCATGCGTGATTGAATAAATGTAAACTCGACCATAAGGTTATAACTACTATTTGCTTATCAAATTCAATACATTTATCCTTATGTTCGTTGTTTATGGAATACTGTTCATCGATATTGACACTGTTTGCCCTATCGTGATTTTAAACTAGTGCAATATACACAGAGGGTCTGAATTTGTATATTTAGGTCCGACATATTATCCCGGTGAAAATTGTCTCCGAAATTGACATTTTGAGTGTTCGACATAACTACTTTATTATTGTAATGTGGGGGTATACATATCAAAAAAAAAATACTCTCGTTTAATAGTGGCTTGATCCCTGTTAAACATGGTTACCAAACTCTTTGTTACTACTAAAAAGGAGCACGGAAGGGCGCCTTTATTATTGCGACCATTGGCTGCCTAAAACCACACGACAGCGACACACATGTTCTGAATCTTAACAACCCAAATGCGTGAAACGGAATGTATAGTATCAGTTGTTCCTAACTGTGCAAACACAAGAGGGAGTTGCACTTACAATCTTTGCTTCCAACTCCATGGTTTTCCATGTCGTACGTCACCAACCTCACCGTGAGCCTGAGCCTAGCTACCATCTTTGCCTCTTCCATGCAGTTACCATCGAGCTTTCTTTCCCCATCATGGGGGCAGGTACACCCACCGCTGTATGTACCTTCTTTGCTGTGAGCTTGAAGAAGCAGCAGCAAATTCTTCAAGCCAAATGCAACCATGAGCGTCTGAGCGATACACTTCGCATTGCCCGGACGGCTCAAAAGTCAAACCATGATCCTGTCAGACGGTCCGGGCTTGATTCTGGACCAAGAAACATGGCTCCGTTTCTGGCATTATCGGCTTATCTTGATGAAGCCTTCAACATACAGTGATTTAGATAAGACCAATATTTAGTCACGATTAAATGCACTACGGCTACGATTGTTGTACTGACCAACGGCCACGCTCGAAAAGACGAAAATCATCTGCAGTAACCAAAAATACATTCAAGAAATCAGCTTTGAGAGAGTAGATGGACAGACACTGACTAAACCATGCTAGACTTACCGGCTACTAGCTCAAGGTATAATTAATTATTAATCTAGGTACCCTGATGGTATATGTGTGCAGTTAAAAAAATTATCATTGCTAAAAGTATTGGCTTGTATAGTCTATATGAAAATAATAATTTTTTATTTATCATAAAATGTACTATGATATAATACTATTGTGTACTGTTCATGAACATAAGATGACAAAAAATCAATAGCCGAAACTGTATATCGAAGATTGTGATCCTATAAACGAAAATTTTGTCCGAAGACAGAATTTACATGAGTATCTAAAGAAATATTTACTTTTAAAGCCACTAAAAACATGCATAAAATCCACAAAAATAATTGTCGTTAACACTCGACTACCCACCCGAAAATCTGCACCCTTTGCCTTTGTGAAATACTAACAATTGCACCATTATACAGCAATCATCGAAAAAGGGGGTAATTGATCATTTGCGGCTCTATAGAGTTGCACTTGACACTTAATAATTTGCCAGTCTATATAGCGTAATTCATTATTTGTCACTCTATAGAGTGGAAACTCCATCTTTCGCCACTTTTGCTCTTTTTTTACCATTCTACCATCTTCTTCTTTCTCCTCCCTCTTCTTCTCCATCCTCTTTTTTTAAATTTTTTCCCGGTCATGGCGGAATCCATGGCAGACGGGATGGATCCACAGCCTTTGCGACGAGAAGGTAGCCGTGGAGCAGGAGATGGGATGGATCCCAAAATTCCTAAAATCTATATCATTAAATTCAAAATCTTCCTTTCTACATTTTCAAAATTACTGCATTAAAGAAAAAAAAGGCTTTTCTTAATTCCTAGTTGCTGAAAATGAATTTATAAAAATAATTCAAACCTGACCAGAACCTGCTGATAATTTACTTGAGTTCCTAATAATCTAAAGAGCCTCCCCAAAAAAAATTCATGATTTTTGGAGTTGGTTTGCTAATTTTTAAATTTGGAACTTGGTTTCTGGAATAAAATCAATTGGTAAAAGAACTAAAATTTGATTCTTGTTCTCGAGCCGCATTCTTCTTTGTCGGCCCAACTTTATTCTTTATTACGCCCAAGTATCTTTGCTGACGCCAACCAAATTTGATGAAGGGTCGTCTTGCACCCGCCTTCCTCTCTCACTGGCACGCGGGGCCGGCTGGTAGGAGGCGTCTTCCACCTTGCGTTGCACCAGCTAGAATGCCATGGCGAGCTCTCTGTGCATGCCCCCAATTTTCAACCGTCGCCCACCATTTCATCACCTGGGAAGTCGTCGCCCTATCCTGTCGTTGCAGACGCCACCAACACCCCTTGTCGCCTTCGCTTGTCCCGTTCGGGCGGAGAGGGAGAGTGTGCTCTCTTTTTCTCACCTCGGCCTGAGCGTTCTCGTGAGATCTCAGGTCCAAACCACTCAGTTCTTAAGCCTCCTACGCGTGTCATCGCCTTCCTTAGTTCGCCCTCGTTCCATTTTCGCAGAACGAGAGCTCCTTGCTCACTGGTTCAGCGGGAACATGAGTGCTGTTCTCGGTGCCGGTGAGCACGCCGCCCAACCGCCATTGCCACTGGTGAGCTTCCTTGCTCAACGTGCATGTCCTTTTTCTTCTAGAGATTCACTCATCTATTTTCTATGCTTGTTCTTGCAGCTGGAACTGAGAGGAGTTGCATCACGGTTGTCTTCTTTCTCTCCGACGCGCACGTCCGTTCCAAGCCGTCGTGTTCTCTCCTTTCCAGTGAGTATGGCTTCAACCGTCCACGTCATATCATGTTCTACCTCCTACTTATGCAAGCCCCTTACTCAACATCCTGATTTCTGTAGTGAAACATCGCAACCGCGCATCTTGTCTATTTTCGGTCGTCGTTGCCATTTCTGTTGGTTTCTGCCATCCCGGTGAGTGTCAGGTCGATTCCTTCTGTCTTGACCATCCTTCGCATGCATGCAATCTGACACGCATATTCTCATAGCTTCTTCATAGCTGCCATCCCTGCTCGTCATCGTTGCATCTTCTCCAACCATCTTCATCATCGCCGACCACAGTGGTGAGCCTCAGGTAACCCCCTAGTGCTAGTGTGCTAGTTAGATTTTGAGCTTAGCATCGCTCGCCTAGACTTCACCGTAGCTTTCCATGGCTCCGCCATGGCTGCATGTCACTGGCATGACTCCGATGAGCATTGGTCCCTGAGTCGCAAGGGTTTCACGTCGCTATCACTCCCAGAATCATTTCCTGTCTTTTGTTTGCAGCCTCCCTTGCTCTTGCCCTTTCCTTCGTGGCCCTACCCTGTGCTGCCGCTGAATGCCGTCGTCGACGCAACTCCTGTCGCCTCGTCATTGCCACCCATAGCATGCCCGTCGCCAACCTCCGCGCCATTTGTCTCCAGCGAGCACGACCAGTGCTATCATGTCGTGCTCCCTTGCTCTGAGCCACTAACAGGCCGAGCCTACCTGTTAGGGCGCCAAATCTCCTTTTAAGTTAATCCGGTGATTAAATATTTAATTAGTAACTAATGAGTCGCTGACGTGTGGGACCAATAGGTTAATTAATCAAGAATTTAAATTAAAACAGTTTTCAAACTTGAGTCACTGACATGCGGGCCCCGCTAACCCGTAGACCCCTTTGTGCACCCAGTGTACCGTAGAACCGACCCCACCTGTGAGTCTAACAACGAAATAAATCGAGAATTTTCTTTAGAAATAAAAATAGAAAATAATTTAACAAATCTGAAACCCTAATAGCACAATATTTTCTCTTTTGGATTTTTTGAGCTGAACCAAATTGAATTGCTAATTACTTTTGCATGTGAACTCCAAATTGCATTAAACTTATTTCTATTTTTTCTAAAATCATGAACTTTCAGAATATGCAAAAGTATTTTAATTTTCTCTCTGTTTGAATTTATTTGGCTCTTATTTGTGCTATTTAGCTTTTACCAATTAGATATCGATGTTTTGAAAGTCTCTGAAGTTGATCCAGAGTAGGGCCAAGAGTTCAACAAGTAAGCAAGCACCCCTTTGACCATGTTGCTCCAATATTTCACTGTTATGTACTTTTTTACAAACTATTATGCATGTGTGTATTTTCGGTAAAATGTGCTTTGTTGCTAGGTTGGTAGTTAATACCCATTTGTTGCATGATACCCACCTTGAAATTTGTTATACTTACTGTTGTAGCCTTAGAAATGATATCCATGACTCATATAATTAATTGGTGGAACTTTAGATTCTATATGTGGTATAGAAGCTTAGCCATGCTTAGATTTCGGTATACTCGATGGTCGGTTGAGCTCATAATCAAATTATGGGAATGAATATGTTGTTGGAATTCTGTATGTGGTATAGAAACTTAGCCATGCTTAGATTCGATATACTCGTTGGTCGGTTGAGCTCATAATCAAATTATGGGAATGAATATGTTGTTGGACCAGTGGGGCATCCTTCATGTTTTACTTATAAAACAAAACAGAAAAACTATGGTTTTGACTTAGGCAAGATATTTTGATAACTTGTGTTGCGCATGCAGGGGGAAGGGGGCATGTAGCTATTGGTTGATAGAGATTCTTGCCCGAGTCGATTAAGGACCATGAACTATGTGTTGCTAATCTAAGTATGTCGTACAACTACAAGTGTCTTTTATGGGGATACCTTAGCATAATAAGTTGCTTAGGTCTAATCTTGTATCCGTGGTATGCTGAAGATTGTGTGGGCGATGATTGCGATCATCGGGATGCTCAAGGGGGCTCCCATCATGTCTATGTATGGGGTCAAACCTCTAACACAACGGTGAGTTCCTTGTGGATGATGGTAAAGGACGTACATGTCTTGAGGGTTTAAACTCGTCAGACATGTAAGGTTAGGGTTGAGCACTGTAAAGGCCTTATCACAATCGCTCTTATTGGGTACTTGGTGTATTACGAGTCATGGCCGACATGGGGGGTGGATTGTGTCTTGTGTGGAAAGTGTACAACCTCTGTAGAGTGTATGATCTATTCGAATATTTGTGCCCCGGTTATGGGTAAATCTTATTGTCGTCACTAGAGTTAGTATTTCGTTTTAACAACTTGTTGGGATTGGAGGGTATCACATCAATGGTTCTTGTCTTTGTTTTGTGTATTGGAGGGTATCCAATCCACGGTTTTGGTCTTGGTTATGTCCATTGTGGCTTATGGCTATGAAGGGCCATATGTTTCTTATGCTAAAATTTATATAATTGTTAATTTCTATCAAAAGTCAATTAATCTTACAAATTCTGCGTTGAACTTACTACATGTATTACAACTAAAACTTGCTCACGCAGACTAAACTAGATAGGACATCCACCTTTGCCTCAGCTTGCATACTATATAAACTTTGCTTAAAAGTCTTGCGTAGTATAATTTTGTACTCACGATTGCTTGTTGAACAAATTCAGAGGATGCGGATGGTGACTCATCGATCAGACAACTTTATGCTTCGGGTTTTGGCAATGATGACACCGATTACTAGGGTTTAACCAAGTCAGTTGCATGTGGTTGGGCTGAGGCATACTTGCTGGTTTTGGGTGCCTCTTTCTCGTTATTTCCACAACAAACTTTATGCTATATGAACCATTTGGCCGGTCGACCCATACATTGTAAAACTTAGTCATGTATAACTTAATTTTGATTGTTTAACAATACCATGTTACTCTATTTTATTTAAACACGTATGGATGTGATATGAATATTGTTAAATGTATGTGCTATCCATTGATCATGGAACTAGCATAGCAAACACATAGGATTTGGAAATTAAAATTTCTGGGTCCGACACGACGCCCCATCGTTTCTGCCACCACAACGTTGGGAAAATCTCACTAGAGTTGGAGCAGATCTGCATCCTACTCGAGGTCCTCCTCCATCGTCATCATTGCAAGTGAGCTCCAACACCCATCATCGTCCTTCCGCCTCCTCCTGCATCGATCTAGAGCCAAATTTTGTCATTGTCGTCACTTGGGTGGTCCAATCTGCCGTCGCCATTGCCATTTTCCTCAAGTTTGTGAGGACCCCTGAAATTGAATACGTTTCAAATTAAAAGATTATACAAAAGGTATAATTTTTAATTAGAAACGAACCCAATTTCAAGTTCCCGGATGTGTGTCATACATTAATTCCCAAGATCAAAGATTAATGTACACACATCCTAAACAACATTGTACAAAGTCACACAAGAGGCCATATATTTATAACAAAACTTTACAAGACCTGAGTTTCAGTACACTAGTTACATATATTAACCATTGTCAACTAAAAGTAAAAGTCTGCAGCAGAAACAACTATAAACACCAAAACGTCCACCAAGTGTGCCCTAACACCCTCAAGCAACTGAGTGGAGGTAGAAACAACATCATTCGTTGGTGCCACCATCATCGATGCTAATGAATGTGTCATACACATAATCGTCCTCACCTGCAACAAGTGGTTAAAGCAATTGAGTATAGAAAGTACTCGCAAGACTTACACGAAACTACTAAAAGAAAGTGTTTAGTAGAACCTAACCAAATGATTAGAATTTTTATACATGCTTAAGGCTGTTCAAAGGAAAGGCTGTAATGGCATTAATTTTTGCATAAAACACAAGTTTTATCTCTACACTTGCTAATTTTTGCAAAGGCCATTTTGTAAACAAGTTTGGACTAAAAACAACAAGTGATTAAGAAATAATCATAACTCAAATCATATCAAAGTGGATGTCTACTTTGACTCAATTAACATGCATGAATAGCCATTCATGAGGATACCAAGTATTCCCAGATAATTTCTATTTCAGAGTCTAACTATGATGTCAATCAAAACAAGTGTTGTCCGTAACCGTGGACACGACTATTCGGATAGTTTTAACCCTGCAGGGGTGTACATCTTTACCCACACGACTTGGTCAGCCCATAAGCCCCTGGGAAAGTAGCACACTACCTTAGGTATGCTGGCCGGGTAAACCAAGACTCAGTATTTTTCAGCAAGTTGATATTATTGAGTTGAATCACCCATGTGTGATGAATCTCGCTTAGTACAAGCTATTGATAGAGCTTGCTAACCAGGCCACACAAGTTGTCTTGGGAATGCCGACCCAAAAGAACTAAACTAAAACTGTGCTCACCCGTACATATTAAATTGCAATCGGATCCCTACGAACATATGATCAAACACATATGTCCTCACTCCACCAGTTTTTCAACTCAATAAGACCCTCTCCTTACTTAACAAAGCAGCGCCCATACACCGCGTGTGGAAATACGTAAGGTACTTGAATTGACAGCCCAAAGTTCGGTCCTTAATGATCCGGACAAGACTACCACATTTTCCAAATCTCGTGCACGAAGGCACCATCACTATCAAACACTTGTCCAGATCTAAACCAAGTTTTTAACATACAAATTTTAACTTAACTTTTAGTTTTAACATTCTGAACAAAGAAACCAATTCTAGAATTCATTTAGTGTTTCCCATGACCGACAAGTTAAGCTTGTCAATCAAACTATTGCTCTACTGACTTGCATGGCTAAGCAATTATCTAAAGACCAATTTGTTCAACACAAGATTTCTATCTTAAGCATAAGGGTATAAATTTGATCAAGGATAAGCCACAAAGATTGGGATGTAACTAACTAACTCACAAAGTATTGATTCATACAAAAATAACAGGCACACAATCATTATTGCATTTCAAAAACACTAATTACCAAAACTAGGATCAAAATGATGCAAGAGGATGCTTGCCTTGATTATAAACCACTTGTTCAATCTCAGGTTGATCAGAAGTATAATCACTCATGTCGGGAAAACTAGAATCTAAAATAGCAAAAACAAGTAAATATCGAGAAAAGAAATGACCAAGTGCAAAAACATAGAAAAATGCATGATAAAATTACAGTAGGATGCTGAAAAGATGCATGACAAGTTTACAGAAGTAGTGCTCTGTTTTCTAAGAGAACTTAAGTGAAAGTTTTGGTTCAGTTAGAGTTCAACTAAACTTTATGTAAACTATGCAAGATTAAAGTTATTAATGTGCAAGTGATTTAATTAACAAGTTTTTAAGTAATAGAGACAAGTGAGGGTTAGTCCAGATTACAGTAACAACTATTACTAACAAAAGTACTTCACTAGATTTGGAGTTAACGAAATACTTATAAAATTTACCAGTTTAAACTATTTTTAGCGAAGAAGTAAACCAGATTATCATTTACTAGTACTAATCGACAGTTATTAAAGGTTAACTAACGAGCTCTGATTACGCCGAAATCCGACAACGAAAACTAGCTACCGTGAGCTTGCTTGGAAGCTCATGGAGTGTGGTCCAAGCGGCCTTGAGCTAAAGCCCAAAATGGGTTCACAATAGCGCAACAAAACTAATGGTGGTTGGAACATGGCGAGTTTTGCTTGAGAGGTGGCGCGGCAATGAAATGCGGTTAGACAACACAAGCAGCTATGTCAGCCTGACAATGATTTAAACGAGTTGAAACATGCTTAAGCATCTATGGATCACAAGGAAACTACCTGAGCTAAGAAAAAGGCCAGAGATCCAAGAAATAGCTCTGGCGATGGTGATCGAAAAGATAGGATGAGAGCTTCACGCGAACAAGATAACCTAGACCAAATCAAATAGAATGAGTGGCCAGGATAGCTTTAGTAGAGCTCCTAGATGCTCTGAAACGAAGGGATTGAACAATGGCTCACCAGTTTAGAAATGAGGATGAAAGAACCGAACCGGAAATAGAGAAAATCCAAATTCCTGGTAACTCTGTGAATCAAAAGACAAATTGATTGAGGGGTTTTGCTCATTAAACCCTAAGACAAGATATGACGCGCAAGAATTACGAAGGAGCTCACGGGCGAAAAAAATCCTAACGGCGGCGCTTCTGGACAGCCCAAAAGACAAGCTCACGTTCCCAATGCTGTGCTACACAAAAGAGATCCGGCTTAGCATGAATGAGAACGGCAAGCAAGAAGAAAAAGAACAGCGTAGAGGACGGATGATTTGCCTCAGTGAAGAGGATGGAAAAGCCAGTTTGTCTACACGGCCTGAGAGTGGAACGAAGAGTTTTGATGGTGCTCTTTCGTTGGAGAAAATAGTGATGGCCACTCGTGGCAGCACCAGAGCAAGCCTGGTCATCACGGTGAGCCCAAGTGGCATTGCATGCACCGAAAAACGCGGACGCGAAGCCACCTCATGCGCGATGTGCTCGGAGCTGGCGCAGTGGCACGGAGAAGACGAAGAAGAGAGACTGACAAGTGGGCCAGGGTTGTCAGTCCCAGTGGCGAAACAATGCGACTTGGTCCGAACGGTGTGGATGGTCCGATCAAGTTTCAACGGTCCTGATCGAAAAGACTGTTCGGGCGGTCCGAACATCCCAATCCCTGCGGATGGTCCGATCGCAAATGAACGGTCTAGATTGAGTGGGGCGTTCAGATGGTTCAAACGGCCCAACTCATACTGACGGTTCGATCAAAATCTAACGGTCTCAAAAAGATGCGCGCTTTAGATTCAAATGAATGAAAGTGACTCTGTCCGATAGAAAATGGACGATCTAGATTGAGTGGATTGTTCGGATGGTCCGAACGTCACACTTGATGCGACGGTCCGATTAAGATCTAACGGTTCAAGGGTGAAGCACGTTAGGATGATCCGAACGTCACCGCTCCATCTGGCGGTTGAATCTAAATCGAACGGCTCACGCGCGTTGGGCTTAACCAGTTGAAAAACGGCACGGTCCGATTGAAAATTGACAGCCCAGATTGCATGGAGCGTTCGGGCGGTCCGAACGTCACAATTGATCTGGTCCGTCCATTTCAAATCGAATGGTTCACGCGAAACCTGGAGGTTGGGTTGAGTCTATTTGGTTGACTAGAACCAAAATCAAACTTTAAAAGTTCTACCGGAGGGTTAAAAATATCAAATAAATTTATAAAAATACAAAATTTCTCGGAGAAGCTACTGGGATGATATAGATCCCAAATAAAATTTTAAAACTTACTGATCACGTTTTAAAGTGCTTAAATAAATCCTTTAACCGAATAGGGTTAATTAAAGAACAAGGATTTTCTTAAGGTAAAACTGATCTCTAAAAATGTTGACAAAAATTATATTAATTTGTGATAATTAATCTAGTATTTGGTTAAATTAATTACCAAAGTTCTTTACTATCAAAACTTTGAAGTTTCTTCTTGGAGTTTAAATTCAAGTTTTAGGTTTGATTTGAATTTGAGGTTTTTAATTTGTAACAAATTATGCACAGGTTTCAAAATGACCAAAAATGCTATGAAATGCATAATATTACTGTTTACTAAAATGAGGCTGTTACAAACTTCTGTAGTGAGCCTCTTCACCTTGCTTCGCTCCCTCTTTCACCCCCTTCCTTCCCCTACCTTTGTGCTAGGCGAAGCATTCGCCGTCGCCAGCCCGATCTACGACGGAGTTGTCGTCCCCGCCCCTTTCATCTCCACACGGGTGCCGTCTTCTTCCCAGGCCGCCATACCGTCATGCTGGTGCCGTAGTTCCGCTAGAGCTAGAGCAGCTATCGTCATCTCCTTCGATCCGCGCCACCCAGCCAGAGCCATGGCGGCATGCGTTGCAAGAAGAAGAAAAAGGAGGAAGAAGAGGGGGAGAAAGAGGAAAAAGGGTAGAATCGTCCAAGGTGGCAAATGATGAAGTACACACTATATAGAGTGGCAAATGTTCGATTATCCCTAGAAAAATGTTGATCAATATGAGTATGAAGTGGATCGAATGCCCAGGAGAGGAAGGGTGAATTTGGTATCTTTTTCGAACTAGGCCAAATTTAATAAATTTAGAGCAACCTAAAAACTACTTCCAACCTAAATGCCTATGGCTTTATAGTGTGCTTAATCAACTCCTAAACATGCTAGTGAAGTTTTGCGACCTAAGTTCCAATGATATACAAGTATAGTAATATAGGAATAGAAAGAACAAGAATTTAATTGCGGAAACGTAAAAAGGGATAAGAGACAATTGAATTTTTACTGAGGTTTTAGAGATTTGATGATCTCCCCTAATCCTCATTGGAGTACTCTCGCAAGAGTATATCTCATACTTGAACTGTAAACACAAATAATCAAACCACAATGACATGGCGATGTTTTCCGGATCCAAACAATCAACTCATGGTAGTCACAATCCTTGTTCCTCCACTAGGTTGACTTCCACAACCTCCTCCTTGAGAAGCTCACCGGCGGAAAGTCCTCCACAATAACACCAAAGAACCTCTCCCAACTAGCCAAGGTGGCTTTATATAGCCCACACCCACAAACTAGCCGTTGGGAAAAAGATTCGAGTCTCTGGGCCAAATCGGTCGACCGCCATGTTATGGCTTGGTCGAGGCTTTGGCCACTTAACTCAACGGCTATAAAACTAGCCAGTTGAGCCCACCTCTGGTCGACCGCCATGTAATGGCGGTCGGAGCCATAACTGGCTCGAGCCCGCCCAAAAGACCTTGGTCGGCCGCTCAAGAAAACTTCAGAAATGGCTAGGACCGAAACAGGACCTCTCTGGAAAATCTTGGACCGGGTCTCGACCCAGAGGTCGGTCGAGACGCTTCAACAACGCCGGTTAGACCGCTCCATCGCTGGCGGTCGGACCGCTGGCCCAGTCGGACCGCCACAGACCAACAAAGCAAATCTGATTTTCACAACTCAAATTGCAAAAACACATTTTGCTAATTTGATGCAAGATGCATACAAGGTTAAAGACAAGACTCTCAACAAGTTGTAAAACACATTTACCAACTTTTAGAATCAATGCTACAAGGAATAAGGTACATGGACTTACACCATTTGCAAAACACATTCGCAAACCTAAGTCACATGCTACAAGGGTTATCCATGAGCCACAACTATTTGCAAAACACATTCGCAAATATTGGCAACATGTTAAGATGAGCTAGAGCAAACACAATGAGCTATCAACACATGACTAACTCAAGCTACTAGTCAAGGACCCCTCTTAATAGTACGGCAACCTTTACTAGCAATCCGGTCATTCAACCAAACACGTGACCAGGTAAAGACTAGGAACAAATCCTTAGCCCTAGCTAGTCATACCTTTGCCTTGCGCAACAACTTGAAGCTTGATGATGCACATCCTTGCTTCAACTCCGAGTTCTTGACTTGATATGCATCAACTCATGATGCATCCTTTACTTGACTTTCATCAACACATGATGGGTCTTCATTTGACTTGATGATCAACTCATGATCATCTCCTCTTCATGAACATCATCGACACACGATGATTTCCTTTATCTTGAACTTGATGCGCATCCACACATGATGCATCCTTTACACCCCGCTCTTGACTTCAATATCATCAACACATGATGATCTTCTAGAGTTTCCAACTATAAAACTCAACCTGTTCATCCAACTCATGGAAAGTGTTAGTTCTATAATATGACTATCATTAATTACCACGCCATACCATTAACTCATAATGGTGGGACAAGATACCACAATCTTTCCCTCTTTGGTAATTGATGGTAATCACTTCAATTGCAAGTAATTGAATGTAGATTGGTATGAGTATATAGGCACTATGCAAGTTGTATATACTCAAAGGATATATAAGCACACAAGTCTCATATATACACATGAATATATTAACTACACAAGTTAAATATATTAGAAATATGTGAGTGCATATGAACTACACAAGTTATGTTATACTCACATATAAGTATACTTAGACTACACAAGTCTTATATACTCATATGAATATATTAACTATGCAAGTTAAGTATATTCACAGGATATGTTTCATAGTAAAGATCCCAAATATATGTGGAAACAGGAATATGGATCAATACTAATGAAACCTCAAAATATAGAGTGAACTCTCCCTGTATGTGTGCATACATGAATATGTAGTAAGAACATATGCACATATTTAGGTTAATCCTTTTGGTGAAGTTCAACCTATATTTTGGATCCAAGGAATGCAACGGGGTATAAGAATACAAAGTAGAATGCATACCTCCTTTGTTCTTTATACCCAAGCGAGACTAAACATAAGATATAACAATAAGAGAGTTAGTCTCATAAATGGATTTGTCATTATAAATGCATACCTGTTTGGATTTTCCTTTTGTTTATCCAATGAATTTGATTTGTCATTAATCATATACATGCCTTCATGATTATCACCTTTATATCCAATTTAGACTAAACAATACGTATATCAATAAGCATGTTAGTCTCACTAATGCATTTGTCATTAATCACCAAAACACTCCATTAACATATAATGGCGGGCTAGATTCTTCATCCTTGGAAGGTCACCAAGAGCACGTCTTCACCAAATTCCAAGAATAATAAGCCCAAAAGTATCACTTGAACCCAGCAAGGTCAAGCAACTAAGATTGATGCACATTAAGGCATAATCTACTCTATCACACTCAAAATCTTAACTTAAAGCTTTTGAGTGCCCTTGAACTCCTCAATATGCAAGACACTATTTTGGAGTCAGTAGAGTTCTAAATTGAATGCCCATGGCCCACTTATATAGCATCCCCATTCAAAAACTATCCGTTTGACACATTTTCTGAAAAATGTGACCCAGATCATCAGCCTTAGTTCAATTTTCCACAGCTCCAACGGTTCAAAAACTAGCCGTTAGGCCTAGCTAGATCATACACCTCAACCTAGATATTTCAGGTGTCCCAGATCATCTGCTTGAGCCATATCATCTGCCTCAGTGTTTTCACCATGTGGAGCATCTCTAGAACAATGGTACGGGTCAATGATATGCCTTGACCCAGATCATCCGCCTCAATGCTTCACTCAAATGGAATCCTTCTAGACCAATAGTACACCTCTGGCCTTATCATCCACTTCCCAACTTGTCCAAAAACATCATCTCTGGAGATATGATACGCCTCAATGGTACGCATCAACCCGGATGATACGCCTTAGTGTAAAAATACCATGGGCACAAAGAACACCCTCTCTGGACTAATGATACATCCCATTGGTACAGGTAGACCCAAATTATTCGCCTCTGTGTAAACTTCCAAAAACACACAAAAAAACACCCTCTCTGGACAGATGGTACACCTGACCCGGATAATCCGTATCTGTTGATTTTTCTGACTTAGCTGAATTTTGATCCAAACTTTGAGATCCTCTCAACCACAACTTGATTCTTGGCATTCTCCAACGATGACTGAGCTAGAAAGACCTAGTGTGCACCACAACTAATTACCCAACCTAACCAAGCTCAAGCTACTACCCTTGAACCCCCTTAATACTATGACCAAAGCAAAACAAAAAACCTATCAACTAAAATGATCCACACCCAACTCCTTGGATCATTTATAGCTACAAGGTCCTTAATCTTCATGAAGAACATGCTTTTGCAATCATTTGCATACATGTGGATCCATGAAAGCCCAAGAACAAGCAGTATTCATCATCAAGACCTAACTAATCTTAACAACACTCAAAGCAAAGTTAATCTTAATGATTCAGGGGTCATTAATCACCAAAACCACATAATCAATGAAATAGGGGCCTAGATGCTTACAGAGTGCTTCTACAGTAGCTAGTCTAAATTATTCGAAATTGAATTAACACAATCTAAATAACAAAAATGACACAATATTTCTACACTCTACCATCAGAAACCCATCCCCCACCAACACTATCCAAGTGTCGCAAACATTAATTCCACCTATATATAGGTTATACTTTTCCTTTACACAATTTCAATCTTCTACCATGTAGTTATGGTCCTAATATGATTATACAAACACTAATATGAAGTATTTCTTTAGTCTAGTGAAATTGATATCCTTTAACTATATACGAGGAGGCGGCAGCATGGGATGTCACTGGCAGCGTCGGGAGAGTAGGAGGAGGACACCGTGAGGGGAGAGGAGTGGAGGAGGGGTGCGAGACGGAAGGGAAAAGGGGCGGCGGCGTTAGGTGGGTGGGAGGAGGGCAGCAGATCAAAGGAGCGCGTGTGGGGAGGCGGTGGCATGTAGGGGTGAAAATGGATCAGATAGTTTTCGACCGATCCGGACGGAAACGGATTCGGATTATCTCGGATCGAATTTTTCTCGGATAATTTTCGGATCGGAAACGAATTCAGATTTTTTTTCTGGATCTGAACGAATTGATTTTTTTCTGATCTGGAAGCGAGGGCATGCTATCCGGCGAATACGAATATGAATACAAATTATCCAGATAAGACGAAGTCCGGATATCCAGATTTCGGCCCAAAATAGAAAAGGAGATTTTAATTGATGTTTAAATTTTAGAAAATACAACAAATCAAATAGCCTTTTAGAAAATATCAAATAGAGTTAAAAAATTGTAGAAAAAATCACAGAAATTCCTTGAATTATTTTGAACTTTATAAAATTAATTCCAACTTAGAGTTGGTTTTTATTTTTGCACATAAAATATTTTTAATTTCTAAAAATAGGAAAACCCTTTTTAAAATCCAGAAAATTCAAGAAATTAATTAAAATATCCCTTTTCACTTTAAATCCAATAAAATCCCAGAAAACTCAATAAATTTTATTTTTGACATTAAAAACTAGGAAATTAAATAATTGACTTTATTTTATTACTTTTTCTTTTTAACAAAGAAAACTCTTTTAAATATCAAGAAATATAATAAAATAATAACTTTATTAATTTTATTTTTGGTAACATACTTTGGGATGTTACAGTCATTTGCGTATAGATTAACCATCCAGCCTGATCAATGTTAGTGTGAATTAAGTTTTATGTATGTGATGAACTAAGTGTGAATGCGTGATGACTTGTGATTTTGTGAGTTATGACTTATGAGCTAAATATGGTAAACTAAGTGTTATGTCTGTGAATTGTGAACTAGTTAATGCAGCTTGCTAGTGCCAATATTATATGTGGTTACTGAAAATATGAACAATTCATGAAAGTTTGCATCAAATAAACTAGTTATATGTTTTCGTTAATTTCTGACATACAATTTAAGGGGTTTTCATGTTCCGAAAAATATCCACGACCGTATTCGTTTCAATTCATATTCGCTCCATATTCGTGTTCGATATTATTTTTATCTATATTCGTATCCGGGGGTATTCGTATTCGTATTCGGGGAAAAAATAAAAACAAATATGGCGAACCATTATCCGTCCGTATCTGATCCGTTTTCACCCCTAGTGGCATGGGCAGGAGAGGAGGCATGGCTGCGTAGGGAGGAGGGTGGTGGCGTGGGAAGGAGGCGGCTATGGCACACCGAGCAGTTGACGACACAGAAGATGGGCAATGGGAGGGAGTTGGAGAGAAAATCGGAGAAGGGAAATAACTGAGGGCCAGATCATAAGGAGGAGGGAGGCTAAATAAGAATTCGATGTTTCACTAAATACTTGCTTAGTATTTTGCTTTGGTGGGGAAGGACCGAATCCAATGGCTCGTATAGCCTGATAGTTGTAAGGACAAGGAGGCCAACTAGGGGGGGGGGGGAATAGACGGTTTTAAAATTCTCTTTGACCAAAACCAATTTTAAGTACGAAATTATAAATCAAATCGGTTTTACACAATTAAAGCCTAAATCGTCTAGTCACAATTAAGTGCACCTACTAGCTATGTCTAGGTCAAGGTTTGCAATCCTAATGTGACAAGCAAACAATTCAACTCAAGGAATGTAAATTGCACAAAGTAAGTGAACACGGGAAGCAAACCGCAATTGACACACGATCTTTTTAACGTGGTGTTCGAAGACTTGCCGGTCTCCCCTAATCCACGTTGTGGTAAGCCCAAACGAATTGGGTCGGCTCCACAAATTAAGTTAACACCTCAAAACCACTCACAACACTCGACCCTTCTCACAACCTTTTTTAAGAAGATCACCGGCGCAACTCCTCCAAGCCTTCTAGGAGACAACAACGTCCAAGAGTAACAAATCAGAAACTCTCACTTGAACGAATCAAATGCCGAAGCTCGATGGATACACAATCCACCACCAAGCACAACACATGCACAAGGATTTTCCTCTCCAAGCTCACTAAGTGCAAAACATGCACAAGAGAGGTCAACGGGATTGCTCTTAGCTCAAGGAACTGAAACGATGCACCAGCAACCTTGCCAAACCGGCCACAATGGAGTTTTATACCCCCACACCAAAAAACAAGCCATTGGAGCAAGATTATAGCAAAATCAGGGAAAACCTGTCTGACTGCCAACTAATGGCCGGCTAGACCAGCCTCCTTTGCAATGGCTATAAAACTAGTCGCTACAGTAGTCACCGGTATGACCGCCCACACAGGCATCGGTCTGACTGGTCAGACTGCTCGCTGAGAGCCAGTCAAGACACTTTGTAATTTCTAGATAGAGGCAAAAACATGCTCTTTGGGAAAAGGCAACCGACAACTGGTGTCCGGTTGGACCGCACGGCCGGTCAGACCGCCAGAGGAAAAAAAAACCAAAGAAGACAAATGGACATGGTTAGACAAGCAACAAATGCCCGGTCAGACCGCCACCAGCGGTTAGACTGCTGGGCTTAAGTCCACAAAGATAGAGAAACAAGGCTTCTGGAAAAAGACAACTCGCAACAAAATGTTGATTGGACCACTAGGGCAATTAGACTGGCCAACACATGGCGACCAGATCGGCCCATAGTTTCCAGCAAAGACAGAGTTGCATGCTTATGTGGATAGATTATCTTTAACTAATGTTTATGTTATTTTAGGTTTAGTACTTAATAAAGACAGTGAGCATGATATTGGCAAGGCTGTTGCCGAGAAGGAGGAAAGAAATAGGCTTCTGTCCATGCGGTTGCTACAGGGTTGAAACCCTAACCGTGAATAGAGCGCATGGGAGTGCGGCACATGGGCCGGTGCATGCAAATGTTGTGGTGCAAAACAAAGCAAGAATCCGAATCAAAAGGGAGTCCTTCTCTGACACGTTTCCAAGAGATAAAACAAAATTACCTCTGATTAAAAGGCAATGAATTAGGGATAATTTGTTTAGATTAGAATTAGTACATGGGAACCTATCTCTATGTGAGTTCCTTTCCTTGTGTGCCTTAGGTTGGGGGCCACCTACCATTGAAAAGAAGACGACGCATCAGAAGATATGAAGGAGCCTGAAATATAGATTGGTTCGGTTTGGATCCCAATATCTGAATATAGTTCTTGTTGGGCTTTCCGAAAATTGCATGTAATTTCTTATTTTGCCAAGAGTCCGAATAGGATACTAGATTGATTGAGTTGATTTTGGATACTATTCATGTGTACTGTTCGCGCATGGTAGATTCCGAAAATAGAAGAGGTTGAGTTATGTGCGTTTAGGAGGTCGAGTTAGTTTTAGACACTGTTCGTGCACACTGTTCACGTGGTTACTATTCATCCGAAAGCGATTATACTTGTGAGGGAGGCTATTTAAGCCCCGTGGCCGCACCATGTAAAGGTAGACAAGTTATCATTTAGATAATGAAATTTAGAAAAGCTGTTTTGGCGCATATCGTGTGTTCTTGAGATGAGTTGAGAGAGATTGAGATAGAAGGATTGAGAGAGTGTGATCAAGAGTTTGGGTACTGTTCATGTGTGGGCACTGTTCATCGAGGCTACTACAATACTTGCAATTCAATCTATTAGATTGGTTTTGTGAGTGGGCTGATTCTCTTGCAATTCAATTCAACCGAGTTGGTTTGTGAGTTTGTTGTTCCACCGCGAAAGATCGAGCAACTAACGGATTGAATCTCATCTGTAGGTTTGATCCACTTCACATGCACTTTGACAAATTGGCAAAACACATTCGCAAGTCGTAACACTATGCAAACAAGGGTTAAAACATGATCCATGACAAGTTGCAATACACATTTGTCGACTTTAGAATCATGCCACAAGGATTAGGAACATGGACTCGAACCGTTTGCAAAACACATTTGCAACCTAAAGTCATATGCGACAAGGAATATGCATGCACCTTAACTATTTGCAAAACACATTCACAAATACTAGCAACATGCCACAGAGAGCTAGAGCAAGCACAATGATCTATCAACACATGACACACTCAAGCTACTAGTCAAGACTTATCTTAATAGTACGTCAGCCCATACTAGCAACTCAGTCACCTAACCAAACACCGTGGCGGGTAAAATGACTAAGAAACAAATACTTAGTCTATGCTAATTATACCATGTGTAGTGTAAAATCGTCCATTTTGATTGAAAAAGATATGCTTCCGCTTAATTTAGCCTTAGCATGCAAATTCCTACACAATTAGTCAAGCAAAAGCCCAACCACCCATGTGAAGCTATATAACCACCTCACCAAGCTTAAATGCTCTCTTTCACTTCAAAGGATTTTTTACACCCATAAATTAACATGTTAATCTATTATATTATATATTATTAAAGCAAAATAAATAGAAGTCACAACGTTCACTCTCAGTGACTAAAAATTACCACGTTAATCAAAGGAAAAGGAGAAAAATATACACTGTCGGTTGTGATGGGTCCAGATTATAACGGTGAATATCGATCAGATATATATTAGGGTTACTAAAGTTGTATAACAAATACAATTGTATTTTCAATCACATATTAGAATTGTCTAACAAATACAATTTTTTAAAAATACGATCATATGTATTATAGTATCTAGCTACGCAATTGTGCGAGGAATTCGACTAGTTTTCAACAAAACAGTGATGGCTAGTGGGTGTGACCATGGCCAAAATTGCTTTTTAGATTGTATGCTTAGTGAGACTATTTTCTACAAATACATTAGTTTTGAGGGGTAGAAGTATGATCATTAGTTAGCCGGTTGTTAACAGAAATATGCAATTAGCATACGTGTCAATACCATTCTGGAAGCCATACCGATTTGCCTCAATGAGACATTCCGGTACTAGCGTGCCATTCCGGAGTTTAATATAATAATGTATTGTTATAAATGCATATATGTTTAATTATATGCACACCAAATTTCACTTGCAATATTATTCCAAATACATAATAGTAGGATCAAATATAACTTATAGTTCAACGAGTACAATATACGGTATTATCAATTCCGCCGGTATGACCGGTATTATCCGGTATAGCCGATATTGACCGGTATCGAAGCCAATATGACCGGTATCGAACCGGTATATCTAGTATTGATCAGTATCGAGGCCGATATGGAACGCATGGCTGCTCGGTATTGGTTTAGATGATGAAATGATACATACCGGCCAAATTTTTGGCTAATCTAACATGTTTTGAAAATGTATTTGCAGAAATGACCGTATGAAAATTGTATTAGCAAAAACAACAACGTTTGTGCACGGTCACTGTGTGCAAACGCGGGAAGGATGAACATGTGGCGCTTCAAGATGGCCACCATGCACCAAATACTTCATCAACACGTGCCCACCTCAGCCTCGGCCTCGCCACGTCAGCGCCGCTCATGCACGGTGGCCAGCCGTGGGCGCATGGTGGCCGTGCGCCAGCCAATTAGGTTAGGATTAGGTTAGGTTAGTTGTTAGGTTAGTTAGGTAATTAGTTAGGGTCTGAAATTTGAAGGAATTTTAAAATATAGCAAATGAGTTCAAAAAATTATGAAATTTTTTGTGGAGCCTCCTGACACCGTGTACTTGCTTGTGTAAATTTCTCATAATTGTATTCATTCAGAATTTTTATCGCTATTTCGTATAAGTGTTGTGTTCGGACAAATAAATAAATGTAGAAAATAAGCTCAAAAATTTATGAATTTTATTTTGAAGTCTCCTCACGTAGTGGACTTAATTGTGCAATATTTCTGTAATTTTATATGTGTTCTGGTATTATCTCAAAAATTTAGGATTTAGGTCATGAAAATTTCAATTTTAGGTTTCAGAAATTAGGGTTTCATGATTTCATGTGACTTAGAATGTATAACAAAAAGCTGCATTGCAACTCCATTGGAGATGTCGATATACAATATGGTGCTGGAATACACACGTAACAACCAAAATGCGCGTACAAATATAGCAAAACAAAATCACATAACACACGATACTATATGGCTCACTCGTCTGAGCCACTACTCTCTGCCTGATGCAGCTGCGTTCGCGTGCGCGACCTTGTTTTGCGTCGAGCATGACCCGTGGAATACGTCCACCAGTCCGGAGAACGCATGTCGGTTTGGAGGGGGTACGGAGACCGTTGAGGCGGAGGTAGACTAGTAGACTGACTATGGAGCAGAGTCTAGTAGGCATATATGTTGTCGTCGATGAGCCATGCCAACCTCGGGACACCTCCGAGGAATTCATCCACGATGAAGGCTAGAAAATTACTCTGGGTGCGATGCACGCAACTCCGGCTCGCTGAATGAGCTCGCCTTGGGCGTCACGGGTTCCGCGTACCCAGAGGAGCTCTGGCCTTGAATGTACGGTGGGGCAGTGAACCCGGAGGAGCTTTGCCTGTGTCTGTTGGGGCAATGAACTCGAGGAGCTTTGCTCGCGACGCTAGAAACCCTAGCTACCATTATGCGTACCTGGCGGCGACGTAATCGCTCCTTAGCGAGCCGGAGGCTCGTATCCTCATCATCAATCGACGTGAACTGGCCGTCACCCCCATGGCCGTCACCCCCACAGGCAACTGAAGGCTACAAGACGGAACGATGTTAGTACAAATAAACACTCTGGACGTAAATTAAGAACCTCGTACCTCGCGGATGTGCAATGCAGATAACCGAGGGGGAGCGCCAGTCTGTGTATCGGGTCCGGACGACAGAAGTGATTCATCACGACGGACCTACGGCGAGAGAACGACATGATGTTAGCGGAACATAAGGCATAACCAAAAAAACTAAACGTAAATTTGTACATAACGGCTTACCTCCGCGGCGACCTGGCCCGCAGATGACCGATGGGGAATGCTACGATGCCTACCGGACTCGCTAGGTCGTGGTGACCTAGCGGGTGAGCACGCCCCCCAACTTCGTGCCGGATGCGCAGGACATCGTCCCTCGAACGATCGCAGCTCAAGTTCTTTATTATCTTCTTCATCTCTACCGAGATGTGCTTCAAAACTTTTTTATATCCCGTCGGGGTTCTATCTGGGCTGCGGAGGGCATCCTCCGATGCGCTCTGGACGCGCAGCGGCCGCTCCAACTGTAGTGACATACGTAACATGTTCATTAACAAAAAGTACGAATATCGTCAATGAAATGACCAGAGGTTGTAAGTGTCGTACGGTGTCGTCACGCCGCGAAGCGCTATGACAGTCGTACATGCGGTGGAGGCTCTCGTGGTGCGTCTACTCTGTCACCTCCTTTGGGCGCTCCAGAGAAGGAATGGTGAGTCTTGCGTGCGTTCGTGGCACGTACCACTCCATGTACGCATCGTACGACTCATGGTCGTACGGACGCTGCTCATTCCAAACATCCACGTGCGCCCTATTCATCCATGCCGTAGTCTACTGTTGTTGGTGCATTCGCCAGTCCTGAATATGCCCACCCGCCCTCGATTGCATCAATTTCCAGAAAGATTAATGTTAGAAAAGAAGACGTAATGACTGTAAATATTACTCGGATGAAGTTTGACTCATAGGTGTATGGCTCGCTCCAGGAGCCTGCCGTCCGGGGGGCACGAACTAGTACCGACCAAACTGTCACATTACGCGCTGCGGCGCGTAAGGCTCCACCATATGTGAGAACACCAGGTGACAGGTCGTCGTCCACAGTAATGGGTCCAGGAAGCATTGCACAGACAGCCCGTGTGGCGCTACCGCGCGCAAGTAATTAGGATACCATGGACACCAGATGATGTTGCTCTCGTGCAACGACTCGAACTCGTTATGGTACAACGAGTAGCACCTCGCCGGTCTTCCATCGCCCAAGCAGACGGCAGCAGCCCACCAGAAGCCCATGGTGGGCGCGTCTACCTCGTCATGTGGGGCAGGTATGCAGGTGCGCCTATCTTGATGGTCGGTACGCCAACAGGAAGTGCTCCCAACTCCACACCGCAGGAGCACGAGTGACGACTAGGTTGGTACCCGGCGGTGCATGCCAGCGTCGCACAACCCCAGATGTGGTGCAAAGGACGGTGATCCCCAAATTGCATTTAGGCATCGGCCTAGCCCGCGTCAACCAAAGACTCAACGACGTGGATGAAGTCGGGGTTCAAAAATCTCCCTTGTGGTTGGAAATAGGACCCAACCAAAGAGCTGGAGAAGGTAAGCAACAAGGTGCGTCCTAACGACCTCGTGAGGTGCACCCACGGCATTATTTGAATTGCCTCACCAAGCCGAGGGACGCCACGTGCACCCTCCGTGAGGTTGGCCAAACCATTGCTCGGCTGGCCTTCGATCCGCTCTGAGGGCGGAACAAGCGGCACACCCCGCTCGGAGACCGGTCAAGAACGAGACGCCTTGGTGGTGACCACATCTCACCCCACCGAAAGTGGAAGGTGTGCGTCTCGGGCCTCCACTTGTCGATAAGTGCGACAAGAAGTCAAGGCGTCTAGGGTGAAGCGGCATCCGCGGAGACCATCTTCGCAAGGGCAACAAGCCTGTCCTGAAGGATCGGGACGTAGTGATCGCCCGGCCAAGAGTCCTCCCCGCCTCAAGCGCCAGAAGCGAGAGCCACCCATGTCAGCGGTGAGCCATAGCTTGCATCGGTGGCCCTCATCGTAGAATTGTTCTAGTAGCTCCAGTAGAGACATGGCTTGCAACACATGTAATAGAGGAAACATCAGTGAGAAGGTGGCTAATGAACATAAAAGATTGTAAATTAATTACAGAGTAGTTTTCCTGTGGTGATAAGCTACATGATAAGCTAGTTTAAATAGATTATGCTCTTCTGTTCTTCGGTGAATACATTTCTTATTATTTCATTTCGCTTTACGACCAAACTAATACCACAAATTAATGTACACTACTTAATTAATTAATTACCACTAATTATTTCGTAACTAATAAACACTGTAAATTAAAAATTATGACCAAACTACCTGCGAACGACGACGGTTAATAACGTTGAAAGGTCCCCAAAAATATAATCGACAGAGCAAAAGAGCGAGCGACTGCGAAATGAAATGAATGAGCGGAAGAGCAAGCGAGCGATTGCGATATGAAATGAACTAGCAGAAGAGCGAGCGAGCGACTGCGAAATGAAATCGCGCTCGCTCCCTCTAATTTATAGCCGCTGCTCGAAGGGAATCCTTATCCCCCGCGCTAATTAAGTCATGAATGTCGGGGGACAAAGATTTGATGGATGAGACAATGAGGTGACAGGATAACG
The DNA here is from genome assembly GCA_036346405.1 of Phyllostachys edulis. Taxonomy (NCBI): domain Eukaryota; kingdom Viridiplantae; phylum Streptophyta; class Magnoliopsida; order Poales; family Poaceae; genus Phyllostachys; species Phyllostachys edulis. The sequence continues at coordinate 25,887,898 of CM070553.1, read as the reverse complement.
AGTGATTGATGCTTTCGGTGAAAAATTAAGGCAAATAGAGGGAGGGCCTCGTTGAGATGTTTGGACAATCAACACATGGCACCGACATTTATTGATTTGTCCGAACATGACACTTATACGAAATAGCGATAAAAATTCTGAACGAATACAATTATGAAAAATTTACACAAGCAAATACATTGTGTCAAGAGACTCTACAAAAAATTTCATAATTTTTTGAACTCATTTGCTATATTTTAAAATTCCTTCAAATTTCATACCCTAACTAATTACCTAACTAACATAACCACTAACTAACTCCCTAATTACTCCCTAATTGGTCTCCACCATATATTGGTCATGACGCCACCATATAGCCTAGCTTTGAGAGTGCCACCGTGGCGCTAAACGACGGGTGAGGCCAGCGTCGTCGGTATACATGTTTGTGCTTACAGCGTTGGCGCGCGGCTATCGTCATGTTCGTTGCCACGCTTCCTGTTCCGTATTGCATACTATCGTATGTAAATGTTGCTATTTTTGGTAATACAATTTTTATACGATCACTTTTACAAATACGTTTTCAAACTATGTTAGATTAGCCAAAAACTCGCCGATTAATTGAATGATATCGATAAGTTTGGCAATCAGTGTGAGAAATGATCATAGAAGAGAGAGAAAGCAAGCTAAAGAAAGCTAAATAGATAGAGTAACACACAAGCCAAGCCAAGCCAAAGTCTTCTCTGTCTAATTATCTACAGCTACCACCAATCAACCTATATATCTCACCATATCATTCCCGTGCTTTGCAAGTGTACGTGAAAACTTTCCCTAAAACCCTCATCGAGAAAAATATTTTACTTTCTTTTCTGTCTCTCACTTTCAGTTTATGTTTTTTTTTTGTCATAATTACGGTCGCTGTATCTATTTTTTCTGTATTTTCTTTTTTGTTTTTGTTTTAAGTCCAAAGAAAGAAGGGAAGGGAAGGGAAGTAAGCAAGACTGGGAGAGAGCTTCATCTCTCTCTCCTCTCGCAGCTCTCAGATCCAAAACCCAAGCGCATCCCCCGAAATCAAACCGTAGCACCCAATTCGCGCCGCCGCTGGGGTTTTGCGGAGATGAGGGCCGTCAGGGCGGATGGCGGCGGCGGCGGCGCCTCCTCCTCGTCTTCCACCGCAGGTGACTCCTTTCGCTGGCTGGTTTTGGTGTATCTTTTTGGTGGGCTGTTGTTGAGTTTGATCTGGTTGGTTGTACTACTTGGGTTTAGTGGTGTTATTGTTGATTTGATGCTAAAAACGACGCTTTTTTTCCGTTTGTGATGCGCATCTCCCCGTGTTTCCGGAGAATCATTCGGGTTATTGAACTCGAGTAGCTAAATTTCTTGTTCCTCGCATGCGGTTTGGTTAGATATCTGTTCCTGCGCGGTGTTGATGGAATTTGTGGCATTTTTCTTCTGCAGAGAACACGCGCTTCGATGCGGCGCAGTATGGCTTCTTTGGCAAGGCGCCCATGGAGGGGTTGGAGCTCGGCAGTCTGTTGGAGGATGGAGGTGTGGACGGCGATGGCGGCGGATTTGGTGGACCTGATGATGGGGTTTACCAGTTCTCTTCTGTGGGAGAAGAGGTGTGGCTCGCAGCAACTTCATATCTGGCAAAGCCGGCTTCGTTTTTGCTATGAATTGTGTGCATTGCATGCTTCATAGAGTTTCAATTTCGTTGGTGCTTGCTACTGTTGGACCGAGTGGTCACTTAGTGATCTTTTCTGCAGTAGGAGTCATAGCTTGTAGTTTTGACATACCCACAGGGATAGCAGATACTTTCGGTCTTTCGCTGCAATGAATCAAGGATCACATTGTGCGGCCTAACTTTTGACGCTATGGGGTCAATATTTGGTGCAACTGAAGATTCATCCCTCTAATTTTAAAGTGGCCTGCATTTGATATAATATGATTTAGAAAATCATATGCTCAATTGTGCCCTGTGTAATTTTGAAGGAGGATTCTGTATGCTGGTTGGCCAAGAAAATCTAGAAATTTTGCTGCTGCTAGCTGGTTAGGACTTTGATTGAACAAGATTGAAATACCTGATTAGTGTCAAGACTTTAGGACTTTTCTTTTAGCACTGCTTTCTTGTTTGACTCCTGTAGTCCTGTTCCTTCTATATTTCATCGCAAACATTTGTCTTACGCAGTTACTCTTTTATTCCTGCAGATTGATTGTATGAGTAACTTGTCTGAAATTGATGATATTGCAAGCACTTTTGCAAAGGTTAGCAACTTCTATCATTAACCTGACTACTTCAATTGGTGTCTTCTATTTCAAATGTTTCATAACTATACTTTTAAGATATCTAATTATCTACCTTTGTTTTAAATGATTAGTATGTCCAAGTTGGTGAATGATCCTCTGAGTAGCATGTTTTTTAAGGCTTATTACTATATGCTCAGTGCAGTTATTTTCCTTGATTGTTTTATGATTCTAACTTATATTCTATTCTACTAATATGTTCTTAATGCAATGGCTGATTGTGTCAAATTTAGCAATCCCGAAAATAACTTGTTGGAGTACTATGTGATACATCAGGGCACTCCCCTCCCTTTTCAGTTTTAGCCATTCACATAAAAAGGGTAAACCACACCATATTCTCAAATTTATCTGGTCACATAGGTTCAAAATAGGGTATGAATCTCGGAATTCCATTTTGAATGTGTCTAAACTCGAAGGTTCTAATGTACTAATATTTCATAAATAAATGTAGTAGGTAGAGTACTCTCTGGAGATCTGTGAACCTCACGAGTTAAACTGAGTGTCCTAAACCTATGCAGTTTATAGTAGGGGTAGACCTTCTTGTTGGGACTCATGGGTAAATGGGTGATTCAAACGACCTCCACCTCCACACGTCTTAAAGCCTCAAACACACACAAAAAAGCGAGAAAAATGTTTTGTGTGTGCGCATTTACGTTTTTAGTGGTGCACGCAGGTGCGGGGGGTGGGTGGGTGGATATTATATTTATTATTGGGAAAGTAATACTGCAAAGGTGTATAAATTGCAAAATAACATCAATGTGTGGTTGACAAGTGGGCCCTGGAGTCACTGACACCCTGATGTTTCATTATAGTTTTGGTTTATCCAATTTGTCCCTTATATTTATCATGATGCTTTATTTCTGCTTCCTTACACTGCATCCTTACACTGCATATTGAAAAAAATTCCCCATCTATCTTCAGTTGAACCGAAGTATTAGCGGAACAAGGAATCCTGGTGTTATTGGTGATAGACGATCAATTTCTAGGGAAAGTAAGTAACATTTCTGCCTTCTATTACTACTGAAGCTTAATATTGAAAAAGTTCATCTATGCTTTATGCAATCTAAAATATAGGTAAACTTAATATTGTACTGAGAACCATATTCAGGCATGTTTAATAAGGAAGAATGATAATCAAACCTGTAAACATATTCCAAAAAGATGTCCACATTTTCAAATCTTTATTCTTAAACGAGCTGTGTTCCTGAGCTAAATATTGTGTTTCTTCAGGTTCTTTGACTACTGACTGTGTTCAGGATGCAGACTTCCCCAATTGGGTAGATCAGGACACAGTAGATAGTGGTGAATTTCAGGACAGCAAACAATGGTGTTCACAGCTGCAGTCTTTGCCGCAGTTTGGGCAGTCGAAACCATTGTGCCGAACATCTTCCTATCCCCAGGAACCATTACAGCACCGCTCAAGTGAACCTATTATTTTAAACAGATCTTCTGCATTTACATCCTATCCACCACCAGGTGGTAGTGGTGGATTATCTTATCCTGCCCAAGGTCTTACACGGCACTCGAGCATTCCATCACCTGGTACTGGTCACCAAATGGGTTCTCCAAGTTCGTCGCTTTCTGGTTCTCCATATCATATGAATGGTCTACCTCATGGGCTGCGTTATGGACGAAGCATGTCTTACACTGCTGCAGATCTGTCAGTGAACAACTTCCTGCAAAATGACTGGCCAAACCAAGTTGGTCCTCTTGCTTTTGAGCATCTTAATCTACCGCCCAGTTTATTGCAGCAACAATTATCGCTTCCAAGTAGTTCAATGTCTTCATTGCTATTTTCTCAGCAGCAGCAGAGATTGCCATCAGTTCAGCCATCCCTTCACAATTACCTAAACTTGCAGCCTCACCTATTCTATCAACATCATTCTCCAGAGATAATAAGCAAGTTTGATCCTGTTCCTAATGTGCCTTCACCAAGAGACAAGAGATCAAGGTCAGGGAGAGGGAAACACAGTTTACGCTTTTCTCAACAGCCTTCTGATACAAGTGCCCAGAATATTGATAATGGGGGGATAAAGTTCAGATCCAAGTATATGTCATCCGAAGAGATAGAAAGTATTTTAAGAATGCAGCACTCTGCAAGTCACAACAGTGATCCTTACATTGATGACTACTATCACCAAGCTTGTATAGCCAAAAGATCTGTCAATTCTCAGCTGAAGACCAATTTCTCCCCCATGTCAATAAAAGACTTCACCTCAAAGTCCTCAAAGTCCCGGTCTGGTGGTGATCAACATTCATATATACAGGTTGATGCTCTTGGAAGAGTTTCGTTCTCTTCCATACGTAGGCCTCGACCTCTTCTTGAAGTTGATATTCCTGCATCTGGTGATGGCTTATATGATCACAAGCCACCTACGAGGCCACTAGAGAAAGAGCCAATGCTGGCAGCCAGAATAACTGTCGAAGATGGTATATGTCTTCTTCTAGATGTAGATGATATTGACCGGTTAATACGGTCTAGCCAGGCACAGGACAGCAGCTTCCAACTGAGGCGAAGGCGCCAAGTCCTCCTTGAAGGCTTAGCTGCATCACTTCAGCTTGTCGACCCTTTTGACCCCAACAAACCTGGTCATTCATCTGGATTGGCCCCTAAGGATGACCTTATTTTTCTTCGCATTGTTTCTCTCCCTAAAGGACGTAATCTTTTGGCACGTTATCTTCGACTCCTTGTCCCTGGAAGCGAGCTGACCCGAATAGTGTGCATGGCAATTTTTCGATATCTTAGGAGCTTGTTTGGGGGTTTATCGTCAGATTCTGGTGCTGCAGAAACAACAGTTAGTCTTGCCAAGACTGTTTCCTCTTGTGTGCACCATATGGAACTAAGTGCTCTCAGTGCCTGCCTTGCTGCTGTTGTCTGCTCATCGCAACAGCCACCTCTCCGCCCTCTTGGTAGCTCTGCTGGTGATGGGGCTTCTCTAATAATCAAATCAGTACTGGATAGAGCAACTCAGCTACTGGCTGATCCTCATTCTGCAGCCAACTACACCAGATCAACCCGTTCTCTTTGGCAGGCATCATTTGATGCTTTCTTTGGACTTCTGACAAAATACTGTGACAGCAAGTATGAAAGCATTCTGCAGATGTTCGCCATGCAGGGTTCCGATTCTATGGTTGGATCTGAAGCCTCCAAAGCAGTTAACAGGGAGATGCCTGTCGAGCTACTACGTGCAAGCCTTCCTCATACTAATGAACAGCAACGCCAGATGCTGCTAGATTTTGCTAGGAAATCTATGCCTGTAACTGGTTTTAATCATTCTAGTGCTAACTAGCAGTGGACATATTACTTCGAATCTGTTCCCGGTTAGCACTACTGAAGAGACTCAGGTGGTCTTTCTTAAATTATATTTGCAGCTTGTCTTCAGATGATAATTAATTTGGAGACATGCTTTGCTTTGTTATAAGATGTGAGCTTGGAAAAGTTCCATCGGCTCAATGAAGTTACGTAGAATTTCGGAGAATAATTGTGTGTGTCGTTGGGACCCTCACACCTTTTATTTATGATGCCAAATATTACAACTGACTTGGACTCTTGACTCGCACACGACTTTGACTCTTATCTAAACTTTAATATCTCCAACAATCCCCATCAAGATGGGTATAGGATAACAATCATGTCTATCTGGTTACATATTGCAATATCATTACTAGAATATACTAAAATCTACCATCCATAGACTATAACCAATACCATTACATTGACCAAAAAATTGCTTACTACTAATGCTATCAGGGACGTCACCAAATCCATCTTCACCATTTACCAGCTGCCACAGCTTCAACTTCATCTTTCTCTACCCTCATGCCCCTGGCCTCCACCACCTCTTCCCACACGTCCTCAATCTCGGTCTCCACCACCTCTGTCTCTACCATAGACTATTACGCCTGACTCCGCCCCAATCCTCTTTCGGACCTCTCCAGCAACATTATCTCCGACACCCATATCAACACTACTGCACGACATCAATACCATCACCACTGAATAGTCTCCTCCCCTGTCTTCCATGCCTTCTGTCATAACATTCGATACTGTCACAACCTAGGCTTCCTCCACCACCATTAACACAACAGTTAGAACTCTTAGCAAACACATCATCCTCTCTCTCCTTGCCCTAACACAACACACGCAGCCACACCAGATCCTCCCCAGTCACACCAGATCCTCCACCGACCTAGATCAACACCAGATCACCAGACCCCCCTTCTTTCTTTTTCCCACACCAGACCACACCAAATCCACAAATATCAACCTCCTCCGCTCCATTCTTTCTCTCTCTTCTTCCTCGGCCATACCAGATCCTCCACCGATCTGGATTCACACCAAACCCCCCTAAAAAATACACACCAGATCGGAAGCCACACAAAAGATCCACATCGAATCGTCATAAAAATCCTTCACACTAGATACTCCTTAGCCACACCGGATCCAAGATCCACACCAGATCACCAAATTCTCTTCTTTTCTCCCCCTTTTTCTTCCCTTTCCTTTTCCCCCTTTTCTTCCTCCCTTCCTCCCGACGCCTCATGTCTCCACATTCCATTCGAGTCCTCCTCCAACATCACCTGCCTCGCCGCCTCTCCCTCGGGCGACTTCCTCCTTGCCGCGGACGATGCCGGCCTTGCGCTCTATGGGAACCTCCGTCGCCGTGTCGTTCTCTACCTCGTCTCCTTCAAGGTCGCTCCCTTTGTCGTCTGCTTCAGCCCCGACGGCGAGCTCATCGCCGTCGTCGGCGGCAAGCTCGCCCGCCTTCCGCATGGAGTTCTTCCCCTTCCACCTCCTCCACACCTTCCTTGGCTTCGCCGTTGGCATCACAGCCTTCGACTGGTCCCCTAACTTCGTGTTCCTTACCCGCGCGGATTCGGCCATCGGTCGGCCGGATCCCTTTGCCTCCAGTTGAATCCCGCCGCCTCTAGCTGGATCCTGCCTTCTCCCACGCAAGACGCCTCGAGCCACTACCACACCATGACACTGCGGCTCTTGGCCGCCCCCGGCTTCCCCCTCAAGCCACCTCTCCACTACACCACCTAGGTCACCGCCAAGCCGACGCCTGGGATGCCGTCGTGCCCTCGTCTCCCCGTCTCCTCCTTATGTCGGTCCACCTCCCCACCTCCACCGCTGACCTAAGTGCCGCCGGATCTTGTCTCCCCCTCTCTACCCTTCCGTGTCATGCGGGGACCCGCATGCAACCCGACTGGCCGTCGGTCCGCTCCCGTGCGACATAGTCACGGAGGACCACGCACGACGGGACAGCAGCGGTCGGCGGATCGACGACGTCGGTTCCGAGGTAAGGGTTTGCTCCGGTTAGGGTTTGAGATGGATTGGCTCTGATACCATGTAGAATTTCGGGGAATAATTGTGTGTGTCGCTGGGACCCCCACACCCTTTATATATATAGCCAAATATTACAACCGACTTAGACTCTTAACTCACATACAACTTGGACTCTTATCTAAACTCTAATATCTCCAACAAGTTAGCATTCCTTAGACTGACTACGTTTAGAATCGAGATTAATTTATAGAACCAACAATCTCCTTCATGTGGGTCATTTCACATAGCACCCACCTGATGGCTATAAGCCTATAATAGATTATGCATGTATGTATCCTGTTGTAACTCTGTGCAGTGATGAACCAGACACCTCTTTGGAGAGTTTGTCCTTTCTTTTCTCCCAATGAAGAAGAAGGTAGTGGGTAGCAATGGATGTACAAGTTCACTGTTTACAACCTTCCCCTTCTGTTTGTTTCTTGATTGGGGATCAAAGATGTCATTTGGTGAGTGGTGATAGTGTTAAAGTGCAATTTACCCTATTTCTAGGCATTTGGGGGAGATATTTAGTTTGTAAGCTTCATATAATTTCGGTTGCTCCAGAAGCCGACACTGTAGTGAAAATGGATGTAGTTAATTTCTTTTTTGTTGTGCTTCATATAATTGCGCAACGCTGATGCAAAAACCTGTCGTCGCCAAGTAACACATGCTTAGCTAACAAGTTATCTTTCAACAACCTAGCCATTACACCATTGTTGCTTGCATTGTCCAAAGTGATCACAAATAACTTGTTTTCACAGTTGCACTCTTGGATGGCCTTCAGTTGTGTTGAATATAGCTACACCAGTGTGAGGTGTCTCCAACACAGAAAATTTTATGATTTTCTTTTGTAACTTCCAATCATCGTTGATGTAGTAGACGGTGATGCACATATAGCCCAAGGTCTAATTGGACGTCCACATGTCCATCATGAAGGAAATCATTGAGTACCTCCTTAAGAGATTGTTTCTGCTCCTCAAATGCTTTGAGACAATTATTCTTTAATGTTCTTCTTGATACCACCTTGAAGAGTGGATTTAGACTAGAGACAAACTTCTGAAATCCATCACACTCCACAATTGAAAACGGTAACTCGTGCAACACAATCATTCTCACCAACTCTCTTCGTGTTACCTCAGGGTCAAAACTCCAATCCCTCAGAGTCACTCCATCTAGTGACATAACAATGGTATTCAAATGATCCACAACTCTAAGAGCCTCTTTCATTTCTTTGAATGTCCTTAAATGATTGCGCAAAGCATTTGTTCCCGCCCCACGTTTAGCACCAATCTTTGCATTGCAATACTTGCATTGCCCCTTTATAACTACTCCATCGACACTGGCAGACACATATTATCTCCAAGCCTTAGACCTAAACTTTCTTCCATCTTCAACAAATAAGGTCCCAACATCAACATAATCTTCGTCGTCCTCTTCATCACTTTCTTTGTCCTCATGCATTTTGGTATCAATAGCAATGATTACAAAGGAACATTTGGGAAAAATATTATTTAAAAAGACTTAGGCTTTTACTCAAAAAGATAATAAAAAAAGATTAGAACTTTGCAAGAAAATTATAACATTAACATTAAACTAATGAAATAGCCTTGCTTCATACACCCACTAGTAAATATATCACACTTAAAAGACAAACCAATTCATTCTATTTTAGTGAGGGCTAACATGGCCATAACCACACATTAAATTTTGTAAGCCTTCACAGAAAATAATAGAAATTAGGTCTGGCAAATGCTTCAACTAGAAAATGGTCACCTATTTCTTATGCAATTCATTCTATTTTATGTGTTGACTCCTACTTAATTTGTACCCAAGTTGCTCCACTGCCCACTAGGGGCCAGGGCTACAATATCACATTTGATCTACACTATCACCAATATTGTGTAGTAGTAACAAAATTTTCAATGCGTTGACAAATTACTCAAGAATGATCGTTCTCCCTATGACTAGCTAGTGTAATTACATGTCCATACTCCCGGCGGTCCAAAATAGACATTTCAAAAACTTAAGATCTTAACTTCTTGCTTGTTTTATGAGTATAAAACCAAAACATCATCTATTTTATACTGGAGGAAGCAAAATTCAATCCCATTAAGTAGAAGCATTTTAGCTTCATGCATATAAAACAAGAAGTTAATGTCTTAATTTTTACATAGTTTGCGCATATTAATTGCTATTTAACACAACTGCCAATAAGCAAGCAAATTAGCAAAAACCAACTTGGAAACAAACATCTACTGAAGAGAGTAGTACAAACATGTACTAAAGTAAAATCCCCACTAATCCTCACTAACACTAGTACACTAGTGCACAAACATCTACTGAAGTGAAATCCTCACTAATACTGCAAAACAACAACCTCCCATGCTAAATCGTTCAGACATCGCCATAGCCCACTACCATTGTCCATTATCCGCATAAACTAGAAGAGTATTCCACATGACCATAAACCAGTCCAGTAGCTTGAAGCCTTGGACACAACTACATGAACATTGGTGATTCAAATCTCAACCAAAGGAAGGCTGGATATCATAAAAATGGCTTACTATGAAGCAAAGGAGTGATGGTCTCACCATTAGGGGTACTGATAAGGGCAATCGGTGTAGCCTTGCCACTGGAGACCTCATCACGGCAGAGAGCCTTACCGCCGTAGACATCACCACCGTAGCCCTTACTACCGGTGACGATGAAGAACAACCTTGCCGCCCTTCTTGTATGTGCATCTCACCCCCGCCGCCACCCTCCTCCTCGCTCACACCTTCAAAATCACCCCCTTCGCTGCCCTCCTTGCTCCCACCTTTGATCCGCCTTGATTCTCCACCCCTTTTGCCACTGTCCATCATCCTCTTCCTCCCTCATTGCCCGTGCTTGGCCGTCGCACTATATTGGCCAGGCTGCTTCATGTCCGCTTCTTCTTCCTCTTCTTGTCTGCGCACAGGTGGAGGGATGGAGATGAGGGAGCAATAGGGTGGTAAGGATGGATCTAGGGGTGAGATAGGGTGGAGGATTGAAGCGGTGGCAAGTCGGATGTGGCGGATTGTAGGACCGAAAAGGCGCCTAGAGGGGGGGGGGTGAATAGATATCCACACGGATCAAGCGGCGACAGGGTGGAGGTGTGGAGTCGTCGAAGTCTGGACTCTAGAGGATAGAGGGGGACTGGGGGAGGAGGCTTAGAGCGATGGGCGACGGTTAGGGTCGACCCGCTTGATCCAACGGAGCGTTAGGTTACTGGGCCTTTTGCCTTGATTTTCTTTTGGATTGAACCTCTGGTCCATTTGGCCAAAATTTTCGGTGCAGAGCGGTGATCCATTGGGCCAACTTGACCCATTCCCACCCCTAGTTATATCTGGTGAATGGTGATATTATCTCTTGATGCTTTAATCCACTGTTGAGAGCATTGCACGAGTTCATTCATTTCTCTTTCATGAGATGGTCGCAATGAATGTTATTTCGCAAGTAATGTTTTTATGCATCGATAAAGTTATGGAAATTATTGTTTTCGGCTTCTCTGATTATTGGTTGTATAATAGCATGCCTTCTCTCATTGTATACTAGTTTCGTTTCACCCTTGACCTTTGGTTTATGAGAATCTGTATATGTGATGCATTAGTAATTTGTCTTGCAATTCCGTATGGTGGTAAATATGCTAAATGAGCTTAATCATTGAGACTAGTAATTTGCATACTTTCTTCCCTATGCTCGCGCATGATCTTGGAGTGTAAACGTTGTTGTGCTTGACGGTTTGTGCTTATTGCCAAAACACCGGGTTCTCAGCATCTTAAAGTTCAAACTCGAAGATGTACCGCTTGCACCAACAACTATGGTCTATGGATCCAGATGGTGTTTTCCCACAACTTTAATTATAATCCCATCCAGCAAAGCAACTAAATATTAGTGCAACACAAAATAATGAGGGAAAATACATATAGCATGATTTCAATGATGGTGAACAACATTAAGCATAATCATGTGAAAACTGTTAGATATGTCTCTTGTATAGGGTGTTCTTTGCATATTTTTCTACACATGTAACTTGTTTATATTGGCATTTTGCCTATTGAAATAGATCAAGGGTTCATTGGAATAGATCAATGGTTCATTCCAACATGCTAACAGGGCACATGGTTCTCCCCCCACAAAGCCTAACCCTAGCCACTGTCGCCGCCCTCAAGCCACAACCGCCATCCTATCCGCCTGAGCGCCGTCACCTCCTCCCTTTCTCTTCCTCTTCTCCCAGCGCCTCCTGCTCCCAGCCGGCCCGAGCATCGTCCTACTCCCGGCGCCCCGAGCGCTACCCCTCCTTCTCTACTCCGATTGGATCCACATCGTCGCTTCCTCCCTGCCCGGATCCTTGGCCTCCTTCTCTGCTTCGAGCAAAGGTGACGCCCCTGTGGATGTCTCCTCTGCTTCGAGCACCGCCGGCCACCACGCCTCCTCGTGCACGCCTAGGCGACCAACGACAAGGCCACCTCCCTCCGTGCGTGGCTCGCCGAGGCAGAGGCCACCGTGTTGCGGGCCCACGTCGAGTGGCTCGAGCACGAGGCCGCCAAGCGCGACGGGCTCCTCTCCGCGCTCATAGTGGCTACGTGCCCAAGCAACGTCGACATCCACTCCGCCAACCCGTTCGCACGACATCACGAGTGGCGCCCTGTCGCGTCCTTTTTATGCGTGCTCGCCGACGTGTCCCAGCCCTTCCCCTCCCCGGCCTTCCACGCCGTGGCCGTGACCGGACCGCGGGAGGATGTGGGCGATGATAGGAGCAGTGAGGCTGAGGCGGCCTCGTGGTTGTTCCTGCCTTGGACTCCCTCTCCCGACGTTGTCTCTTTTATGCCCCACACGATTGAGGCTGCCTAGCTCCCGAGCTAGCTGTAGCCATCGCGCTGCTCTGTGGTTGCTGCATATTGGGTCTCCACTGATGACTAATGCTGGTGGATGTCCACCGAAGGATTCTGGTGGTTCTTCCCACTCAGGAGCTGGCGACTCTCGTCAGGGCTCCTCCGGTGATGCCACGCAACAACTTCTCTCCCTGCTCTAGCGTCTCGGTGTCAATTCGTCCTCAAACTCCTCGAGCTCTGCATGTTTAGCTCTTGCTTCTCAGCAGTCTTCCTCATCTCCACCACCTCCCTCGTTCAGTATGTTGTCTCCGTGGATCTTGGACTCTAGTGCTTCTTTTCACATGACACTAGATTCCACTCACCTCACTTCTATGAATTCCACAACCCTTCCTTCCATTATTCAGACTATAGATAGTACCTTTCTTCCTGTTGCAGGCCAAGACATCTTTTTCACTTCTTCCTTTCATGTTCCTGCAATCTCTTATGTTCCTAAGCTTACTATGCAGCTTATGTCGGGCGGTCAGATCGCTGATCATGACTATCGTGTTATTCTTGAGTTTGACTCTTGTTGCGTCCAGGACCGTCGCACGAGGAATCTACTTGGTGCTAGCCCTCGACGTCGTGATTTGCAATGTCTTTGGGAGCTCGACTGGCTGCACCTTCCTTCCACTGTCTTTACCAACTAGTCAGCCACTACACCTAACTCTATTTTTTGCTACGTCCTCTATTGCTTCCTTTGCTTAGTGGCACCATCGTTTGTGTTATCTCTATGGATCGCAACTATCGTCTCTAATAGGTCGTGGTCTTCTTGAGTCTGTTTCTGGTAACACCTCTTTTATATTGTATGGGTTGCAAGCTTGGCAAGCAGTTGCAGATCCCCTATCCCTCTAGTGAGTCTGTTCTGCTTGTCCTTTTGATCTTGTTCACTCTGACGTTTAGGGTCCATCTCCCTTCGTTTCGAAATGGGGGTCATCGATACTATGCGATCTTTATTGATGATTATTCTCGTGATACTTGGATCTACTTCATGTCCTCTTGTAGTTATGTTCTCTCTATTTACCAGATGTTCCCTACCATGGTTCGTACTCACTTTTAATCGGTTATACGTGTGCTTCGCGTTGACTCTGCTAGGGAATACCTATCTGCAGATGTGACCAGATAGGTCGTGCCTCCTGGGCCGGCCCGAAGCATGACATTGTTGGCCTACTTTGAGCACTGCACATCACCTGCTTGTGTCGTGTCGAACCGGAACAATCTGACTGGCACGATGAGGCGGTGGCGCACTTCAGCGGGTGGCGGCGGGCATAACGCAGCCTGACGGCGGTGACTGCTTGCAGGAGGAGAGATCGGGCGCGGGCACGACGGGGCGAGCGTTGGCATGGCGGTGGCACGTCGTGGCGTAGGCGTGGGCGCGGCGTGACACGGAAGGGGGCTGGGGAGATGCTGTGCGGGAAGAAGGTGGAGTGGAGGAGATCAAGGTAGGGGTCGGGCCGAGCCGACACGATTACAGCCGTTGGGCATGTGTAGTCGCGCGCGAGCCGTGCCTAACTCGGCAAGAAAATGGTCGTTAGGCTCATGTGGCACGATGGGACGTGCCCGGCATGTCACACTGGCCTGTTAACGACACGATTCGCCCGGTTGGCCCGGGTAACGTTCGAAGTTTTAAAAAATCCAACCTTCTTTTTAGTCGTTAGGGGTTTAAAAATAGAAAAAAAATCCCAAATATTTTTCTATAAATAGCTACCATACCCCCTCATTCAGCACCCATCTATTCTTCAATATCTCTTATGAATTTTGTTGTGCAAATTTAGATTTCTTGTGAGATAATTTGGCAAAATTCAAAAAAATATGCATTTTTTAAAAATTCAAATTCCAGTTGCAAGTCAGCAAAAGATGTATAATACTATTTTGCATATTTTTATTTTTATTATTTGTTATGCTAAGATGAAAGAAATAATAGTGTTAGTTTTGATTTTGCGGTTTTTGTTATGGAAAATTACGATATCTTTGCTCTTGGTGATTACATACTTTCACCAGAGGATATTGCATCCTTGATAATGCCACTGCTTCAAACCAACCGGAGATATTGCATCTTATGAAGTCATTGTTGCTTTGTCCGTTGTGTATTATTCAACATCTACTATAATTGTGCATACTATTCTACAGATTGATAGTCACTTGAAAATGTATGAAAATGACATAGTTTTCCGAAAGGGTATTATTTGTATGAAAACAAAATACTTGAAATATTGGAGAAAAATATCTTTCCTATATGTATCTGCATTTATTTTTAGATCCTAGAGCTAAAATTCAAGGATTTGCCAATGTTCTTGATCTTCTTAGTGATGCTACAGGCTTAGACTATATTTTAACTATTTTGCATATGTTCGTTCTAGATTTACCGAGGTTTTTCAAAGGTACGGAAATAAGTTTCAGAGAGTTCGCTTGCGACGACCTCTACTATCACCCACCTCAAGTAACAAGACAAATTTGTGGGGCAAGATCTAGGGTTCAGATTCTTCCTCGAGGTCCAGGGGTTCTACAGCAGCACCTTCTTAACCAAGACCAACCTCCCACTCAAGGAGTGAAGAATTATTCGCCTATCTAGACAAGGATATGGTGGATATCAACACATAAGGTTTTGAAATATTGGAATGGTCGTGTAGCCATAAGTTAACGTATCCTGTGCTATCCATATTTACACGTGATGTGTTAATTGTTCCTATCTCGACGATTTCCCTTGAGTCTGCTTTCTGTCCTTTTAGAAGAATATTGGAGGAGAGAAGAGCACATCTCATGAGTGAGATGGTGGAAATACTTCTAACTGTGGAGATACTACTATCTCTCCCAGGAGAAGTACATTCAAGATATCCATGCTCGTGCTTGTCTTACGGATCAGTGCATGGTGGACACTCCTATGGAGCTTAGTGTTCACCTTCGGCCCACTGATGGGGAGCCTCTTGAGGACTCTACTCGCTACCATCATCTTGTTGGGAGCTTCGTCTACCTTGGGATCACTCGACTTGACATTTCTTATCCAGTTCACATTCTAAGTCAGTTAGTTTCTGCTTCTACTCATTTCCACTACAGTCACCTTCTTTGTGTTCTGCGATATCTTCGCAGGACCATCAGTCGTCACCTTTTCTTTCCTCACTCCAACTCTCTGCAACTTCAGTCGCACTCTGATGCGACCTGGGCTAGCGATTCTTCTGATCGCTAGTCTTTTTTTTGTCTATTGTGTTTTCCTTGATTCCTCTCTGATTGCCTAGAAGACCAATAAATATATTGTAGTTTCTCATTTGAGTGCTGAGGCCGAGTTGTGAGACACGACGGCGTTAACACCTGAGATCACTTGGCTTCGGTGGCTACTTGAGGATTTTGGTGTTTCAGTTCCTGCACCGACTCCTCTCTTATTAGACAGTACTAGTGCGATCAGTATTGCTCGAGATCCAGTGAAGCATGAGCTTATCAAACACATTGGAGTAGATGCTTTGTACATGATATCACAGGTGCAAGAGTAAGTTATTGCTCTTCGGTATGTGCCTTCAGAGTTTCAGTTAGCAGATTTCTTCATAAAGACATAGACTAGAGCTCAGCACAACTTCTGACTCTCCAAACTCAGTGTTGTTGATTCATCATGAGTTTGAGGGGGGTTTGTTAGATATTTGTCTTGTATAGGGTGTTTTTGCATATTTTTCTACACCTATAACTTGTTTATATTGACCTTTGGCCCATTAGAATAGATCAATAGTTCATTCCAATGAAAGTAAAGCATAGCAGGCAAAAGATTGTATAAACCTCTATAAAACAAGCAAACTGTAAATTTATTTTTCACAAATGAAGACTTAGTCATTATCTACTCAAGATAACATCTAGTGATACAAACATGAAACAGATCATAAGCCCGACCAAACAAAACTTCAAACATACTAAAAAGACAAAAACTTAGATGTGACGCCAAACAATCTGTGATTGTCCTTACCCTCCCCACCTATAGTGCCCCGCAGCTAGGGATGGCAACGGGGCCATTCCCCGGCGGGGAGTGGTAGAACATCCCCATCCCCGTGATAAGAAAAAATCCCCATTCCCTATCCCCGTTCTCGTCCTCGTCCTCGGGTACTATTCTCCCCTGTTCCCCATCCCAGTCGGATTATCGGGGCCCCACGGGGACTCAGACCTGAAATTCGGCACTGCCATTTCTGGATTTCGGCGACAACAAAGAGAAATCACTACTACAGAAAAGGTATTCACAGACGGTTCAAAAACGTCATCACAGACGGTTTCGTGAGCCGTCTGAGTTTATCAGGTCGATGATGACATGAGGACATCACAGAGCGGTTTTCAAACTATGCATGATGCATACTTTCATAGACGATTATTAGCGAGAACCGTTTGTGATAGGAACCTATCACAGACGATTTATTAGTGGTCAAATGCGTGATAAGTATATATCACGAATGGTTTGTGGTTTTGGAACCATCTGTGATGACTTTTTCTATAAAGCCCCAAGCGTGGTAGTACTTGTGCCATTAAAACGGCATCATATATATATATATATATATATATATATATATATATATATATATATATATTGTTCATAGTCTCTCGGCCACTTTGGGGGATCGTCCACATGACATGAGAAGGATGAGGCGGTAGCCACGGGCAACCTCATTGAGCCCTGCAAATTTAAAAAGCATGGATGCAAGGAGATCGTCGGGACATCAATTACGGATGTTGTCGATAGGTAATTGGACGTCGCTATGTTCAGAAAGTGACGTGGACGCGTGGGTATTCCGATAGGAAGTGGCATCATGTATCAGCAACTAACCATTCTTGAGCATGTAATCATCTTTAAACCCAACAAGAACACCAAGCAACCATTCTCACATTTCAAAAGAATTCTCAACTTGTTGCTTGGTATTCTTGTTGGGTTTAAAGACAATTACATGCTCAAGAATTGTTGGTTGTTGATAGATGATGCCACTTCCCAGTCGGAATACCTACGTGTCCATGTCACTTTCTGAACATAGTGACGTCCAATTACATATCGACAACATCTAGGTAATTGGATGTCCTAACGATCTCCTTGCATCCATACTTTTTAAACTTGCAGGGGCTCAATGAGGTTGCCCGTGGCTATGTCTTCATCCTTCTCATGTTGCGTGACTACTTCTAAAGTGGCTAGACTACTTAACAATATATATATGATGTCGGTTTTAATGGCAATTGCTTGGAGACTTTATAGAGAAGAGATTATGAATGGAATGGTAGGACGACTGGGACGCAAGGTAAGAGAACTTGACCGGCATGAACACAGTTACATAGACAAAGGTGAAATGAATGGCGAGGGACAGGTGAAGAGGTGTTGTAGTAGTTTTGACTCATTTGGTCTTGTTTTCGAATACAATACACACCAAGCCTAAACCTTTACAAATATGAAAAGTTAATTGCAGCCAAGCCTCATCCGAACCACATCCAATGTAAGCCAACCAAGCACAAAGCTAGAACAAGCATCAATAACCCTCAGTATCCATCAAAGAGCATTAACCAAACCCACCACCCCCATTCATTTTTGTCAATCTGAACCCACAGCATGAACTAAGCAAGATGAATATATATAGAATGCACATACACCAATAGCCCTCAGTTTACATTTCACAGAGCAAGGGGACTATTAATATGAACTAATTATCAATTCAATTTCAGCATAAGACTGTTAACATCATTGAGCAGTTCAACAGCTAGTAAGGTGCCACTAGCCAACAAGCATCTGCATGATCATTGCATTCATTTATATTTATGATTTCTCTATACTTCTCTCTACATGTATGTATTACACATTTACACTTCTCTACAATGATGCACTTCTCTTCATGTATGTATGTATTACATATTTAGCATCTGGGCTCTGGCTAATGGCCATCACCATCAGTATCAACCAACAACCAGACAACATCAAGAAGACAAGAAGGGGACTTACGCGTTAGTGGGAGAGTCGGAGAGGTTGGAGGCACGAGGAGGTCAGAGTAGCGCCAGCGAGTCGACGGCGAGAGGAGGAGGCTGGAGGCTGCGGCGTGAGGAGGAGCCAGGGCTGCAGGCAGCCGAGGGGTGACTGGGAGTTTGATCCGGTGGCGCAGGAGGAGGAGCTTGATCCGGGCTGCGGGAGGTGGCGGCGAGGAGGAGGAGCTCGGTTCACATGAATACCAACAACACAAACCAATAGGTGATAGATCTGTTTTACCTCGACATCGCCGGTGGAGAGGTAGCCGTGGGTCGTGTCTGGGGGGAGGAAGAGGGAAGGCGCTGCGTCGTCAGAGTGGTTGTTAACTGTGGTGACCTTTGCAAAAGACACTCTTATCGTACAAGTGTCATGTGCATGAACCGTGGTGTCTGGCAAATCGGCGACAGGGAAGAATACATGGCGGCGTCGGCGGCAGGTCATTCGGTGGGGAGGAATGGGCGAGAGTAAGGGCGGCGGGGGAGTGACGAGTTAGGCGCAAACCCTAGCGGCGGGCTCCTACTAATAAAGAGACTTATCACAGAGCGGTTCTATTATGGAACCGTCGGTGATACTATCCTGACAGGTTCCATTATGGAACCATCGTGAAATAGTTTCTCAAGTATATTTATTTTGTATATACACTTACATGACATGAAGAAATTACATGTTTATATGTCAATTTTTCATTTAAATATTGCTGAAAATTTGCTTTACATACATACATACACACATACACACACACACACACACACACACACACATACATATACATATATATGTATATGTACATGTATATATATATATAGGTATATGCACATGTATATATAGGTATATATACATATACATATATATATATATATATATATATATATATATATATATATATATATATATATATATATATATATATATATATATATATATAGTAATAATTCAACATATAATTAATATAGTAACTTCACCTCCAAACTTTTTAATTTTTTAATTTTGTAATTTTCATATGGCCAAGCAGTGGCTAGTAAACTTACAAAAGATTAAAAAAAGTAGAAACCTATAAATAAACAAAGTTTTTCTAGTGGCGGAGGTAGGTCGCTATCTCCGTCTTCAATACTTCGTGGCGGCGGTGTCGAGGCGCCGGTTCGTGATCGAGCGAAGCACGAAATCGTCCACCCATCGGCGCTTGTTCGAAAGTGTCTCGAAGACCCTCGGTCTGTTGAACCAAGAAGAATTGAGCCCATAGGCTCTCTTCCCTTGCTTGAGGGTCTCGGCTCAGTCAACTCGATGCTTTGCCGCCTCGATTACAGTCCAAGTGATGGCAAACCTCACGAGGCGACGCAACGTCGTTTTGGAGGACCACGTCGATGACACGATAAGCTTCGCCGAAAGTGGGAGATCACCGGAAGACACGGCGGAGGAGGATGTCAAGGCGACGGAAGGTGGCCGTCTGCTCCGGCAAATTCTCGGACGGAGGAGTGAAGACACTTTTAAAAAAGCGGTGTTCTTAAGCAACGCGATTCAACGTCTGGCGAGAAAGGTGCTTTCGTCAAAGGCGGCGGTAGGCCATCAATGCGGCGACAAGGAAGCGAAGAAACGGACTATTTACGTTTTTTTTTGTATAAGTGGGGATGATCATCTTCGATGGCGGATGATCCTTTTTATAAAACAAGGAATAAATTTGGAGCGTGAGACGAAGAGACGCATTGGGGAGCCGAAGCGACATTGATGCGACGAATTGAGACGCATTGGCGACGAAGAAACTCATCGGGCTTCAACTGGGAGCTATAGCGATATTATCACAGATGGTTATAACAAAAAACCGTCTATGATATGTAGTAATATCACAGATGGTTATTGTTAAGAACCATCTGTGATGTTTCACAGACGGTTCTTTGTTGAAAACTGTCTGTGGTATGTAGAATTATCACAGACGGTTATTAACAATAACCGTTTGTGTAATAACCGTCTGTGATAAGTCATAGACGGTTTTAGCTTTGAGCCGTTTGTGATATTACCTCTTCACAGACGGTTTTTAGCGCAGCCAGTAACACAGATGGTCTCTAAACCAAAACCGTCTATGATTGCATATATCTGAGCGGTTTTGGTCAACCGTCTGTGATGAGGCATCCAGTATTAGCCTTTTTGTAGTAGTGAATTTCTCAAGCCATGGATTCTTGGATACACTCATACACATCTGAATCTGGTGAATCATGGATTCATCATTCATGGATACACTCAATACACATACAGCTGAATCATGGATTCATCATTCATGGATACACTCATACACATATATAAATTTCTCAAGCCATGGATTCATGGATACAACTAAATCATGGATTCATGGGTACACATACATTGCCATTTCTCAAGCCTCCCAAACAAAGACAATGAGACATACACTGATAGTCTGATACATACTCAGTTGATAACTTCATATGAGGAAATAGACATCACATACCCACACTGCCAGTCTGCCACACACCAATCTGAGACTCACACTCACACATAGACAATACTTTAGTCTCCCATAGCACCACAAATCATTACAGTAACATTTCATATGAGCTAATATATTAAGAATAGAACAACTTGGTACTTGACCATTGTAAAAGGAACAACTCACAGTGTCATCTCCTACACATAACACAAGACAGAAAATAGTTAGGCATTTGAAATGTAAGCACATTACTTGAAATTTCTATTTATTTTCTAAGTACTCCACCTGCAGCCCTTCTTGAATGTCTTGAAGGCAAGTCCAGAAGCTAGAAGGCGCTCCCTTTTTATCATTTGTAAGATACAAAATGTAACCATTATTTTCTTTTGTTGACAACTGACAATATATGTATGAACTCTGCTATATACATACCTTTATATTTGTTTTGAAGCCAATCTTGCGAACTTTTTGGTTATTTTAACTTTCACAAACTTAGCAATTTCCTCAAATTTTTCTACTCTCTTTGGTGTGGCAATCCAAAAAGCTACACTATCACGAATGTGTTCGATTGCAGGATGCATCACTTCCAAGCCATCCTTGACAATCACGTTGAGAATGTGTGCACAACAACGCATGTGAAGCATCGTACCTTTCACCATAAGCTTACTCGACCCAATCTTCTCCAATAACAAATCAATTATCTTGTCATTTGTAGAGCAATTGTCAAGAGTCACAGTAGATAGCCTCTCATCAAGATTCCAAGCAAGCAAGGATTCAGTAAGTTCATCATCAATAACCTGCGTTATGTGGAGTGGGACATAAATGAACCTACGAAAAGTGGAAAAGTTAGAACAATAATAATGAAAGTTCATGAGCAACGAGGACGAATGTTGGACAACACTACAACAACAAGAAATTACCTCATGACAATACTCCTAAGCTTCCATAAGTCATCAATAAAATGGGTAGTGATAGCCATGTATCCTTTCTTTTGGTTGTCGGGCGTCCACATATCACTAGTGATAGCAACTCTTGATCTATTTCCTACCATGTACTCAATAGCCTTCTTCCTTTCTTCTTTGTATTGGTCCACAATGTCCTTCCTAGCAATTGGTAAATGACAATCGGGCATTGGAATACATAGCAAATTGAAAATCACAATTGACAAATAATAATTTAAACATTTCATACCTAATAGTGTTCCTTGACACCATCTTGAATAGAAATTTGAAGAGCGGTAACAAATCTTGAAAAACAAAGATGGTCAACCATACATAAGGGGTACTCATGCAACACCATCATGGCATAAGCTCCTTTCTAGCAACCTCTTGATCAAATGTGTAGTTCTCCTTGACACTTTCCCTTGCTCTTAAGAACTAAACCTCAAAGAAGATTGAGAAAACGACTTCTTGTTTGTTGCCATTTTGCTCTTCCTATATGGGCATACCTTCAAATGGTCGTGAAGATGCTTAGTTCCATTTTTGGTTCCCCTCAAGCTTCTTGAAACAATGATTACATTTTGCCTTGATTAGACCCAAGACTTTCCTCCCTTGAACTTCATCCAAACAACAGAAGTCAACTTTCTCTTCGAGCCAACAGTGCCATCTTCATTTTCATCATTTGAAATTTCAATCTCCTCCTCATTCCTATCCACATCCACTGGTGCTTTTGAGTCATTAACAGACTCAGGAGTAGACTCTCGCTGTGAAGAGGGTGTGGCTCTCACGGATGATAGTGCTAGATCTAGGCATTGGCTACTAGTTTCTGTACAAGGGATCGACATTATAAATCTGGATATGTTAAGAGATTAAGCATTAGTGAAGCTCGTATACACAAATCTGGATATAAATCTAACACAAGTACCACAAGCTCATATACACAAATCTGGATATGAATATAATAGAAGCTCATATACACAAGTACCATGAGAACCTCATATACCAGAGACGTCGGCGTCGGAGGACTGGAGGAATGGAGGAGGTCGGCGTCGGCGTCGGAGGAGGACTAGAGGACTGGAGGAGGTCGGCGTCGGCATCGAGGGAGGACTGGAGGAGGTCGGCGTCGGCGTCGCTGGGGGCATGTGGGAGGAAGACCATGTCGGAGGTTGGGGATTGTAGGAGCAAGGGAGGACCGGAGCTCGGAGGAGTAGCGGGAGCTGCGGGACCACAGGAGTGAGCAAGGGAGGACCGGAGGAGCAGCGGCCAGGCGGAGCCCAAAGGAAGACCGGAGCCTAGAGGAGGACCGGAGTCTGAGGAACAAGGAGGATCGGGCCGGAGGAGGGCCAGGAGTCTTGGGACTGGTTGGGTACTTGGGGGCGACGGCTGGGAACGAAGGGGAAATGGGGAGGAAAAGTGTGGCGGTTGCTAGGGTTATGCACTTACGAATATGGGCCTTACGGGAGAGGGGAGAGACGGGAGTCATGGGTCGTGCGGCAGGCCGCAGGCCGGTACTGGACTAGTGGTAGTGGGCTGTAATTGGGTTATCGGGGGCCCATACGGGTAACGGGGATGGGGAGCAAAGGAATAGCCCCGGCCCCACCTCACCCGATGGGGAATGCTATTTTTATATTAGTATCCCCAAACCCAAACCCAACCCCTAATAGATGAATTCCCCATCGAAGAACAGGGAATGGAGCCCCATTGCTACCCCTACCCATAACATCACCAACCATCCTTCCTCCCCAAACCACTACCCAGCCCCCTCGTCCTACACGGCGCAGGGTCGGCCCCATCAGCAACCACCACAACAGATCAAAACAACTCCCGGAGCAATATACACCGCTCTGTCAGTTCAAAAACCGGCGCGGCTTTGGTGTCATCGCCGTCTTCTCCCGAAATCCCCTTCCCACCCTTCGTGGTTGTTTGGATCTCAGGAATAAGAAATAGGTTTTAAGAAAAATAGTTTTAGGAGAATTTTTAGCAAAACTGGTTTTAAGTTGTTATTCTGTTAGGATGAATTTATGGATTACTTTGTTTGGATCAGAAAAATTAAAACAAGCTTTCATCAATTTAGTGTTTGGCTAAAGATATAATTCAAAATGAATTTACTGTAGATTAATGGATTTTTACTCTCTACGCCTACTGCTACAAACTGACCTCTCTCTTACTTTCCCCTTCGCCTCCTCTCTCCACCCATTCTGAGTTCATCGCCCCCGGCCAACTCTTCTCCTGCGTCGATTCGGCCGCATCTTCCTAACATGTCTCGGATCACAGCCGGCGGCGGCGGCGACCTTCTCCCCGATTTGAATGCTCTGATCTGAATGGATTAGTTAGGCAAGCCTTCTGTTGCTTCTTATAACCATGTGTTAATTAATGTGTAAAGTGAGATTGGGAGAAGAACAGACTTACGTGCGCAGGAGAACAGCAACTTTGATTTTTTTTTTGCGGACTTCTCCTTGATCTGAATGCTCTCTGATCTTAATGGATTATACGCTATTGGTTATGGGGCCTTCTGTTACTTCTTATTGAAAAGTGAGATTGGGAGAACAGAAGATACGCGTGACCGGCAGAAAAGCGTCGCTGCAATCTTCTTTCGCGCCTAGAGTTCGTGCGCAGTACGTGCAGTTTGTTAGCGCTGAGAAAACTGGTTTTCTAAAAAACAGCCAGCTCTTATTTTTAGTAAAACGTATAATATTGGATTTACAAAAAACATGTTTTACTTATATCGAGAATTAGTTACCCAATCCAAACAGAGATTTCGTAAAACGACGCTGCCATCTCCGCCTTCCACTTCGAACTCATCGCCTCCACAGAGTCCACACTACACAGCAATGGCGCCCTAGGGTTTACCGCTCCGATTTGCCCGTCCGCCGCAATGCGGAGCTCGCTCGCGAGGCTTCTGCCTCCTTTGATCCGGGCGGGCTGCGTGAGCGTGAGCTGCCGTTCTCAGCCCAGGTCGGCGTCGGTGGTGCGATGCCACGCGGAAGTGGCGGCGGCGAGATTGGTGGGCTGGCGCCACCGGGCCGCACTGGAGGGACCCGGGGTTGAAGAAGCGGCGTGGGCTGCGGCGATGGGCGCGCAGGGAGAAGTACACGAGGTCGAGGAGTCGCTCGTGCGAGCTCAAGCTTAACACCGTCTGCGTCGAGGCCCAATGTCCCAACATCGGAGAGGTAGAATAGAATTAAGCATAATCTTTGAATGCTATTGTGAGAACCAGCGTAATTAAACTAAACTAATCAACGATGTCGGTAATTAGCTTAATTAAAAATTCATTAAATAATTGTAAAGCATGATCGCATCATCTTTTAAATCGTATAATTAACACTTTGAACTTTATAAATAAGCAAATATTCTCATTTCACATCACAGTTGTACAACAGTCCAATTACAAAGCTGAATTAAAATATTACAATCCAATGTTTAATGTATAATTAATATTTCAACCCTTTTACAAACATCAATTACAATAAATAAGTAAATTACAAATGAAGGTGCTTGCATTCATTTGACCGAAGGTTCATTGTCATTCCATCTAGCCATCCTTCGTCTTTCCTGTCTTTCAACCAATAGCTCAAAGGAGTAGTTAATAAAACCGAAATCAGTATTGCTAGCGAGGATAGAGGAGAAGGATTGCCGTCAGTATACCCTGAGTTCAGTGGGTCTTCTGTACTAACCTAGGATAGCTGGTCCCTCGATCGCCAAGATAGCCTGACCCATCATAGTAGTCGGCATCTGTGGTAACCAAGATATCCAAACCAACCTAAGCTAATAGGCACCCGTAACTTTTGGGGTTGTCATCATTCGGCGGCATGGAAGCCAGCACCCACCTTGTCTTAATTACCTTAGCCGCAACAAAGCCCAGCAATGCATTCCCACTCATATGCGCCCTCTGTTTTAAAACATCATTGGGCCATTGAATCCAACGCCCACAGTATTTAGTTCCGATCAAGCGGAAAGCCCACAGAGGTAACCATATTGCCCACAGCATCATCATTTCAGCTCATATGCATTCCCAGTAGAAAGCAGCCAGGAGCAAGAAGTAATAATAAGGAAGGAGATAAGGCTATGGTAACTATGAATAGGAAGACCGTAAATAGGAAATTACCACAAAGAGGATGAGATCAAACCCAAGACCGGATAAGACCATCCCACATTGACCTCCACCTCCCCATTCTCACCATTTGGCCACAATAGGAAGGGAGTAGCCAGGAGCAGCTAGGAGAACTAGGAGCAACCAGGAGGAGGAGCCCCACCCTTAGCCACCACCCAGCCATTGGAGCCAAGGGGAAAGGAAGCAGGGAGCACCAGCAAGCTGGCACTACCACCTGCTCCCCATTCCCACAAACCCTAGCAGGAGGTAACCCATCTAATCTCAGCTCATTCTAATCATCCATTAGCATTCAATCGAGTCATCAGTCATCAAGTAATTACTCCCATCCACCCTCAGTACATTCTTTCCATCACAGAGCAAGGGAGGGGTAAAGGATGAGAGAGCGAGGCGAGTTATACCTCGGTGGCGTCGACCAAACCACCACCCATTGGCATCATGTAGAAACCACCATCAGTTTTGTGCATAACTCAAGCACCAGTAAGCAAAGTAATTAAATCAACTAAATCATCAAAATCTGATCTTCAGTAAGGGGGTTAAGAGAGGTAGGACCTGGGCTCGGCTTGGGAGCCAGAGGGGAACCGAGGCGCCGGCGGCCATGGGCCGGGCCGGCGCCGAACAGAGGACCGTGGAGGACCCCGGAGACTGTAGGGCCTAGGGCGAGCCGTGGGGTTAGGGCGAGCAGCGGGCCGGAGAGGAGCCGCGGGTCGGCGGCGATTAGCGGGCAGCCCGTGGCAGCCTCCGGCATGCCCGGACTCGAGGAGAGAAGGCGTCTGGCGTCGGGCGGAGTGGAGGCCAAGCCCATGGCGGCATCACCCCACCGCAGCCACGCCAGCCTAGGGAGAGGCGGCGACGTGGAGCCGAGAGAGAGGGCGCCAGGAGAGAGGAGGAGGCGGAGGAGCCGTGGGAGGCGTCGATTTGGGGAAGAGAGGGAGCCCCCATGGCGGTGGCGGCTTCAGGAGCTGGAGAGGGGAAGAGAGAGTTGTGAGGGAGAGGGAGGCGTGAGGAAAAAAAGTAAGGAGTCGGCCGAGTGGGTTAAAAAAATGTGGGTGGCCGGTTGGTAAAGATGAGAAGATTAGGGTTTGGGTGATCAAAAAAATAGTTGGTTAGAAATTAGGATTTAGGGTGTTAACCTCTGAGCATAATTGTGTTAAATCATTAATTTGTTATCGTAGCAATCGTTTAGTTAGATTAGAATAATTAAGATAATTAAAGTTGTGCTTAGTTTGAAAGTCGAAGTTTTACTTCGAACTAATTAAAATCAATTAGATGTTGGCGTCGTAGAATTTGCTAGAGTAGCTAGTATTAGGTCTAGTGTAGCTTTGCTCGTCATTCTTTAGATAGTGTGTATGTTAGTCCTAACCTAGAGTCGTTATGCGGAGCGAAAATAGCGGGAGTGTTAACTTGGCGATAGTCGAAAAAGGATTTATTAACACAAAAATCCACTAATGGAAAGAATCGTCTAACTAATATACGATTAGTAGCACCAAAACGTCACTAAGTATTTACTTAAATATTTATTATCTGTTTAAATGCATATTGCGTGAGAGCAATTTGTTTATGACGCGATGAGTTGAATCGGATTATATCGACAGTGAGCTTTACTACTCTTTTGAAGGCAAGCTACTCTCTTGTTCATTAATATAGCTATATTAAATGTAAACAGTACTTTATTCTATCATATATGTATTGCATTAAAATGCTTTCTCAAAACTTCAAATCAAATAAATGAGAGGAAGGTAAGAAAGATGAGAAAGATGTTAGATATGACAAGAGATGAGAAATAAGAAATGAGAGTAAAGCGAGTAATAATATGGTAGTAAAGGGGCCCTTGGTCGGAAGAAAGAGTGCAAGAGGTGGGACCCTTTACATATGGGTATGATATAAGGACCAACAAAACTCTTACTCGATCGAGACCAGTAAATTGATACCAACCATTTTCCCGTTTTTCGATGGGCAGGAAATGTTACCCTGTTACGTGATTTCGCTCTCCACATCGGGTATGTATTTATGTGTGAGTGTGGTGTAAGAAGAGATGCTATAAGCATTAGGTGGAGTGTTGGGTGCGAAGAGGCGAGAATCGGCCCAACCAACATTACTCGAACTTCGGTGGTGGCAAGGTCGGCCGATTTAAAAGTAATGGGTGGAGAAAAATATTCACATAACACGGAAAATGTTACGTATTACGGACTGAAGTCGCATCAAAGGAAATGCGATGTCCCCAGTTTAAAGAGGGTTCAGGATAGCTGTGGGTAAAGTGGTACAAGCCTGCGCAGTGCTATATAAAATCATGAATTCATGGCCAGTCTCCTGGATTGGAGTCTACGGGAACCACTGGGGGTCTATTCTCTCTCCGAGTAATCAAGTAGTCTTTTCAGAATAAAATCTGCAATCTAATGTTTTAATGTTTATTTTCAGAATAAGAGAAGAGGTAAGAATGTTGCTAAGGACGAAAAGTTAGAATCATCATTTGCATTTTAGCTACTAATGCTTGCTGAGTACACTATAGTACTCACTCTTGCTATCTTTCCCTTGCTTAGACCCTAGCTCTGCCGGGAGCAATCCCGAGTGGGAGGAGGGTTTTGCAGGTACAAATAATGCTACAGGTGATGAGGGCGTTTATGTCGACGAGCAAGGCGAGATGGACTTCTCTTTTGACTCGTGGGACGAGTAGTTCGTTGGAGAAACCTAGATGGCAGACTTTGGGGGAAAGTGTTACCTCCCCTCTTTTGTTGTAAATAAATAAGTGTATTTAGAACCTTAGTCTTTTGTGGCTACTGTTGTAATAAAGGAACAGTTTCTATCTTATTGTTCTGCTGCGTAACTCTGATAATGGCTTGCTATTCGTTGGAGCAGTGTTCTACTGGGCAAACGAATAGTAATCCGTATGCTTAAGTGTGATTACCTCCTGGGTAATGACACGGGGCGCCGCAGCTATTAAGACGCAATGCATCGTAATGGGGTAAAGTTGTGAAGTTTTGGTTTGGTTTTGTGATGATGTCATGCAGTGCTGGAATGGAGGCGGCGGCGCGGGTGGAGAAGAAGGGGACGACATTGCCACCGCGACAATTATGCCCCTCGGTGATACGTGCACCCGGGGTTGTCGATTCTGTGACGTAAAAACTAGTAACAAGTCGACGCCCCCGGACGCCCTGGAGCGTCTGAAAACAGCCGTGGCAGTTGCAAGTTGGGGGTGTGATCACTGATAATTATCAAAAGGGGAATTGATAATCTGCCACACTTTACATATGGTTTTGATAAAATGTTATTATGTTTCTTGCAATATATCTTTTGTCGCACCTTTCATTGCCTCCTCGTTCTCCTAGTTGTTTTGCTATTTCGTACTAGCTCCGTATTTTAATACATGACGCTGGCTGGCTCTCTAATAAGTTACTTATTAATACGGAGGGAGTAGTATTTAAATCTGAGAAGTCGAGCTTCCGTCCGCCCACCCGTCCGGCTGCCGCACCTCGCTGAGCCCCAACAACGCTTCGGTGCAAGCCTTTCCGAACCACCTCATCGTTTCCCCTTCGCCGATTCGGGGTTTCCTCACCCGTAACTCGCCGCTACTCCATCTTCCTTACGTCCGGCCCAAAAGCACCGTCGCCATCTTCGCTCGGTGAGCTTGAACCCGATTGCTCACTCATGTAGCATCGCCTGACTCTTCTCTACTCTCCCCCACCACTCACTCACGTTCTCCCTCTCTACAGCACCACTGCCGCGTGGACCTCACCGCATCGCAGTGGGCTCACGTCGCTAGGCCACTTCTCCACTCCTCTGCCTCCATCGTCCGTTTAGGTTAGTTCCTCTTCCCCCGTGGATGCTCATGCGCGCCTTCTTTTCCCCCCTCGACGCCGACGTCCTTCTCCTCTAGCGCCGATCGTCGCTCAACCTTGCACCCCGTCGCCTTGGGCCATCTCTTGCAGCCTGCCACCATCCTTGGGACTGCCTCCCCTTCCCCAATCCATTTTCCCTTGCACCAACCGCTGCCGTCGCCTCTCTCGCCAGCGTCGAGCCCCACTTGAGCCGCCTCCAACCCTCCTCTGTTTTCCTCTGGGCATGACACATAGCTGGTCCGGGATGTCTTGACCAGAAGGGCAAAATCGTCCATGACTACGTGGGCTAGGGCCAATAATAAGAAAAAATGATTTTAATACTCGAAAATGGCAAATAACCAAGAAGGCAAGAAAATGTGTGGCAAAAGATCCATTACAAGGAACATAATGGCATTTTGTCAAAACCAACAGTAAGGTGTAGCAAATTGTCAATTCCCTCTTTTCAAAATGTTAAAATGATACCACAAATTATATGAGAAATGATGTTTTTGCAGAGTAGACTATGTTGTGCTGAAAGTGTTGATAGAGATGACCTGATGATGGTGGAAGTGGCCATTTTGCCCAAACAGTGAGAGCTTTATAGGTTTGTCCCTCACGCCTTAGTGTGGTAGTTAAATTAGCGAGTCTACCATCCTAAAGTTTTGTGGCTTCTATTCAGGAGTTGAAGCCCGGGATATTGGTGGAGTGTCTAACTTCAGATTTTCGAGGTGACCTGGAGGTGGTTGCATCTTTGGCAAACTCTGGTCTAGATGTGTTCGCACACAGCATTGAAACTGTGAGGAGTCTGCAGAGAATAGTTAGAGATCCTCGAGCAGGGTAGTGTGCTTCTGTGATTTTTCATTTGTCACAACATTGTCCTGTTGCTTAGTGGATTGTAGAATATTAAATACTATAATATCAATATGCTCCACTGAGTAAATGACACCCATATAGTGTGCTGGATCATCTTAGATCATACAGTACTCTAATGATTGTTAACCTAACACTCATAATTTTGAAAACCTGAAGTTGACTGATAATACTTGAAGCGATTACAGAAAAGAGAAAACCACTAATGTCATCGTATTGGCATCTGGCAATGTAATTATTACCTTATTTCCACTCTCTTATCTCTACATATATGATAAGAGTTTAGCAGTTTTGAAACATGCAAAAAATTGCATAGAGGGCATGGTAACGAAGTCCTCTATCATGCTTGGCCTAGGTGAGACATACGAGGAGGTGAAGCAAACCATGGATGACTTGAGGGCCATCGATGTTAATATTCTGACCTTGGGACAATATTTACAGGTTTGATCTTTAACCCACTTTGCCAGTACTGATTATAATGTCCTTCCTTTGTTGTAAGTGTTGTAACATCCAAAGCTCTCTGATTATACAGCCAACAGAAAGACACTTGAGAGTCAGAGAATATGTGACTCCTGAGAAATTTGATTTCTGGAAGGAGTATGGAGAATCTTTAGGTTTTCTTTATGTCGCTAGTGGGCCTCCGGTAAGCATTACATACAGCTGGTTACTCTTTTAGATAATATCCTTAGAAAAGGAATACTATCTTCTTAAAAAAATGGTAACTTTACCAATGCTCGTTGTGGTTTAGAAAGGGAAACTGCTAACATTTGTATTTGCACCAACAACAAAACATGTCTTTCTTGGCTATCCAGCTTGTAGAATCACGCTAGGGAAAAAAGCTTGCATGCTGTTGCTGCTATTATCAAATTACAGGAATTCACTTTTGTATTTGTTGGACTTTCTCAGGTCCGGTCTTCGTATCGTGCGGGAGAGCTCTTTGTCCAAAATTTGGTCGGACGTAAAAAAGCCAAGCTTGCATCTCCTGCGTCCTAATCTGATACTTTCCAAGCTTGCATCTCCTGCCTGCAGAAAGGAGGGCGACATAATCGCCCTTCAAAGTAATGACATTAGCACTCATCAGTAATCATTGCTTAGACTTGTAACTTTAATCATGCTGTATTTCTCCTATCAGTCCTGCCTTAGGCTGAGGTTGCCAAGATTTTGATATATATCATTTGCCTAGACAGTAAGACAGATCCATTATCTCAAAAGTAAGACAGATAGGTTTATGGGAATCTGATCAATTACGAGAACCGATCTCTACACTTATTATTATTGTCTGTAATGCTTCATTTGTAATTTAGCGACGGGTTCGGTTTCGGCCTTTTGCTCTCTTGACACCGCCTCCCTCCTTCCGTGTCTGCACCACCACCCCGGTTTGCCTCCTCCTCAACGCCACCTCGGTCTCTATCGCTGACGCCGCCCTCCTTCTCCCCCCAATGTCGCCTTGGTCTGCGCCGCTGTTGTCGCCGTCCTCCTCCCTTGACGTCTCCTTTGTCTCTGCTGCCTTTCCTTCCTCCTCCTGCCTTGGCCTACGTGGCTACGTCCTCCCCCCTATCGCTGCCTTCATTTTTTTTTTCTGATATAGTTTTTTTCTTTCCTTTTTTTGATATAGATAAATTATTTATGTAATCATTGAATTGATTACTTGTGTAATCGTGGAATAGGATCAATTGTCGTTAAGATTTAAACACCCATCAAACAAGTTATAATTTGTCGCAGGGGCATTTCAGACATTTCTAACTCGAACCTCCGATCAAGATACACGAAAACCGGTCGCTAAACACTAAACGTCTTCAGACCAACCCTACAGCCCAGCCAAAAGTTACTTTTTAGAAAAACTACATCCAAAAGTTGCTATTAGTGTAGTTTAGTTTGTTTGTGAAAATTGCGAGGTGATTTGCCTGATGATGGTGACAGTATGGAAGCTGGAGTTCCTTCAAAGTTATTAATTACTCATTACGTACCTATAAAAGTGATTAGTTCGTGGAACCTTTTCTCAGTTGCCTTACCTTTGCATCAAACTAATCAATACCGTTCGGTACCAGCCGGTATGTACCATTCTGTCACCTAAAACGGTACAGAATAAGCATGTGTTCCGTACCGGCATTGATACCGGTCATCTTTGCCGATAATCGGACAACGTCGGTCATATTGGTCGAACCGAAAGTACCATCTATTGAATTAATTAAAGTATATGTTATATTTAATCATACTACTTGTATTTGGAGTGATATTTCAAATGAAATTTAGTATACATACATACAATCAAACATATATATACTTATAAATATATATTATTATATTAAACTCTTTAATGGTATATCGGTATGGACCGGTGCATCAAAATGTAGAATTTTTATTATTAATTAATATTTTTTGAATTTTATTTTAAAGTTAACCCCGGCGTACTTTATTTCTAATTCGACCCTTTGGTCACGCCACTACCCGTGGCGTGATAAAACAACACCTTGTCATGTTAGCCCATTTCGGTCAAACTCTTGTCACGCCCTTCGGAAGTGGCGTGAGCGATGTATTGATCACGCCACAACGGTGGCGTGATAAAAATGCTATTTTGGGGACTTATCTGGCGTGGCGGTGTTGTTTTGTCACGCCACCACCGTGGTGTGATCAAAGGATCGAAATTAGAAATAAAGTGTGCTAGGGTTAACTTTAAAAATAAAATTTTAAAAAAGGTTAATTAATATAAAAAAGTTCCGAAAATATATCACTCCCAGAGCTAAACCGCTATAACCTTTGGAATGGTGGTACCGAAAATATATATACTTACAAATTTGCTTTGCATAGCGTGCACAGTGCACAGTATGGTAGCCTTGCGATGGAAGGTACTTTTGCACTGGCCACGGCCTGAGGCTATACGTTATCAATAATATTGTTGCTAACATATCACAACGGGGTGGCGGCGCAGTTGGCTCGCGCGTAGGTCTCATAGCTAAACGTGAGTAATCCTACGGTCGAGAGTTCGAGCCTCTCTCACCCCAATGACTTGAGAGACTTGAGAGATGATGAAACGCTCGTGACACATGGGTCGTCACCATATGTTCATCTGATCAGCAGATGATTTGAGCTAATCCGGTCTTTTTTTTGGGCCGCTAATTTCCGATCTAACGAGTAGAGCTAATCTGAACCGGTCTCTTTTTTTGGGCCGCTAATTTCCAATCTAACGAATACGATCACACTGGCGCCAATCCTCTTCCAGGTGCTACCACACCCACACGACAGCAATATCTCCTTGGTTAATTCCCGTTTTTCTTATTGGCGCGTGCCTTGCCGTGTCGTGGCGGCGTTGGTCTGTGAGTGTTGTAAGTTGTAACCGTTGAGGGGTGGGGTTCGTTGTAGGATCAGAGGAGGCGGTGGTGGGGTTCATCACTGGCACCATGTCCATCTGATCAGCAGATGATTTGAGCTAATCTGAACCGGTCTTTTTTTTTGGGCCACTAATTTCCAATCTAACTGAATCTGATCGCTGCGCCAATCCTCTTCCAGTGTGCTTTGCCACACCCTGACGGATCGGCCAGATGATTTGAGCTAATCTGAACCGGTCTTTTTTTGGCGCTAATTTCCAATCTAACGAATACGATCGCACCAGCGCCAATCCTCTTCCAGGTGCTGCCACACCCACACGATAGATCAGCAGATGATTTGAGCTAATCTGAACCGGTCTTTTTTTTAGGCCGCTAATTTCCAATCTAACAAATACGATCGCACCGGCGCCAATCCTCTTCCAGGTGCTGCCACACCCACACGACAGCAATATCTCCTTGGTTAATTCCCTTTTTTCTTATTGGCGCGTGCCTTGCCGTGTCGTGGCGGCGTTGGTCTGTGAGTGTTGTAAGTTGTAACCGTGGAGGGGTGGGGTTCGTTGTAGGATCGGAGGAGGCGGTGGAGGGTTAAATCAGCACCATGTCCATCGATCGCCAGATGATTTGAGCTAATCTGAACCGGTCTTTTTTTTTGGGCCGCGAATTTCCAATCTAACGAATCTGATCGCAAGCGCCAATCCTCTTCAGTCTTTGCCACACCCACACGACAGCAATATCTCCTTGGTTAATTCCTTTTTTTCTTATTGGCGCGTGCCTTGCCATGTCGTGGGCGGCGTTGGTCTGTGAGTGTTGTAAGTTGTAACCGTGGAGGGTGGGGTTAAATCCTTGCAAGAGAAAGCGAATTTTTTTGAAAATAATATTTTTTAAAGATAATTACAAAAATATATAATCGCCCAAAAATTACAAAATGTATCATTGTCGCCGGTTTAATCGGCGATAGGGACCTCTCGCCCTCATCGCCGCCGTCCTGTACACTGTGGCGATTCAAGCGACGACGAGAACTTATCGCCAGATTCAAGCTGGCGGCAGTATGGATCGGCTGCGAGTGCGAGAGGTCACGCCGCCAGCTCAACTGGCGACAAGAACATATTTTTGTAATTTTTGGGACGACTATATATTTTTGTAATTATCTTTAAAAAATATATTATTTTAAAAAATTCGAGGAAAGCCAACGAGGTAGCGACGCATAGGTACTAACCCCATCATCGTTGCGTGTCGTAAACTCTTTTTTCTTCCAATGCTGAAGTTAAACCACATGAGAATCTTTTCATGTTAGTCATCTTCCAATTTTCAGTCAAAAGCTAGCGAGCAGGGCAAAATCGGTCAGGTCGCCAGCTAGGCCGGACTAACCGCCTGAAACCTGAAAACACGTGTTTTAACAAACCCTCGTCACTATTGCCAATTGTATCATCATCATAAGATCATGAGCATATATATATCCATGATATCCACAAGTCTCTTTTTAAAAGGAGAGGCAAAAACGAACGAAGATAAAACAATGCACTGATCATGTTGCCCAGAGAGAACAAAGAAAGATGTATGAATACTCAAATAATTCTGCTGAGATTCTAGTTCCAAGTGTTTTGTTTTGTGATATTCCGCTTGAACCTTAGTATTTAGAAACTAAGGACCATTGCCATATTCTCACAAATTCTCTTTGTGCTTGTTGCGACTGTATTTCTTTCTTTCTTTCTTTCTTTTTTGTGCAGATGGAACTAGTCAAGCTGTTTTCAATTTGCCATAGTAGAATGGAGGATATTGTCCCAAAAGATTCTCCTGTCAGGTGATCAAGTCCTCTTGGTTCATTGGTATTACATGTTTCCAACTTATTTAGTGCTATGATTCAATAACAATGTGTCCTTGAATTGGGGGATCAAGTAATTAAGATCTTAAACATGTTTATTTACTAGTGGCACATTGTTTTCTAGGCTTGTAGCATTCAACTTGGGCTACCTTCCAGGAGGAGATAAAAACAATAATCACTGTACCTAAGACAACTGAGCTTGCCTTGCAAGCTGCCACCAGAATGGTTAGTTCTGGGGGACTCATAAGTGTCCTTGTCTACATTGGGCATCCGGGTGGAAGGTAAAATGCCAGCAGAATGGCTTGTTCATTGATTGCTGATGGCAAAAATATATATGTATTATAGGCTTAGAGCTATACGTCCTGAATAAGGAACATAGTATTTGATGAATTAACAAAAAGAATGTCTTTGCTGTTAGTATTGCATGGTTTTAACGCGTCAACGGAATCCTGTTGTTTAACAGTACTCCAATCAAATGTTATTTAAGACTAAATTTATTTGTCTTCGTTTCTCTATGATCCGTAGGTGTGAACTCGTTGTTGTTGAATCATTTGCATCAAGCTTGCCTGTTGACACATGGGTAAGCTGCAAGTTTGAAATGATCAATAGGCCAATTGCACAAGAAATGATCGCACTTCTGGTGAAGCCACACGATGTTGGGAATGATCGTATCAGCACTTGCCGATGAAGCTAGATGTCACTATGCAGCTGTAGGAAGAGGACCAAGGATTCCTTGCGATGGAAGATACTTTTGCACTGGCCACGGCCTGAGGCTATACGTTATGAATAACATTGTTGCTAACATATCGCAACGGGGTGGTGGCGCAGTTGGCTAGCGCGTAGGTCTCATAGCTAAACGTGAGTAATTCTGAGGTCGAGAGTTCGAGCCTCTCTCACCCCAATAGATGACTTGAGTGATGACGAAATGCTCTTGTGACACATGGGTCGTCATTATCTCCATCTGACCAGATGATTTGAGCTAATCTGAACCTGGTCTCTCTCTCTTTTTTTTTGGGCCGAAAATTTCCAATCTAATGAATACGATCGCACCGGCGCCAATCCTCTTCCAGGTGCTGCCACACCCACACGACAGCAGTATCTCCTTGGTTAATTCCTTTTTTTTTTCTTATTGACGTGTGTCTTGCCATGTCGTGTCGGCGTTGGTCTGTGAGTTTGTTGTAAGTTGTAACCGTGGAGTGGTGGGGTTCGTTGCAGGGGCGGAAGAGGTGGTGGTGGGGTTTGTCACCGGCAAGAGGAAAGCCACCGAGGTAGCCCACACGTAGGTACTAGCCCTCCTCCTCCTCCCCCATCGTAAACTCCTCTTTCTTCCAATGCTGAAGTTAAACCACATGATAATCTTTTCATTAGGGTGTGGAGAAGTATTGTTCGGAAAAGGGATATTAAGATGGCGGTGATGAAAGAGGGCACGTATGCATTTGAAATAACCACGGGAATCTGAAGTTTGTTGCTAGTTTCTTTTACAACAACTAAACAAGGTGCCTTTCATCTGCCTCTATTGGACCGAAACGGCGACTAGAGGGGTGTTGAATAGGAGCCCTATTTCTTTTTCAACTCGACCGGATTCAACTCCACTCACTCTAGTAGCCATGAAAGCTATAAAGATTGAAAGTACAAGCGTATTAGAAATCTTGTGTTCACATGTGTACCCCCTTGTCACCCTAGGATTAATTATCCACTCTCTATAAATAATTTGATGGGACTTAGCATAGTATAACAAGCAAAAGCTTAGCCATGCTTAGAATTTTTTTTTAAAAAATAGTAGAACAAGGATGGGAAATTTTGGAAATTATTATGAGACATTTTGGACTTAGATATAATTCTGGAAAACTTATGTTGGAAAAATGATAATAGAATAATTTTGACTTGGCCGAATGGAAAGTAGTGTGGAATTGGGGTTGATGATAGTCTCGTTCGGGTCAATTAAGGACCGGACTCAAGTGTTATTGATCCAAGCATACCATACAACCACATGTCCTCTAGGGAGGACATGGTTAAGTAATTTACTAAGTTCTGGTATCATACCCACATGTTGTAGTTGTAGGTTATTATGGTGTGTGGACGATAGTAATAGGCGTCCATGTCCGAGGGTACACTTGCAGTTTGCAAGGCTGATCGACACAATGATGAAACCTCATTGCGATGGTAAAGTGCGTCCATGCCTTGAGGAGTCATTGTGCAAGTTGATGTTAGGGCTTGGTATTGTAAAGGTCATGTAGTAGTCATCTTAGTCGCACACTATAATGTTGCGTGTGAGCGGATAGTATGAGTTGATTACATCTTGTGGGTAAAGCTGTAAGTTCTCTACAAAGTGATAAGTCAAATCTATTAGAATAAGTGTGCCCCCGGTCATGGGCATCGCAAGGAAATGTCACACTTTGTTAGACTTTGGTTTTAGAAAGAAAAAAATGATTTTTCTAGAATCTGGTTTTGGGCACAATGTGGTGAATGTACATGGTGTACTAGCGGGTTTGTACCACCACACTAGTGGTGTAGGTACATGGATAATACCTTTCATATTATTGTTGAATACCATTACTTGTTATATTTACATTTCGTTGAATTCATGTTGTTACAAATATTATTTTGAAATTACTGTTATCCATATTTTAACTGGAAAATGGCTTTACGCGACAAGACATTATAGCATCCCTTGAATAACCTTGCATATAGTTATTAGCATTTGTGAAAGTCTCGCGGAGTACAAAAGGGCTCACCTTGCTTGTTGAACGATTATCGGTTGAAGAAGACGATCCGACATTGGGTTACTTCTATGTTGTCGTATTCGGAGATGACAATAAGGTTGAATACTAGGGCGCAAACCCCAGTCAGTTGCTTGAGGGGTTATGGTAAACAACATGTGAACTATCTCTCGGTGCAAACTTTGTTTTACGGTATTTTGGCCTATATGTCCTAGTTTGTCAGACTTGACCATTACGGTCTATGTAGGACAGCATAATATTATCTAAGTGTTATTTTTATTTAAATTTGTGTATGTATGTTGATGCTATTCTTTGAGTAACATATGTACTAGCCGTTGATCAGGAGACTGGTACAGAAATACACAGAGGGTCTGGATCCCTCAATTCCAAGGCTGCACCATTACATCCTGTTTTGTATTACATTTTATATGAATGAAATAACACTACCAGAAAAGGGGTATTTCCCCACGGTTGAAAACCGTAAGGAAAATACAAAAAATCGTCAGGTTTTATTTTCCTGACGGTTCGCCGTCAAGAAAATATTTCCTGATGGTTTTTCCATATTTTCCTGACGGTTTTATGAA
The DNA here is from genome assembly GCA_036346405.1 of Phyllostachys edulis. Taxonomy (NCBI): domain Eukaryota; kingdom Viridiplantae; phylum Streptophyta; class Magnoliopsida; order Poales; family Poaceae; genus Phyllostachys; species Phyllostachys edulis. The sequence goes on along the minus strand of CM070553.1, from coordinate 25,848,821 downwards.
CCGTCCATAAGACGAATTTTGCTGACGGGTATTAACCATCAAGAAAAATTAACCTGACGGTTGGGACATTACCGTCAATAAAATAAACCTTGACGGTTATAACAGTACCGTCAAGAAAATAAAAGTTGACGGTTGGGGTATTACCGTCAAGAAAATTAAAATTGACGGTTGGTCATTACCGTCAATAAAATATAACTTGACGGTTTGGACATTACCGTCAAGGAAATAAAACTTGACGGTTGAGACATTGCCGTCAAGAAAATTAACTCCGTGGCTGTCATCAAAATTATTAGCAGCCAAGATAGCAATGCTCGCAGAAAATACCAATGATCATACACACCATGCATCATATAATCCACAATACACATCCATGCATCATATAATATCCACAATACACATCTATACATTAATTCACATACAAAATAAGTTCAAGCTTAAACTAGCATCATTTCGAGCCCAATACCATCCATAAGGTTCACTTGCAAAAAGCAACATTGTAATCCACAGAAAAGACATCTAAAAGTCCAGTACTACCAAAATGCACCTAAAGACCAATATCATATACAAGTCATGTAAGTCCATCTAAAAGTCTAGTAATACCATTCATGTTGAACTATTCAAAAGATCTAGCAAGATATCATCAAAGTTCATGTAGACAATTAGTTGCATCCGTCACGGTCGATGTTGTTGGCATCATGGTTGTTGTTGCGGTCGATGTTGTTGGCATCATGGTTGTTGTCGCGATCGATGTTGTTGGCATCATGGTTGTTGCCGCCATTAATGTCAGCATTGCAGTTGTCGCCATCATTGTTAGCATCGTTGCCATCAATGGCATTATCGTCATCTGGTGATGAGCCCACATGGGATGATCCAGTCCCAGTCCTGGTCCCTTCCTGTAAGGTGAATAGAGTAAGCCAACATTATAAGTCTGCCTTAGCACAAATAAACCATTAGAAGTGCTAATAGAAGAGCTAAAACAACCCATTGAACACTAGCATTAGGAGTCCTTGTAAGCACAATTAGAACCATTGTAAGTGCTAAAAGAAGAGCTGGAGCAATCGAAATCTATGACAAACCGCTTTTTAAAAAATAGTTGCGTGTGGACAAAAATTCTAAACAAGGCCATTGCCACCTTACCATGAACATATAACTAAATGGGTTTGAGGTTAAGCCCATGTGATAAAACACTCAACATGAGTCCACTCGCTCACTACTGCACTGCTTGTTGCCACTCTGACACACCAAAAAGTGTTAGTGTCTAGTCCAAATTAGTCCTCCAAATGATAGAGGTTTGGACAACCTTGTAACTTTCATGAGATATTGTTTGTAGCATTTGCAATAATTTTAGTTGATAAGTATTCTTACATGTGATTGTGCAGATGTTTCACGGCAGTAGCATCTCTGGTGGTGGTTCTTCACCCATCTTACGGAAAAGCATCTACATTTGGAAACTTTCTGAGGTTAGATTTTTGGCTTTCTAGCTATTTGATCAACATCGGTATGTCGCCAATCGATTCAATTAATTGCAAACATATACATTAAAATAAAGCAAGTAACACATATATGCACATGCCCTCAGAAAGTCAGAATCCCCATAATTTAGAGGAGTTTCTTGCATCGAGACATGCGTAAAAGCGAATAATGAAGACAATGTTTGAAATGCTAGATGTATCAGGAATCTTGTCTAAAACCACCTTTTGAATAAATCGAGAGCTTGAGGTCTAATGATTAAGATTGTTTGTAAGCCTTATCAAGGTCTTACATTTTTGGCCAAGTTTTGCAAAATACAAAATTTCATAATATGGGTGTTACAACCCATTGATTCCAAAAATTAACCTCTCCTACGCACCAATTCGAAAGTTCCTAAACTCAGCATTTGTTTTAGGCGTACATACAACTTTCTTAGCAGCGGATTCCAGAAATTAACCTCTCCCATGATGAATTTGTGGTTTTTCCTTCACATGTTTACTTAAGCAGCCTTATTGCTTCTTCTTTGAATTATATGTCTTGTGCAAGCAGTTGGGAAAAAATGGTTATATTACTAGATCAAACTCAGAATGATCCATCCAAAACCAGCCCAACACATGCATAGACACTCACTCTTACTATGACCCTATCAATATAGGAAATATTCTCACTAAATAATCAAGCTAACACTTGAAGTATGCAACAATAACATTGGATGTAAATTAATGTGTGTATTAACAATGTTACCGCAATCATTTGGCGGTGAACTTCTTGTGTCCGGAGTAGTTTTTGATTATGTCGGACCACATTACGATATGATGTGGAATTGGATGGCCTGATATTTCTTGATTTAGTTGCATGTAGAACTTGACCTTCTTGTGACACCATTCCCTATTGGTACACGGCCATGGGGCAAGCCACCATTGGTGTTGTAAAGTATTGCTCCATCAAGTGGTTCTTTGCTCCCACTTACCATCTGGATGTTGAGCACTAGCAATGCTGCGATAATCATTCTAGAACAAAAGCAACATTTCATATGATTTTCTTTAAGTAGAAGTTGAATGCACTTGAGTTGACTACAGTAGTACACATATATGTAAAGAGAAAGCAACAGAACTGGGTGGATGTATATGTGAATGGCTGACTACTATAGTGAGTTAGTGACATACTGACATGTAAGATCATTGAACTTCAGATGATTAGAAAAGAGATTCAAGGAGCCAAAGTATAACCCCACTCATGAATCAACCTTTTTAGGACTTGATAACAGGGCAGTTGGAATATTTACTTCCTAATTTGGACTAGCTAGCCAGCTTAACTACAAATAATTATAAAGTACTATAATTGCCATATCAAATTGTACTAGGAGCTAAAAAACGAAACTCCAGTTGTTATGTTACAACAAAGGCCGTGGATGGCAGCGTATAGGTTTGTCAATCAAACTACGTAACTCTTATGTTCTGTGAAATCAATTTGCTCCAACTTACAATGCGTTTCTATGCTTTTTGGCTGCAAATTGGACCTCTGCTGCTACTACTATCCATATTTTTCATGCCAGACTTCATTACGGCATATGTCTTCAGGCATGTGGCATTTTCTGGTCCAAACTTGTGTTCATACAACACGGTGAAGAACACAATTAATAGCCACAACCTACTACCTTACAATATCCAAAGGCAGAAAAGAGAGAGAACATGTATAATATACCGATATTGTTGGGTTTCAGTATGATTGTGAACTGATCGGTTTTGAGCAACATCTTCAGATTTGAAGCGTGCCTCCTGACCTCTCCTTCGTTTTGTCAAGAATTGGTCGCTGCACCAGTTACGACAAAGATGTGGCCATACTTACTCATTGCACCACCAAATCCTACCAATCAAGTATTGCTCATACTCTAACTCTCTTGGACGTGCCAGCGTGTCATCAATCTCCTCTCCTTGTTTTTTGTAGTACTCCTTGACAGCATCAACACGAGCATTATACATCATTTGCTTCACACGGTCCAAAGCATAATTTTCAAGCACTCGATCTGCTTCTACCTCGTCGTCTTCGCTGACTTTGAATAAATGCTACATAGGGACAAAATAAATTTGAGTCCTTTTTCCCATAGATCACGCTGTGTTCATTACAATACAAGTCAGTGCTTATAGTGTACTTTGTCAATGGTAACAACTTAAGGATAATGCCATATGTTGATGCAATAATTTCTAACATGAGTTGACCTTTGGCAAACTTAATTACTTCTTCTGTCGACAAATGTAAGTATTTTATTTTGTAGTGTCAATGTGGATGCTTCTTCACTGCATACACTATAATCATGCATACTGGAATCATGGAGCTAATATGGCAATCATGTGTGTGTGTGTGTGTGTGTGTGTGTGTGTATATATATATATGATGTAGTAGTGGCCCTTCATGCATACTGGAATCATAGAGCTAATATGGCCATTATTTTTTATGCATACTTATAGCAAGTAGATTTTAGGAAGCCCTTACTGAAAGGTGGTGGTTATGGTGTTTGATAGTGACACAATGTATTGCAATAGGGACCACCTATACCAAAGACTCAAAAGACTAAATGAAATGAGTACTAAATGTTTCTTACCCAAAACTCATTTTTCACTCGATCTGCGGCGATCATTCCAAAGATCGTCTTCATCGACAAAGTAATCATCCCATGTCAGCAAAGTAGTATTAAAGGTTCTACCCTGCTCATCCTTGTCCTCTACAACACCAGGGTACTCATGTCTAAGAATAACTCCAAGTTGTGCTTGATATGTGTAGTCTTTTTGGGGCATATAATTGGCATACTTAAATTGCCTACAATACTTATAGCAAGTAGATTTTAGGAAGCCCTTACTGAAAGGTGGTGGTTATGGTGTTTGATAGTGACACAATGTATTGCAATAGGGACCACCTATACCAAAGACTCAAAAGACTAAATGAAATGAGTACTAAATGTTTCTTACCCAAAACTCATTTTTCACTCGATCTGCAGCAGTCATTCCAGCATCGTCTTCATCGACAAAGTAATCATCCCATGTCAACATAAGGCCAGATTAAAGGTTCTACCGCTCATCCTTGTCCTCTACAACACGAGGTACTCATGTCTAAGAATAACTCCAAGTTGTGCTTGATATGTGTAGTCTTTTTGGGGCATATAATTGGCATACTTAAATTGCCTACAATACATGAATTAAGCATGACATTTGTATGTATTGCTGGCCATGTTAATCTTATCAAGAAAAAATAGAACAACACTTCTTTATGGTCAAGTGCACATGTCTATACTTACTTGTCGCCATTAGGTCTCAAGGCAATCTTCCCAGCACACGAAGGCATCTTCAATTGAGTTCGCGACTTTTTCTTCCTTTCCCTTTTTGTAGAACCTCTATTGACTTCACCAGTGGAATGATCACTGCTCCTTTGAGAGCCATTGCCATTGCAGCTAGTGCCACCAAAGAATAATCCTTTGTGAGGCATTCACATTCTTTGTTGGTACCAGCGATCTTGCTCCTTTGGAAGGCATTTCCTCCATCTTCTTGACCTCCACGTCGTTTGGAGGAATATGATTCATATCCTGCGCACAAAAGACCGAGTCGATTGTGAGGGAGGGATCTGAGCTGAAGCAAGCACGCGAAATGTTACTAGCAAACAAGCACCGCCACGATAACTAAAGAGCACCCAAGAGGGTGAAGGAAGGAAGGCTGTTAGCTCCTAGTGGTCTGCGACGGAGTGGCGTGGGCGGCGGTGGGCGCGAGGAATGGCGGGCATGGCGGAGCTGGCTTGAGGTGGCGGGCGTGGCGAAGACTGGTCGAGCCTCGGGGAGGCAAGCAACAGGAGAGGAGGCGGGGCCGAGCAGGTGGCGGCGTGGCGGCCCTGTGGGAGAGAGAGGCCGGAGGGAGAGGAGGCGCCGAGGATGTGTGTGGAGCTAGCGCTAGGATTTTGACGGGAGAAGCGGCTTTGACTCTTTGGGCGGTGTCTTGCCAGGCGTGGTACTTTTTTTTCCGTGGTAGCGTTGAAAATTTTTCACATGTGACGAAGTTTTCCACATGTAAAAATGCGGGAAAACCCAAACAATTAACCTGACGGGCGTAACGATTTGTAAACAAAACTGTCCGTGATTTCAGGCGTAACGGTTTGTAAACAGAACCGTCTGTGATATATCTGTAATCACAGACGGTTGGTAAACAGAACCGTATGTGATTGGAAGTATATCACAGATGGACGAGATGCGTTGAGATGTTCAGACCATCCGAACCATCCACGCAATCTCCACCGTTGATTTCCAAACGAACCATCCAGATCAAGAGTGACGTTCGGATCAACTCAAGGGAGGTCCTAACGGTCGGATCAACTCAAGGGGAGGTCCTAATGGTCAGATCAACTCAAGGAGAGGTCCTGACGGTCGGATCAACTCAAGGGGAGGTCCTGACGGTCGGATCAACTCAAGGGAAGGTCCTGACGGTCGGATCAACACAAGGGGAGGTCCTGACAGTCGGATCAACTCAAGGGGTGGTCCTGACGGCCGGATCAACTCAAGGGGAGGTCCTGACAGTCGGATCAACTCAAGGGAGGTCCTGACGGTCGGATCAACTCAAGGGGAGGTCCTGACGGTCCGATCAACACAAGGGAGGTCTTGTGATCGAGATGAACTCAAGGAGAGGTCCCGACGGTCGAGATCAACTCAAGGAGGTCTGAACGTCGATCAACTCAAGGTGAGGTCCCGCAGTCGAGATCAACACAAGGGAGGTCTGACAATGATCAACTCAAGGGAAGACAGCGGTCATATCTAACAAGGAGGTCCTAACAGTCGGATCAACTCAAGGGAGGTCGATGGTCTGATCAACTCAAGGAGGTCCCGACATCCGATCAACACAAGGGAGGTCCTAACAGTCCGATCAACACAAGGGGAGGTCTTGACGGTCAGATGAACTCAAGGAGAGGTCCTGACGGTCAGATCTAACAAGGGGAGGTCCTGACGATCAGATCAACTCAAGGGGAGGTCCTGACAGTCAGATGAACTCAAGGAGAGGTCCTGACGGTCAAATCAACTCAAGGGGAGGTCCTGACGGTCAGATCAACTCAAGGGGAGGTCCTGACGGTCGGATCAACTCAAGGGGAGGTCCTGACAGTCGGATCAACTCAAGGGAGGTCCTGACGGTTGGATCAACTCAAGGGGAGGTCCTGACGGTCGGATCAACTCAAGGGAGGTCCTGACGGTCGGATCAACTCAAGGGGAGGTCCTGACGGTTGGATCAACTCAAGGGGAGGTCCTGACGGTCCGATCAACACAAGGGGAGGTCTTGACGGTCAGATGAACTCAAGGAGAGGTCCTGACGGTCAGATCAACTCAAGGGGAGGTCCTGAACGTCAGATCAACTCAAGGTGAGGTCCCGACGGTCAGATCAACACAAGGGGAGGTCCTGACGGTTGGATCAACTCAAGGGGAAGTCCTGACGGTCATATCTAACAAGGGGAGGTCTTGACGGTCGGATCAACTCAAGGGAGGTCCTGATGGTCGGATCAACTCAAGGGAGGTCTGACGGTCCGATCAACACAAGGGAGGTCTGACGGTCCGATCAACACAAGGGAGGTCTGACGGTCGATGAACTCAAGGAGAGGTCTGACGGTCGAGATCTAACAAGGGAGGTCTGACGATCGAGATCAACTCAAGGGAGGTCTTGACGGTCGAGATGAACTCAAGGAGAGGTCCCGACGTCGAGATCAACTCAAGGGGAGATCCTGACGGTCAGATCAACTCAAGGGGAGGTCCTGACGGTCGGATCAACTCAAGGAAAGGTCCTGACAGTCGGATCAACTCAAGGGAGGTCCTGACGGTCGGATCAACTCAAGGGGAGGTCCTGACAGTCGGATCAACTCAAGGGGAGGTCCTGACGGTTCGATCAACTCAAGGGAGGTCCTGACGGTCGGATCAACTCAAGGGGAGGTCCTGACGGTCCGATCAACACAAGGGGAGGTCCTGACGGTCCGATGAACTCAAGGAGAGGTCCTGACGGTCAAATCTAACAAGGGGAGATCCTAACAGTCAGATCAACTCAAGGGGAGGTCCTGACGGTCATATCTAACAAGGGGAGGTCCTGACGGTCATATCTGACGACATTTGACGATAATTGACAATATTTGACGATATTATTTGACGACATTTGACGATATTTAACGACATTTGACGATAATTGACAACATTTGACGACATTTGACGATAATTGACGATATTTAACGACATTTGACGACATTTGACGATAATTGACGACATTTAACGATAATTGACAACATTTAACAACATTTGACGACATTCGATGATAATTGACAACATTTGATGACTATACATGTTGAGACATCCAGAGTTACTTCATAGTCATTGTAAACTACTTCTGAGCAAGTTTCGCTGATCCTCTAGATATAAAGTATACCTTACCAACCTCAATTAGGTCATAAAACTGATCAAGCACCGAATTGAATCCATGGATGACTTTTTGGAAAATTTTGCATATTTTATTGCACTTGGAAAATCTCAAACAAAGTTTAAACCTACAACTCAATTATAAGTTCCAAAAGAAAACAAGAATAAAAACTCTTGTTCATCTTCTAGAAATAATTTATTGAAATACTATAATAATTATCATGTATTAATATAAAATTTCCCAAATTTTTGGAACTTAATTTGACCCTCAGAAAATTCAAACTCAAATGAAAGACCTATTCTAAGTTTGAATTTAAATTATTCAAATGAAATTTTGAACAGTGAAGTTTAAGATTTTAATTGAGTCCTAGGATGTTCTAGGAACCCCTCTGATTTATTTAAGAATTTTAGGAATTTTATTCCTATTTTTAAAGCCTTGGTCAAACCCTTTTGTTTCTTGGTCAACTGTTTTGAAAACTTGGGCTACCACTGTTGGCGACGCGAGCCCTACGATAAAAAATGAACGGCCCAGATGCATTGGGACGTTCGGACCGTCCGAACGTCCCAACGCATGTGAGCCGTTCGATCTGCATCGGACGTCCCAAAAGAAATGGCGCGATGAGGCGGGGCGAACCAGACTCGGGTGCGACGCGAGCCCTACGATAAAAAATGAACGGCCCAGATGCATTGGGACGTTCGGACCATCCGAACGCCCCAACGCATGTGAGCTGCTCGATTCGCATTGACGCCCCAAAAGAAACGACGCGATGAGGCGGTGCAAACTAGACTTCAAGTGCGACGCGAGCGCCACGATAAAAAATGAACGGCCAGATGCATTGGGGCGTTGGACCGTCCGAACGCCCTAACGCATGTGAGCTGCTCGATCCGTGACGGACGTCCCAAAAGAAATGGCGCGATGAGGCGGGCGAACCAGACTTCGGAGTGACACGAGCCCTACGATAAAAATGAACGCCCAGTCGTTGGGGCGTTGGACCGTCCAATGTCCTAACGCATGTGAGCCATTCGATCCGCATCGGACGTCCCAAAAGAAATGGCGTGATAAGGCGGCGGTGCGAACCAGACTCGGGTGTGACGCGAGCCCTACGATCAAAAATGAACGGCCCAGATGCGTTGGGACATTCGGACCGTCTCAACGCCCCAACGCATGTGAGCTGTTCGATCCAGACGGACGTCCCAAAAGAAACAATATGATGAGGCGGTGCAAACCAGACTCGGGTGCGACGCGAGCCCTTCGATCAAAAATGAATGGCCCAAATGCGTTGAGACGTTCGGACCGTCCGAACGTCCCAACGCATGTGAGCCGTTCGATCCGCATCGGACGTCCCAAAAGAAACGACACGATGAGGCGGTGCGAACCAGACTCGGGTGCGACGTGAGCGCTACGATAAAAAATGAACGGCCCAGATGCGTTGGGACATTCGGATCGTCGAACGCCCCAACGCATAGAGCCGTTCGCTCTCATCGAACGTCCCAAAAAAACAAATAGCGATGAGGCGGTGCGATGAGGTTGGGTTGGACCAAGTCAGAACGAGTCCGGTCGGTTTGAGTTTGGGTTAGGATTTAAAAGGGTTTTGACCAAAAAGGCAAAGAGTTTGATCGGCCGATTTAAAATAGAAGAAAATTTTGAAAAATTCTTAAATTTTTTAGGAGGTTATGAGAATCAACTAGGTCTTATGAAAAATATTTTTAAGAACTTTTCAAACTAAAATTTGTCGAAATAAATTATTTTCAAAATGAATTAGTGAAAAGGTTTGAAATTTGGTGAGATCAAAATAATTTCTAAAAATTTGTTAAAAATAATAATAATTCAAGATAAATAATCTAGTATTTGATTAAATTATTTCTAACAACTTTTACTCAAACAAATATTCTAGATTGAAATAAAAGACGGAAAACAAGTGAAAATTTGAAATTTTGGTCAAACTTTATTACAATCAAACAAAGGTTTTACAATAACACATAATTCATGATTCCATGACAATTATTTGGGACCCAAAAATATGAAGTTATTGAAATAGCTCTTCCTGTCATACACATGATTCCATAACTATATAACATGAATGTATCATCTTCGCAAACCTACAAGGGAGATTCGGGATTTCAGAATCTAGCTACTCCCTCTCTGTTCTCTTCTCTACCTAAGTACTCGATGAACACCAAATGTGTTTGAGGCCTAAGAGGTAGCTTGTCAATCATCTGCAATTCTTTTGATCTTCACAGTCTCCAACTACAAAAAGGAAATATGTATTGCAGTTTTGAGAATATGAGCATTCCTTTTATGAATTAAAAATACATGACAAACAATTGGTACTGAAAAAATACAAGCATACCAATTCATAAACTTCACCTCCAGATTGGTTCATCCATCCAAAAGACATCTAAAGTCAAGTACCGCATACAAAAGTCCCCATTTCCATTACATTCAAGTTCAGCTAGTCAAAAGAACTACAAGAGATCACTGAAAGTCACAGAATGACATCATGGTTGTTGTCGCAAGAAACAATTCAAGCACAACAACAGGAAATTTAGAAATCATTTGGATCATAAGTTGGAGGTTGAAGCTTCTCATCTTCATCCTCCTCATCTTCATCCTCATCATATTCATATTCATCTTCATCTTCAACAATTCCTTTTTGAGGATCAACATTCTGGTGTTGTAAAATTTTCAAATCTTTTGGATTTGTTATTTCGTCTTAGATTAATGAAAGTATAATTTCGAAGTCATTCCCTAAGTCGATGACAAAGGTGCCTTGCAAACCATCCTCCTGATAGAACTCCATTTGTTCTATTGGTCCTTCAGGAGGGTTGAAACCACCATCGGTGCTATTTGGAGGAATATATCCATGTGGGGCTACATGATATGCAACCCACCATTCTAATAGATCCGGTCTAGTCTTACAAGGGTATGGCAGGTAATACACTTGTGTAACTTGACTTGCCATGGCAAATGGATCAAAATTTGAAAGCCTAGATGTGTGATTGACCTCTATCAAGCCCAAATTTTCAGTTCGCCTAACTCCATTTGGTGTTGGATCAAACCAATGGCAATCAAATAAAACCAGCTCAAGATGCATGCTGCCTTCCCAAGTAATTTTTATGATGTCTTCAATGAAACCATAATACTCCAACACATTGTTGTTCTCGCCAACACTACAAACACAAACACCATTTATTAGTTGTAGTCACCTCCATTTCCGCCTCATACTTTGATGAGCAAAATCAGATCCATTCACATCATGGCATCCATAAGTGGCAACTCTTGTGCGAAAACCGTATGACATTTGGCGTAAGGTATTAGGAATGGTAGATAACTTCATGCAATCGCAAATAGACAATTAATTGTATTAGCTTTAGGTGATTTCAGATTGCTACAAAGATGTTTCTCAAGTGTTATAAGTTGAAGCGTTGACGATAATTACTTGAGTTTTGAACCAATCAAAAAAATTGGGCCTAGGATGCATAGGGCGGCTCGATTTCCAACCATTTAACCTTAAATCCCGAAGTTGCTTTTTAGTTGGTTTCATTCTGCTCTTCCAATGTTCTTTACAAAATTTACTACATAAAAAGAGTTAGTTATAATTACGTCAATATAATTAAAGAAATGTGAGTTGGGTTGCATAATTTCAGCACATACACGAAGTAATCATCCATCTCTGGCACATTTGTCAATATGTACAAGAAAGCAACCTTGTACTCTTCTGTTGTGAGATCACGACAGCCACGAGGGCTAATGCATCGACCCGGGTATTGAAATATGACAAGGTCATATGTACTTTGAAATGTGGAGGCACCATCATCGTACCGAGCTGTCATGTTTCTAATTGACCGAACTTTAGGGCTAAAATATAGTGATAGAAAATTTGTAGCCTCCTCAACTAGGTAAGCCTTAACAATAGAACCCTCAACTCGAGCCTTATTCCGCACTTTCTTCCTAATTTTTTGTATGTACCTACATGGAGTAGACCAATTAATTACATATATCATTAGGATAGAAAGATAAAATCGCGGTATTACTTATTTCATCTCTCATATGGGTACATCCAGCGGGCCAGGATGGGGCCTCCTAATCGAGCCTCATAAGGAAGATGTATGATTAGATGTTGCATAGGATTAAAGAACCCAGGAGGAAATATTTTCTCTAGTTTGCATAGAAGCACTGCAACATTCTGTTCTAGTGAGGTTATGTCATCCTTGCTAATCTCTTTAGCACACAACTTCCTATAGAAAAAACTGAGCTCAGCCAAACATAGCCATATATTTTCAAGAAGGAAGCCACGGAATGCAACTGGTAGCAAACGTTCCATGAATATATGGAAGTCATGACTTTTGAGGCCAAATATCTTCCTTTGTAGAAGGTTAACACCTCACCTAATATTGGATGCATATCCATCGGGAAACTTCAATGTTTTAAACCACTTAAGGATGGTTGTCTTGTCATTATTATTGATGCAAAAAGGTGCCCTAGGCTTGTGCCACTTCCCATTGTTCTTCAACTCCAAGTGCAGTGAAGGACGGTGACAAATCTTAGCTAAATCTTGTTTGGCCTTCACATTATCCTTGGTCTTATCGGGTATGTCAAAGCATGTGTTCCATATAGCTTCAGCTACATTTTTCTCATTGTGCATCACATCAATGTTGTGTCGAAGTTTTAATTTATTGAAGTATGGAAGTTGCCAAAAGAAGCTTTTGTGGGTCCAATGGTGAAGTTTACCAAAGTTTTTCGTATCACCTACAAACTTGTCTATTTGGGCTTCGACTTCCTCTCCCCTTAAATGCCTAGGTGCCTCCTCAAGCACTACTGTGTTCTTTCGAAATGCATTACCTTGTGTTCTGAATTCATAGTCTCTAGGTAGGAAGCATCTATAACAATCAAACCAGTAAGCCTTGTGACCATTATGGAGTTGAAATGCTTTACCGTCACACAAGCATTCTGGACACGCAAATGAACCATGTGTGCTCCAACCAAAGAAACATACCATATGCAGGAAATCATGAATCGACCATAGATATGCTCCCGCATTGTAAAGTTTTGCTTAAGTGAAGCATCCCATGTTTGTATCCTCCCACAACTTGATAAGTTCGTCAACTAAAGGTTGCATTAGAATATTTAATTTTTTCCTGTGATGTTCAGGGCGGGATAACAAGGCCAAGGAATATGTACTCGCTTCAAGAGCATGCCCGGTGAAATATTTAATGGAGCCACAAACAACGCCAACATGAGTAAGGAGCAAGACCCAAACTAAATGGTGTGAAACCATCAGTTGCTATAGCAAGACGCACATTTCTAGGATCACTTGCAAAGTTTGGGAAGTCCTCGTCAAATTGTTGCCAAGCTTTCCCATCACATGGGTGCACCATCTTACCAGATGTTGACTGACTATGTGACCGCATTAGCTTTGCTATCTCCTCGTGTGCATACAACCTTTGTAGTCTATCTACAATGGGGAGGTACCATAATACTTTACGTGGGACTTTATTATGGCCTACCTCGTAGCGAGAGGTATCACATAAGTCACACTTGTCTTTATGCTCATTATCTTTCCAGTAAAGCATGCAGTTATTATAACACACATCAATTTTCACATATGGCATTCCGAGACCCTCTAACAACTTTTTTGAACGATAAAAGTCCTCGGACAACTTAGACTCTGGAGGCAAAAGTTCAAGAATTATCTGTAATACATCGTCATAGTGTGGAATTGACATATTGTATTGTGACTTCATAGCTAGCAAACGAGCGACAGTAGACAGACTTGAGTGTGTTGTGTTCTCATGGACTAGTTCGTTAGCGCTAGCGACCATTCTATAGAAAGCCTGGACAGAGACCGTTGGCTCCTCATCAATTCCCGGTGGATGGTCACCGCCTAGGTCAATCAACAGATTGTCCATCCGATTACATTCATGGATTTCCTCGTGATCTATTGAAGGGTCGTGTTCATCATGTGTTGTCTATGTTTGATAGTTCGACCTAAACCCATATTTACTCAAGTGCAACTCTACAATATACCTGTTGTGCCTAAAATACTTCTTGCACATTGCACATGGACACTTAATGGTGTCACCTTCAACTACCCTAGGATTTGAGAATGCATGATCTAAGAACTGTGTAGTTTGTTTAATCCATTTATTTGAGGGAGCTTTACCACGCTGCCAGCCACTATACATCCATTCATGGTCTGCCATGAAATAGTTCTGTGTGTGCACAGCATGAATATATCAGGTGTAAAATTGTATTTATTAAAACTAGGTATGTTGCATCTGTACTGTAGGAATATCATATAGTGTTGGACCCAATTTAAGATTAAACCACCATGGCATATTGCAATTTATTAGACAAGATTCTATACCAATAATAGTTGACTAAGCAATATCAATATATGACCCAGCTGACTAAGCAATATTAATATTATTCTCGTAATTATCAAGATTGGAACATTTGCACATAATTAATAATTTAGCAATCAACAGAAGAGTACACGGGAGCTCCTGATTTTGTTTTTACAAAATACGTTCATATAGAACACATAAAAGAAGACAAAATCGACCAAATTAGCGTTGGTGAAATTTAAAAATTACACGGGGCATATTCCCCTGCTAAGCTATATGTATAGTTAGGATTCTTAACTTCCTCTCTATCTCTAATTCTTAAGATTTGTCATGCGTTTATAATCCGTCGTCATTGTAATCTTACACTATTGCTTATTCCGCAAATACCCAGCAAACGAACCAACGATACGAATCATACGATCGAAGTGAGAACGCATCGACCGGTGCCAACCGCCAGAAGCTGTTTCCACTTTCATGCGTGCGTGGAGCAGGGCTCATTGACTCGGAAAGCCAATCAGGAGTGCGTGGTTCGTGATGCCCATGAAATCGTTGTGGTCGGGATCGATCGTACTATCTTCGTGTAACAGTGTATTTTACACGTGCGTGGACTTGGAGGATATGTCGATTAAGATTCTTGAAGAAGCACGTGCTGTACGGAAACAAGCAGTTGCTTGTGAATAAACTCTGTAGGAATAAACAAGCAGTTGTTGTGAATAAACAAGCAGCTGTAGTGATCCGCCGTTCAACCCGAACGACCAACGCGGAAGCGCGTGGCACTGACGTTGGGAGCCCATAGGGCCTCGGCGCCGTGCCCATGCATGCATTCAACGGTTGAGATCATTCTAAGATTTATGTCAAAATAACATAATCCTCACCCGTACCCCTCAGTCTCTCACCTCCACCCCACGCCGCCTCCCGCATCGGTAATGTGCGGACCTCAAAATTAAACCTGTTTCAAGTTAAGTGATTTCGTCAGAGACGTATCTGAAGTTAGCTCCCAGGATTAGTTGCTAACATACACATATTCAAACAACATTATATCACTTGCATACACGATTAGAATATAACAAATAAAAATTTAGCCGTGGAAAACATTAAGTAAACAAGAATAGAACGTCAAGTAATAAAATAACATTCCCAATGGTGTGCCACAAACCTAAGGGCAACCGTTTGGGATTAAAGCCGAAGTACTAACGTTATCGCATCAACTCGAAACATTAACTATGACGTTCTTACCTGCAACAATGACAAGCCAACTGAGTACAAAAACGTACTCGCAAGACTTACGAATAGCAAGTTTAATTAAATGCATTTGGTGTCAAAGGATGGTTAAAATGATTCTTTTTGGGCGTAAAGCCAAGTTATTTGACAAGTTAACTAATATAGATTGAAATTGCCATTTGACAAACATTTGAAATATGATATAATAGTAGATTCTCCTATTCCTGATAAATATTTTCAAGATTTAACCATCAAGAAAATCATACCCAAAGTAGCTATACTACTCGAGTAAACTAACATCAATACATGAACTTCTCGTTCATGATGACAAATCTGTTCCAACCATACCTTTTCTTATTCCCAACAACTAACTGTGCATAGTTTCCCACAAGTAATATCCATGACCGGGGACACGGCTATTCGAATAGATTTAAGACTCTGCAGAGTTTGTGCTGCTTTACCCACATGATATGAATATCTCTCAATGTCGGCCAATGCACTCTTCCGTAGTAGTGCGACTGAGATATCATAACGAGGCCGTTACAATGTCATGTGCCGACTATTTAACGAACCCAAGGATACACACCATGGTAGCTGTCGGTCGCCTGAACCATGGTTACACTTCGTTGTGTAAGTAAGTTCTTGCGAATCTTTTCCACAAACACAAGCGACCCTTAAGGGCAAGTAAGACAAAACTTAACATGCTCCCACTGGTTTGACAATACAACAGCAACAATAATAAAAACAACAATTATCAATCCATTTGTGGTTTGATAGCAAACACATTACAAATTAATAGGCCAAGCCTTCACCATTAACCCAGCATGTGGTTGCACGTATGGCTTGGTTCAACACTACACAGGCCGGTCCTTAAACACCCAGACGGGGCTACATAATTTCATAATAATTTCTCATCATAATCCTACACCCGCCCAAGTTAAAATGTAAAGAACCCAAGGGCCAACCTGTCCACAATAATTAGATTCAAGATCTGAACATAATCCTCAATTCCAATCATAATTCAAATTTTAAACTTGGCCGATGGACTAGCTCCATCAATCAATTTCGACTACATCTACTAGTATGGCTAAGCATCGTTCTAAAAATCATTAAACAAACCCATATAACATATAACCTTAATCAGTCAAGGTAAAATGGTAATCAACATTCAAGGAAGGCCAATGCAGCAATAGGATATAACTAAACCACCCAATTGGTATACATGTATTTGAAATTAAAGCACATAGAATACTTGAAAATCAACATAAATAGTTTTTGAAATTAGTAGGAATTCAATGTGCATCGAAGGGAAGAAATGCTTGCCTTTGTTGGTACCACTCGTAATTACCCTCAGATTGAATTCAATATACGTCGGAATCGTCGAAAACCTAACGAAAAGACGATACTGTAATAAACTCCAAATAAAGCCAACAATAACAAATCATTCAAAAATGCATGAAATTCACACAGTAGGTAGAGTAAGATTTTAGGTGAAATTTTTAGTTCAAAAGGAGTTCATACAAATTTCTACACATTTTACAAGTTTAAAGTCATTAATGTACAATTACAACAATTATTGAAATTTTCTATAACGGAAACATACTTAAGACCTAGTCCATTTAAAAGTACATTAAAAATGAAAACCAACAAAATTGGTTTCATTCAATTTGGAGTTAAGTTGAATTAGTTATGAAATTTCCAAGTTATTTGATTTTTTAGAACAACTTTAAAATGTTTCGGATTTCTAAAAGGATTAAATACTTTTCTTACTCGCTCGCAGCTAGCCAAAGAGGATTACAAGTGGGACCGGGGTCAAGGGTTTGACTTGGTCAGCTGAGCTCAGACGATCGCGCATTCAAACGAATACGTCTTATAATTACTAAAACGAAGATTTGAACTTAGCGCATAGGAAACAAGCTTCTCATAAGTGAAAACGTAATCCAATCACATGCACTTCCATTTTACCGGCTAAGCAGGCCCACATGTCAATCACTTATGGGTTTAAACGTTTTTCCAATTAAATTTCTAAACACGTTTAATAGGTGGGACCTACATGTGATCATATACTCAATACTAAACTTGATTAACGCTAATGATGGATCATTACCTAAATTTCGCCAGCGGCTCAACGGAGTTCCCACGCGTGGCGGCGTGGTGAAGAAGGCGATCTGCTGCTACTGTGGGACTCCGAGCTTGGAATCAATGCGTACGGGTGCGGAGCAACATCACGAATTTGATGATGGTGACGTGGAGTCCCAAGGTGAACGACAGCGAGCTTGCGACAAACGGAGGCGGAGCCAAAGGAGCGGTGCTCGAAGGCAAGATGCTACGGACCACTAGGAGACTTGAGGAGGTGCGCACTGAGGTCGTCTTGTCGCCAGGATCGTGATGCCCTCAAAGCCAATGGCGGAGAAGTTCAGAGCCGGCCGGTATGGCGACGACGGCGGGTCACCGTAGTTGAAGAAGATGGGTCTGTACGCCCTCGTTGTTGCACCAAACACAGATTAAAGTCACCAATCAACTCTATGAAATAGCACGATGTTAATGGACAAGGCGGTGTTGAGGATAACCTACCCGAACGCCTGTGAGCTTCATGGCCAAGGCCACCGGCCGCGAAGACGAAGATGATGCTCTCATTGAATCAGTGCACGAGAGATACTCGAACCGGCAAAAAAAATGGGTGCGGCGATGAGTGTGGAATCTTGTGGAGGCAACGAGGGCTCGAGAGAAACACCGAAGCGGCATTCCTCTGCTCATCTTCTTCCTCGGTGGCAACGAAAAAGAGAGCGGAGAGGACGAGAGAATGCACGAGGGAGAAAATGGATGGGCTTAAAAGATTGGGGATGGCTGGGTGATGCTTTAGCTTTTGACACGAATGCATGAGGTGTCGAAATTGATGTCGTGGCATGCATGCACAACGTCAACGCCGAGCGACACCGACGATGAAGATGATGACGGCGTTTCCGACAGGCGGGGCCCGTCGGTCAGGGACAGAAACAAAGCGGCACGGTCGGTTGTGTTTGAGCCAGAGCCTGGTGTGGTCCCGTGAACTGGTGCGATCGAACCTACTCGACGCGGTCGGAACGACACAAGGCGATATGAGCCGTGCGATCAGCATCGGACGACCCAGATGCGTTGAGAAGTTTGGACAGTCCGAACGACACAAGCGATGTGAGCCGTGCGATCAGCATCTGACGGTCCAAATGCATAGAGAAGTTCGGACAGTCCAAACGGCACAAGTGATGCGAGCCGTATGATCAGCATCGGACGGTCCAACAGAAATGGCGATGCGGTGCGTGCGATTCGCATCAAACAACCTAGTTGTGTGGTGAGTTCGGACAGTCCGAACAGCCCAAGTGACATGAGTCGTGCGATCAACATCGAACGGTCCAGACATAACACAGCCGGTTCGATCAGAACATGGTGCGATGCGACGGTGCGACCGGACCAAGTTGGCTCGGTCCGATCGGAACTAAGGTTTTGATTTAATTTTGACCGAACTTCAAAACGTTTGACTGAGTGATTTGAAATAGAAGAAAAGTGGTTCTGAGAATCAAATAGGACTTAGGAAAAATAGTTTGAAGCACGGTTAAAACTAAAATTTGTCAGAAATAAATTACTTTCAAAACTGTAATAGAGAAATGGTTTGAATTTTGGTGAGGTCAAAATTACTTCTAAAATTTGTGAAAAATTATATTAATTCATGATAAATAATATAGTATTTAAATAAATTATTTCCAATAACTTTTAAACAAACATTTTTTGGATTCAAAGTAAAGCTTGAATTCAAATTGAAAATTTTGAAAATTTGGGACAAATTTTATTACAACAACCAAAGGTTTACAATAATACATAATTTACACACATAACATATGATATGCTGAGCTAATCCAACTTAAAGATTTTTAGGACGTTACAGGTAAGCCCCCTGAGCAACTCCTCTCCCGCCCCACCTCTCCAGCTCCCGTCACCGCTTTCCTCGTCCTCTGTGGTGAGATGCTCACGCCGCCGCCCTCTTGTCTCCGACAGCGGTACTTTGGTCTTATCGTCCCCGCTGATCTCCATCACCCATTGCCCTCCTCGTTGTCCACGTCCGGCGGCGCCACCGCCACCGCCGCCGCCGCCCACCACCTGTCTCCCTCCACCCCACCCTCCTCCAAGCCCTGAAGGCACTGGTGAATCCTAACCATAACTCGTCGCTGCCGCCAGCAACCGAAGAAGAAGAAGACGACCTCGTGTAAATCAGAAGGAAACTTCATCGATTCTTCGGCGACCGTGGACCAGCAAAACCGCGCCTTTAAATATGCGCACCTCGCCCACGCCTCTTCACAGCCAAAACTAACCACTCCTGCCATGGCCATCTTGAACCACGCCGACGTCGCCCCCGAGAACGGCACCTCCCCGGCTGCCGCTGCTACGCCTCCTCTCGGACACCCGCCGCTGGACGCCGAGGAGTTCCGGCGGCAGGGCCGACTAGTCGTGGACTTCATCGCAGACTACTACGCCCGCATTGACGAGTACCCCGTGCGTCCGACCGTCGCTCCCGGGTTCCTTGCCCGGCAGCTTCCCGATACGGCGCCGTCGCGGCCGGAGCCCGACGCGCTCGCCTCGGCCCTCTGCGACGTCCGCAGGCTCATACTGCCGGGCGTCACCCACTGGCAGAGCCCCCACCACTTCGCACACTTCGCAGCCACCGCTAGCAATGTGGGAGCCCTCGGCGAGGCGCTCGCGGCGGGCCTTAACATCAATCCTTTCACGTGGGCCGCCTCGCCGGCGGCCACCGAGCTGGAGGTCGTTGTCACAGACTGGCTCGGTAAGGCGCTGCACCTCCCGGAGCAGTTGCTTTTTTCCGGAGGTGGCGGCGGCACGCTATTGGGGACGTCCTGTGAGGCCATGCTGTGCACTATCGTCGCCGCGAGGGACCGGAAGCTCGCCGAGATAGGCGAGGAGAGGATAGGTGACCTCGTCGTCTACTGCTCAGACCAGACCCACTTCTCATTCCAGAAGGCCGCGCGCATTGCCGGAATTCGCCGTGGAAACTACCGGGAGATACCGACATGCCGGGAAACCGGCTTCACTCTCTTGGCGAAGGCGCTGCAGGCCGCCGTGCGCGCCGACGAGGCAGCGGGGAGGGTCCCGCTATTCCTGTGTGCGACTGTGGGGACCACGCCGACGGCGGCAGTAGACCCTCTGCGCGAGCTGTGCGCCGCCGTGGCGGCGCACGACGTGTGGGTACACGTGGACGCTGCCTACGCCGGCGCCGCGTGCGTGTGCCCGGAGTTCCGCCACGCCATCGCCGGCGCCGATGCCGTCGACTCGTTCAGCACGAACCCGCACAAGTGGCTCCTCGCAAACATGGACTGCTGCGCGCTGTGGGTGAGGCGGCCCGCGGCGCTCGTGGCCGCCCTCGGCACCGACCACGACGTGATCCTCAAGGACGAGTCGACGCGGGGCCACGACGTGGCCGTGGACTACAAGGACTGGCAGGTTGCGCTGAGCCGCCGGTTCCGCGCGCTGAAGCTGTGGCTCGTGCTCCGCTGCCACGGCGTCGAGGGCCTGCGTGGCCTCGTGCGCTCCCACGTGCGCATGGCCGCCACGTTCGAGGGCATGGTGCACGCCGACGCTCGGTTCGAGGTGCCGGTCCCGAGGCAGTTCGCGCTGGTGTGCTTCCGGCTACGCCCTGCAGTGCTCGGACTCGGAGACAAGCGCGGCGGCGACTGCGACAGCGACGAGAAGTGCAACGAGCTCAACAGGAAGCTCCTGGAGGCGGTGAACCTGGCGGGGCGCGCGTACATGAGCTGCGCCGTGGTGGGCGGTATGTACATTCTGCGGTGCGCCATCGGGAACTCGCTCACCGAGGAGCGGCACGTCTGGGAGGCGTGGAGCGTCGTGCAGGAGCAAGCCGCCGCTATCCTGGGCACCGGCGCCGCTGCTACTGCTCATACGGACGAACACGTAGTTGGTATTGCACCATAGATCAGCCCCCCACGAAGATGGAATGCCGCACGATGGGCCCCCGGGCGTGGCGAGCTGCGTACCACGTAATTCGTTCTTACACCGTCTTTCCTCTTGCTCTTGGTCTTGGGTAAATGAGGTTCCCCCTCCGCCATGATGGTTTAGGCCGGGTCCGGGTCCCTCCTCCTGTCATCCTGTGTGGGTTTACATGTAGCTTTCGTGATCGATTTTATTTGTACGTGTGATTAATGTTTTTAATTTATTTTCATGTTCCAACTACGATGATTAAAGCCTACCGTCAAGATAATCATTGAATTTAGAAATTCCCTATTCGCACCTTAGCATAGGACTATGGGAGACGTGCGAATCATCCCGGTTAAGTCACCAGATCAATCCGGAAAGCAATAGGTTGTGTCCCCGAGGTACTTTTCTAGACTATAATCTTCTATCTATTATTATCTTATTAAAGCATAATCAAAAGAAGTCATTACATTCACTCTTAAGGCTAGAAATTCTCATATTAATCGGAGGAAATAGAGAAAGATCTATACCGTCGATCGTGGTGGATCCAGATTATAACAGTGCTGATTGGTCAGATACAGTTAAGAGTTGTATTACATATACAACAAATATTCACGTGCATGTGTTAGCTTAACAAATATTCACGTGCATGTGTTAGCTTCCTACTTGGTGTAACATCCAAATATTCACGTGCATGTGTTAGCTTAACAAATAGTCAAGGGCGTAGCCAGCGCGGCCCGAAGCCTCGGGCCGGCCCAGCAGGATTTCAGTCCAACTAGCAAATTGCACTGATTTTTCAGGTTTCTTTTTTCTTTTTCAGCTGTGCTTTTTTGCTAGGCCTCGGGCCATTGTCCGAGAGGTCTGAGGCCCAGCTCCGCCCCTGCAAATAGTCACGTGCATGTGTTAGCTTCCTACTTGGTGTAACATCCAAATATTCACGTCCATGTGTTAGCTTCCTACTGGGTTAGGAACCGGACTCTGATACGTAAACAGGATTCGTGCATGTGTTAGCTTCCTACTTGGTGTAACATCTAAATATTCACTCACGTGCATGTGTTAGCTTCCTACAGGGTTAGGAACCGGACTCTGATATACTACGGTTAAGAAGAGGCATGAACTCACCGATTCTATTACGGAATCTAGACATGTTAGCTTGCGGACAGAATCTAGACATATTAGCTTCCGGAAACCGATCAAAATACTACCCCATCTGATCAGAATCTGGATAAATTTCCCCCTTCTCTCGACTACAAAAGTAGAGGTACAAAATCCAACATAAAACAAACAACAAACACTTCCACCAAAAAGTTACTGCTAGCACATTTCCACCAAAAAGTTACGGCAACTCACAACAAGGGAAATCGATCAAAATACTACCCCATCCGATCAGAATCTGGATAGATTTTCCCCTTCTCTCGACTACAAAAGTAGAGGTATAAAATTCAACATGAAACAAACAACAAACACTTCCACCAAAAAGTTACGGCAACTCACAACAAGCTCTGGTGCAACCAGAAGGAAATTTTTGTAGCAAAAACCGGTGATTTTGCTTTCTTCTGGACCATAGAATTTTACGAAATTCTATTGTAGATATTCTTCCTGTGTATTTTTGATTTCTACAACATGATAGTCATGACATCTTCATTGCTACCGTCCAACTATTTATTTACTTTTCAGTGCATCCTGTCTCCATGTCAGCACATATTCATTGACTCCTGTTTTAAAATGGAAAGAGAATAAAACTATTAGAAATCATGTACTTAGCATATGCTTTTAAACTTTTTTTAAGCAACTGCGCTATGGTCTACAAGAAGCTAAGTGAGTTGACAACAAGAGGACAAACATGGAACATCAAAGTGAAAGTAATGAGAATGTGGTATTCAATCGATTTTGTAACTGACGAACTTTATGAGCCTTGATATGATCGTGATGGATGAATAGGTTCTTCTCTTCAAATGGTGAAACAATTCATGCTACTATTTGGAATAATTTGATAGATACTTATAGACCAAATATCAATGAGAGCTCAATCTATGTGTTCAGCAATTTTAAGGTGCAAGAATCTACCAAATACCGCCCGGTGGACAATCAGCTTAAAATTACTTTTATGCACAATACAAAGGTGAAAGAAGTGAAAGGATCATCAAATAAATTTCAGGATTACTATTTTGAGTTTGCTACCAGAGATACACTGCTTGAACGGCTAAATAAAGATCAGCAATTATCAAGTAAGTCTATAATTATATTTTCGCTTTTTTGAAAGTTGATTTGACTAATATTTGAATTTTGCAGATGTAATTGGATTACTCACCCAGATTAAGCCGCTTGGATCAAGGATGACGAGGAGGAACATCGCAAACCCGCGACCTTCGGATATTCGCGAGATTGAACTAATAATACCGAGTAAGCATGAATGTGCCTTACATTTAATTAAACATTAAGTGATGTATCCCGCTTCTCTACTTGCAGTGATATGGGTGATTCGATGGCGGCCGAGGCCGAGGCGTTCACGATCAGCGCCGTGGTGAAGTAGCAGATAACAGGAAAAGACAAGAGAATATTCGAGAGGGTGCAAGGATAGCAATTGGAAGATAATAGATTGATTCTTGTTCTCTCGATTCTGGATCTGCTAGCGATATTTAAAGGCTAATCACTAATCCGATTTGTATACAAACCGTAATGAATTACATGGAAAGTAATAGGAACTCTGTTGTTTTACAATCGTGTTGCCATATACGCCACAGAGTCTATTCGGATATCGCTCATTGGTTCAGGACGTTGTCCAAAGCAAGAATGATGTGTTTGGATGACTTCGCTTTGATAGGGTCTTCCCAATATGAGTCCACAACATTTCGCCTCGACACACAAACCGTCCTCGAGCTGAAATTGAGATACAACTGCTTGAATTGATCCAAAACTCCCATGTAGCTTCAAGCCGCCAAACCCTCCATTGGACAAGCACTTCCCATACATCACGACGAGACTCGGATTGCGAATTTTTTCTCGAATGGGAATTACCCTACCATGCATAATAGGAGGCGGACAGGAATTGCCAGTGGGGGATCGCCATGGAATTTCTTGAGCAACCCGACATGAAAAACATCATGAATTCGCGCACCTGGTGGCAATTTCTAGCGGTAGGCCACATCACCAATGCGATCAATAATCTAAAATGGACCATAGTACCGTGGAGCGAAGCCGATTGCTTCCGGCAAAGAATAGAAATAGCTTGTCGATGTTGTAAGCGCAACCGCATCCGATCATTAACTTGAAACGTGAGATCCCGATGATGTGCATTGTGCTGATCTTTCATAGTCTGCTGTGCAAGGTGTAACCTCTCCTTTAATTTCCAATAAGAACTCATCTCGATCAACCAAGGATTGATCCACTGCTGCGACTTGAGCTAGCCCAGGCTCATAAGACATTATAGTTGGGGGTTCCCTGCCATAAACCACTCTAAAAGGACTAGTCTTGATCACCCGTTGGAAACTTGTATTATAACAGTACTCGGCCCACGGTAACCACTTTACCCAATCACGTGGACGATCACCTACTAAGCACCGAAGATACATGACAATTATGCGATTAATAACTTCGGTTTGACCATCAGATTGCGGATGAAATGCCGAACTGAAATTGAGTTGAACTCCTGAAAAACAAAAAAGTTCTTTCCAAAAATGGCTTGTAAACGCAGGATCGCGATCACTCACGATGGAAGATGGCAATCCATGGAGTCGAACAATTTCCGCAAAGAAAGTATGAGCAACCGAACTGGCTGTATACGGATGAGATAATGTGATAAAGTGGGCGTACTTTGAAAACCTATCCACAACCGATAAAATGACATATTTCCCTCCGATTTTTGGAAGACCTTCGATAAAATCCATTGATATATCAGACCAAATCTGTCTCGGAATCTCCAAAGGTTGAAGAAGCCCTGCTGGATGCAAATGTTTGGTTTTATTACGTTGACATACTGCACAACTTCGAACCCAATCGGCTACCAATTTGCGATCACCTGCAATGCAGAAATTTGCTCGAAGACGGTGTAATGTCTTCTGTGTTCCTTCATGACCCATACCATGAATGGCTTCGAGTATCTTCTGGACTAATATCGAGAAAATCGATATAATCGCCTCCTGGTGATCATTCCATCAACGACTGCCCAAGGCGGTCCTAACTGACCTGCCGATATCTGTTGCTGTAAGGTGATCAACTCATGGTCCTCCTATAATTCGGTGCGGATATCATCAAACAGTTGAAACTGAGGGACCGAAATTGCGCACACAGTGACCGTCTCTTCCTCCCGTCGTGAGAGAGCATCTGCAACACGATTTTGCTTCCCTGGCCGGTATTCCACACGAAAGTCAAAACCGAACAATTTACTTACCCATTGATGCTGCGGAATTGTGGATAAACGTTGATCCAACAGGAATTTCAAACTATAATGGTCTGTGCGAATTACAAATTGGCGACCCCAAAGATAAGGTCTCCAATGTCTTACTGCCTTGACCAACCCAATAAGCTCGCTTTCATATGCTGCTAACTTGGCATGACGTTGTGCCACCGGGTCGATCAAGAAAGCGATGGGCCGCCGCTCGATGCAAGATCGCCCCAAAACTCGTGGTTTGATGCATCACAGTCAACCATAAAGGGTTGTGAAAAATCGGGCAGTTGTAATACGGGACCAACCGCAAGAGCATGTTTGAGTGTATCGAATGCCTGAGTGGCTTCAAGTGACCAAGAAAATGCCTGTTTCCTCAAGAGCCGAGTGAGTGGTGCGGCAATAATACCATAGTTTTGGATAAATTTTCGGTAATATCCCACCAACCCCAGAAATCCGCGTAAGGCACGCACCGAATGCGGAATAGGCCAATCCATCACCAATTGCACTTTACTGGTATCCATGGCAACCCCCTTTGCCGAGATCACATGGCCTAAGTAGGAGGTGGATTCTTGGCCAAAAAAACACTTGGATTGTTTCAGATGTAGTTGATTGTTGCGCAATAAACGGAGAATCGCCCGCACATGTTTTAGGTGCTCCGACCAAGACCGGCTATAAATCAATATGTCGTAAAAAAAATACCAGCACAAACTTACGGAGATACAGTCGTAGCACCTCATTCATCAATGCTTGAAAGGTGGCTGGCGTATTTGTCAAACCAAACGACATAACGAGGAACTCAAAAAGACCTTCATGTGTACGAAAAGCTGTTTTTTCAATATCTGCTCCATGCATACGAACTTGATGATAACCCGATCGAAGATCCAATTTAGAAAAAAAGTGAGCTCCCTTAAGTTCATCAAGGAGTTCATCGATAACAGGGATTGGAAACTTATCTTTAACAGTCTTCGAGTTGAGCGCTCGGTAGTCGACACAAAACCGCCACAAGTTATCTTGTTTCTTTACTAATAACACTGGAGAGGAATATGCCGAAGTGCTACGGCGAATGATCCCTTGTGTAAGCATTGACTGGCATTGTTGTTCAAGTTCCTCTTTTTGCAGCATCGGGTACCGATATGGGCATACTACTACCGGAGGTGTATCTGGCAATAAATGGATACGGTGATCACATGGGCGAGAGGGTGGCAGTCCTTTCGGCTCCATAAAAAGGGTCCCAAACTCCGTAAGCAAGGTAGCCAGCAGCTCCTTGCCCTCACAACTCTGAACTTGCAGTACTGGCCGTGTGCCTGGTATCCCATGCCATAGTACTTGGTGGTCATTATGCCAGAAAGCCATTGTCAGTAAGTCGAAATCCCACATGATTGGACCAAGCCCTCGAAGCCATTGAACTCCCAGTACCATGTCAAAGCCATCCAATTGAAGATCATAAAAATCAGCCTTGAAGTTTTCATTACAAATATCGATTGAAAGTCCCCGATCACCCCTTTGCTGAAGATTTTTTCGCCGTTGGCCACCAGGACCTTCAATTCGCGCTGGGGATGCAACACGAGATCTAGTTGGTCAACCACCTTATCTCGTATGAAGTTGTGGGTTGATCCTGAGTCAATGAGAGCTATCAATTCAGTTGTGCCCAGTTGAACACGTACTTGCATAGTCCGGCCAGCACAAAAACCCGTGAGGGCATGTAACGAGACATGAGGGTCCTCCTCCGCAGGTGGTTCCTCGGCAACCTCCTGTTCTTCATCCTGAACGACCTCCAGACAGTATACACAACGATGTCCCCTCATGAATTTCTCATCACAATTAAAACACAATCCTTTCTCACGCCGTTCGGCCATCTCGGCTGCTATTAAGCGGCGAAATTGCCGTCCGCCCATGCCAGGTGTTCCCGACCCGCCTCCAGCTAGAGGCGCCGGTGGTGGCGCCCCTTGACCGGTCCCATTGACTCCCTTTGCTTGCTGATTCGTACGCGACCAGGAACGTTGAGTCGATGATGCTGCAACCGCCGCCCTTTGCTCATATGCTCTTGCGAAGCTCATCGCGACCTGTAAGTCAGGTAAGTTCTGCAATTCGACGTCAATGCGCAAAAGCTCAGTCAACCCGGAGGTAAAAAGCTGCACTTGTTGCTCGCTTGACAGTGGTCCCGCACGACAGAGTAATGCCAAAAACCGTTCTTGGTAATCGGCGACAGTACTCGTCATTCGCAACCTTGCTATCTCCCTAAGAGGGTTGGAACGGATTGGAGGACCGAAACGAAGATTGCACCGTTCTTTAAAACGAGGCCAATGTGGCGTGCCTTCGTCTCTTTCCAATTGAATGTACCAGTGTTGTGCCGCTCCTACCATGTGATATGCCGCTAGCCAAACTTTGTATCCTTCCTCGGTGCGCTGCCCCCAAAAAAAAACTGCCCGCAGCGATTCAACCACCCGAGAGGATCATCTTTGCCGTCATAGGTTGGGAAGTCAAGTTTGTGATAAACGTGGAACTCCCGCCGTGTCCGCGAGGTGAGGAACTGCTGCTGATATTTGTGGAGCAGCTATCCTCGATGGCTGATATGGTAGTGTAGAGGCTGCGTTTGTAGTCGTACCATATGGGAACTGCATTGGATGGTTGCTTGAGGACGGCGCGAAGATGGGTCCGTCAGCAATGCCCTGCCGGATGCCCTGTGTATCGGCGGAGCCGCCAGATGCCAGCCAGCGCTGGTCGCAAAGAAACAATTCGGACGCGGGTTGCTTTTTCCACTACCGTGAGGCGAGACGACATCCCCATCTGGCGATTCATACCATCGAGTCGCACTGTGATCATCTGGAGAGATTGGAAGAGCTGTGCCATGGTTACTTCCTCCGCTTCTTCGGATGCCGGCATTGTCTCCACCTTAGATGGCTCTGATACCAAATGATGTATCCTGCTTCTACTGCGTAAGTGATATGGGTGATTCGATGGCAGCCGAGGCCGAGGCGTTCGACGATCAGGCGCCATGGTGAAGTAGCAGGATAACAGGGGAAAAGACAAGAGAATATTCAGAGGGTGCAAGGATAGCAACTGGAAGATAATAGATTGATTCTTGTTCTCTCGATTATAGGACTGCTAGCAATATTTAAAGGCTAATCGGCTAATCCGATTTGTATACAAACCGTAATGTATTACATACTTAGAAAGTAATAGGAACTCTGTTGCTTTTACAATCGTGTTGCCATATCGCCATGAGTCTATTCGGATATCGTCGCTGGTTCCAGGACGTTGTCCAAAGCAGCGGTGATGTGTTTGGATGACTTCGTCTTTGATAGGGTCTTCCCAATATGAGTCCACAACATTAAGCACTATGTTTATACATTCCTGTTAACATTTAAATATTATAAAATGAAATCTTCAGAGGTGCTAAAATCAGAGTAACATTATGGGGACAATTAGCTCATTGTTTAAGTGAAGATGTAATGGGCAATCAAACAGTTGTGGTTGTAACATCAGCAATAGTGGAAGAATTCAATGGTAAGTCCAATAATATTACGAGTTATTATGGTCTTTCCAACTGCACTTATCTAATAGATACATGTAGATTAAATAGGTATTTCTCTAAAGTCAACAAGCGCCACAAAACTATATAAAGATATAGATATACCAGAAACCTGGAAGCTTATTGACAAGTATGTATTGTTCTATTCTTATTTATCGAACAACAAACTACAACTCCTTTTTATTCAGCAATGCCAAATAATTATTTTTTGTGTTGACTCTATAAAATTTATAGGCACTCAACCAAAGAAACTGTACCAAGAATGATGGAGGTAGATAAAAGTACTCAAGGGACACTGCAAGAACAAATGTTTTACAACAGGAGAACATTACGTGACATTACTGAAATGAGGCAAGACAACCCAGCAAATCAGGTAACGCATCAAGAGTTCTTCTCAGATATAATATCATTGCCTTTATAGACTTGACATTTGATCTTTCAGATTATTTCTCAAGTAAAATAATCCTCCAAGATCTACAAATCAATCAGACATCTTTATGTGATTAAATATTTTTATTTTAAATGCTAACATCCATTTTTTTACAAATTTGTAGGATTTCGTGTTCACATCAAAAGCTACGATAGATCAGGTACAAGAAGATGCTAAATGGTGGTACACATAGTGTGTTCACGCTGACAACTCTGTAAAATTTCATCTTACACATGGTTATTAAATGTTAAAACAACAATCTTTGCGCAAATCAGTTGTTCAAAAAAAGAGACAACGGTGTAATTTATTAAGTTTGGATGTAAATCAATGCGCAACATATTTACATGTCAAGATATTACACAGATTATCTGACAAATGCTGTTCTTTCCAGAGAAAACTATGTTGTACTGACCAGTGTTGATAGAGATGACTTACCTGATAGTGGAAGTGACCATTTTGCTCAGACAGTGAGATTACATTTGTGAAAGTACTGTTGCTGAAGATATCTGAACTTCCTGATCAGGAGCACAAACCTGTGATAATGGTGGAATGCTTAATGTCAGATTTTCGAGGTGATCTGGAGGCGGTTTCATCTTTGGCAAATTCTGGTCTAGATGTGTTTTCGCACAGCATAGAAACTGTGAGGAGTCCCACACCCAAAAATTAAGAAACAATGGCCTTTAATTTGATGTTGTTCCAAAAGAAGGTTTAACAAAGCGAAAACCAGAGATGCAATTGAAGATCAGTAAATTGGAAAGAGAGAGAAAAAATAAACCTTACCAGTACATCTTCAACCATAAGGCAACGACCAGTTTCTTAAAAAAACGGCAACGACCTACGCATCAAATACAGATCGGCAGTGCAGCGATGATATGAAATCAAATACATTCAAATTGTCAAGATCTAACCGATACAACCAAACAAACATAGATCTAATTGATACAACCAAACAAACATAGAATACAATATTAAGAGCTCATATAAAGTACTAACAAAGGCTCCTGATGCGTGTGCACATCGATAGATGACACAAGAGTGCACTGCCCACAAGCCACAAGAACACCATGAAGTCATCAGTCATGAACACCATGCAATTGTCCGCCTTGACGCCAGCCTGCAGCGGTCCCGCATGGCCACCGTCGCATAGCCGCGCCGGCACCGCCCGAAGCCGGCGGCTCGCACCGCGCCCCGCCCAAGCGCCGCCACCGGCTTGAAGCCGGCCGCCCGCACAGCGCCCCCGCGCGGCCCCCGCACCGCGCCGCCACCGTCTTGAAGCCGGCCGCCCGCACAGCGCCCCGCGCGGGCTCGCTGCAAGGGTCAGTGATCTGAGGAAATGTGAAGTCGACCTGCGCCGCTGCGCGACGCAGCCCCACGCGCCGCCGCCGCAGCTCTCGGCGGCTGCCTGTAGTAGCGCTATTACCATGGATGCCAACTGAGTGAGGGAGAGAGAGAGAGTATGGGGAATAATAGATAGCTCTAGAACGGAGGGGATACATTAGAAATAGGTAGCTGTTTTCCCATTTTTCCTATTACATTTCTACAATCCAAACAACATATTATGCTCAATTGTTATTTTATAAATCAAAACTTCAAATTAAACTATATTTCCTCGATATATACTTTGGCTAATATATTTTGTTAACATTACCACTTATGTATTTGACTACAAGATTTCTTTATGATTTAAAATGTTAAAAATAGCTAACAAACCAAAACAAAAATGTGATAACTTTTTATTAGAAAAAACAAAAAATATGAAAATAAAATTAAATTTGATAGGAATGCAATTTTAAAACATGAGTTCAAAAATAAGATAAAAATGTGTGAATTACATTACGGATGTAACTTGGGAGAAAAAATTATGCAAAAAAAAAACACATAGCAAATGCAAAATATTTAGAGTGCCATTTACCCAATTTTGCCTATGAAACTAAATGTTCATCGATTGTGACCTAAATACTGAATTTTATCGTGACCTCATGGTGCATCGGTGTATCGTAAGGTACTTTAATACCATGTAAACTAATAAGATAATTTGTTGTACACATAATCAAATTATTACTTGAAATTAAATAAATGGATATGTATATGCATATATTTTGAAAAATAGAAACTAATATAGGAATAATAGAGGCATGCAACTACATGATCTATACATGATGAAGACCGGTTAGTTTCAAGAAGCCCAACAACTTATTACGCTCAATCATTTTATTCCAACAAAGCTCATAATTAACTTACGTTCCTCAATTTGTATTTTCCTTAAAGCTTCTATTGTCATTTGCAATGTTTATGATGTTTTAAAATCTAAAAAACTACAAGATAATTAAATATATTATTAAGTATCTAGGTTATATCATTTGATAATATAAACTTTTAAACAAATCTAGCCACACAATCTAAAAACCTACCAAATAAGAAAATATATTATCAATGACCTAAGTTATATCATTTGATACTATAAACTTTGAAAAAAAATCTAGCCATGTAATCTAAAAAGCCTAAAAGACAAGTAGATATATTATCAAACAACTAAGTTATTTCATTTGATACTATAAACTTTGAAACAAATCTAGTCACACAATCAAAAACTCCACAAATAAAAAAAACATATTATCAATTATCTAAGTTATATCATTTGATACTATAAACTTTGAAACAAATCTAACCATGCAATCTAAAAAGCATACAAGAAAAGTAAATACATTACCAAACAACTAAGTTATATCATTTGATACTATAAACTTTGAAACAAATCTAGCCGCGCAAATGCGAATATATTTTATCAATCATCTAAGTTATATCATTTCATACTATAAACTTTGAAACAAATCTAGCCGTCAAGTAGATATATTATCAAACAACTAAGTTATATCATTTGATAATATAAACTTTGCAAAAAAAGCCTAACTGCGCAAATGCGCGGGCCACCATGCTAGTTATGTCTATTTTGAAGAATTCTTCCGTTAACACAAACATTTTGCATGAGATTCTAACAACTTACGTAGATTAGTACTCCCTCCTATTCACAAAACAATTAAACAAATCGTTTTGGAATGCAAACTTCGGAAACTTTGGTTATTGATGTATTTTTATATATTTAGATTAGATACATAGAAATCATATGTATATAATTTTATTGGGTTTTATAAATATATTATAATAGTAATTAGTGATCAAAGTTGTATTTTGGAGAATGTGTCGATGTCTAAAAGAATTTTTATTATTATTTAATTTTTTTAAAATTTTATTTTAAAGTTAACCTTCTGCGCACTTTATTTCCAATTCGACCCTTTTAGTCACGCCACCACCCGTGGCGTGATAAGATATTTGGTCACGCTATAACCAATGGCGTGACAAAAAGTGCTATTTTAAGGATTTATCCCGACACGTGACAAGATTGTTTTGTCACGTCACGGGTGGTGGCGTGACCAAAGAGGCCAGAATTAGAAATAAAGTGCGCGGGAGGTTAACTTTAAAATAAAATTTTAAAAAAGGTTAAATAAAAAAAAAGTTCTGTCTAAAATGACTTATTTTTGTAAAGCAGAGGGAGTACTACTATAGCATGTGGAAAGCTTGAACGACTCGAGGCAATCAGCTTGCTCAATCCAATAGACAAGATTATCAGCCAGGACAGGTACAAGAACAACTATTGGGGGAGCTTTTTTACGGTACACTCAGCTTAATACAGGGCCGTCCATTCTGTTTGATCCAATTATTCATATTAGTTAGGATTTAGTTATACTGTACATGAGTATTAGAATCCTCATAAGGTAGAATTGTAATTACACATGTGGGGATCACATGCTATAAGAGTAATATTTTCAACCCTGGTTAGAAAATTCTAAATACAAAGAAAAGTCTATAATACCCTCACAAAAAATTGTAAATACAAAGAAAATTCTATTATACCCTTAACAAATCAATAACCATATTTAATTTTTACTACTACCATATACTACTAGTAGAATGTACCATAAAATTTCTCGTGTCGCAAACCGTCGGACAAGATCCACAACCACAACACAGAGAAAACGAATTCCATGTGAAGATGATGCTGGTAGTGCGGGCAGCGTAATTTTCAGACCATGTGGTCCTAACTCCTAATCTTCATCTTCTGAAGAAAGGAAGCCTTTTATTTTCTAGGAAGAAGTCCATTCTACCCCCTCAAGTATCGACGCATGACACCTAACCCCGAACAAAAAAATCGGCCATTTGACACCCCGGTTGCAAAACTGCACAACCTACCCCTAAGGTCGCTTTTGCGGTGGTTTTGAGCACGCGTCTGGTCAACCTTTTCCGCCACGAGGTCAGCTTGTGTCATCGGTGGTTGCACTTGTGGCGATTTGGTGGTGTTGATGTGGCACGGAGGTGGAAGAGAGAGGGACAGAGAGGAAGAATGAGTTGGCTTCAAGAATGATGGCAAGCAAATGTGAACAATGAAAGCAATGTGAGTCGAGAGCGGATGAGGGCAAAAATGGATTCCGGGGATGAGGTGTTTTTTGGGTGGTGGCGATTTGGTGGAGAAGCACTGCAAGCGGCAGAAGTGAGCTCTCAAGTGCGTGAGGACACCGTCGCGAGGACCTCGGTGGTTCAATGACACTCTTAGGAAACAAGGAGGAGCACGAGGATCTGCAGCACAAGGAACACAGAGAGCACCTTGGAGCGGTCGAAGGAAGACCGGAGTGGTGGCGCGACGAGGGCAAAATGACGAGGAAGAAGAAGGATGGTGGCGAGGCATCTCGGCGGAGAGATAGGGAGAAGGGAGGGAACAAGAGAGAGGTCCAGGACACCAGATGACGACTCAAGACGGCAAGAACCTCACCGGAGATGGAGATCGGGATGGTGGTGGCGAGGCCACTTTGGGGAAGAATGGCGCTTGGTGGCTCGGTGGCGCTGGGAGAGAAAAAGGATGCGGTGGGCCCACGAATGGGCGCGAGGAGCCCCGAACCACGTGGAGGCGAGCGCAGGTGGGAGGGGCCGAGTAGAGGCTAGCAGGCTGGCAACGGCATGCGGTGGCGCCATGAGGGAGGCGGCGCCTGGGGAGGGAGAGAGGCCGAGCTGGGCTGAGGAGGCGCAGGCGTGTGCGCCGCCACGCTTGGAGGGTCCGGAGCTGGGCCCCGGGGAGGGAGAGAAGCCGACCTAGGCCAAGGAGGCGCGGGCATGGTGGAGGGGATGACCAAGCAAGTGGTGGAGAAGATGAAGGGGCAGCTCGTCGGGTGAAAGAGGGGTAGAAGCTGAGTGATAACCACGTTGGTACCGAGTCGTGACCACCGCAAAACCGGGCCGTTCGGATGCCACGTGCGCAAAACCACCGCCCGAAACAGCCTTAGGGGGTAGGTTGTCTGGTTTTTGCAACTTCGGGGTGTCAAATGGCCGATTTTTTTGTTCAGGGGGTTAGGTGTCCGCACGTCGATATTTGAGAGGGTAGAATGGACTTCTTCCTATTTTCTACTACTACGTCTGTAAAGCATTGTCTTGGCGTCCCATCGAAATGGAAATGTAGCGTTTGTCAGTATACTAGTCCTTACATACATACCGCAATCCAAATTCACTCGTGCTTTCAGGGTGAACCTTGCTGAATGTTGGCCACCTCTAATCAACCGAACCTCTCATCTGAAGTTGATCGACAGCTAGCCGGTTACAGATACAACAACAACAAAAAAAAAAGAGCGCAAATGTACAGGCCGGACGGGCCGGCAGCTGGGTCGGCTCTACAGAAGAACCCGCCATGCATGTCAGGCAGATGGACATTTTTCTTGGGTCAGGTCTAATTGCAATTCAAGGCGTATATAGGCGATACGACATGTAAAGAAATGGGTGCAAGAAAAGGCAACAGTTCTGCATAATCTGTCAGGTGACCAAGAATTATTTATACGTTGTCCAACATTCCCAACATAAACTCTGGTTTTGCAAAAGAACAAAAATGGAAGTCAAGAACGGAGCGCGGTAATGCAGAGAAGTGTTACTAGTGCGGTGATGCCTCGCGGCTTCGTGCCGAGCGAGCCCCCGGCCCGCCTGCTGGCCGCGGCATGGCGAACTCCAAGCAATCGAGCACACGAAGTACGCGTCGCGCGCCAGGCCGCCACCACGATGACGTACAGTTGGGGCGCTGCCTCTGGTCGAGCCTGCACGGCAGGATGAGCTCGCGGAAGCTTTGCAGCGCGGCGAATGCAGGACACCGCGCCGCGCGCACCAGACACCCCATTCCTGATCGCTTGCCGCTTGGTAAGATCTGGAGAGAGCTGAACCTTGGTCATCAGTAGATTTTCCGTTACGTACATGGTACATCGATTCATTTCGATTGCCAGTGGAAGTGTTGAACTGCAAAGCTGCTCCCGAAGGACACTAGAAGCAGAGTTTCACGGAAAGTAGTACTCTTCCAGGTGCAGCATTTATGCGTTCAACCAGGCGGCAATCAGACTCCAGCAAACTGTCTCTGCCTCTCTGGTCGACCCTCACTCTGCTGATACACGTACAGCAGTATTGATGGTCATAGCGACGAAAAACAAATAACCAAACCATATTTGCAACACACAGGACAGCAAAAGAAAGTGCAGGTAAAGAAAGTTTGATCCATCCGACAAAAATCATGCAGCATTCTCAGGTATTAACATACTCAACATAAAATGCTTGAGCACTAGGATTCACAGCATCATACCCCTTTAGCGCTCTTTTTTAAGTAACAGTTACGCAGCTGTTGCTAATTCAGACAAGATGAACTTGCACATTGATGTACAGAGTA
This sequence comes from Phyllostachys edulis, assembly GCA_036346405.1. Lineage (NCBI taxonomy): Eukaryota > Viridiplantae > Streptophyta > Magnoliopsida > Poales > Poaceae > Phyllostachys > Phyllostachys edulis. The sequence goes on along the minus strand of CM070553.1, from coordinate 25,812,291 downwards.
ACATCGCATGCAACAGCATTCAGCAAACTTTTCTGCATAAGGACAGTACAATCCAAAGCGAAAATTAACGTAGGGTTAGCAGCTTGACGTGGATACTGTTATAAGTATTGTGTGTATATTCAAGAGGGTCCAATAGACAATATATATAGGGATGTGCAAGAGTGTTTTCATATACAGATAAGAAAATACAAAAGAGAAGAGTTCTATTCTAACACCTCCCTCAAACTCATGGTGGATCACACACACTGAGCTTGGAGAGAAAATACAAATGTTGTGCCCTAGTCTATGGCTTCGTGAAGAAGTCAGCAACATGTAACTTTGATGGTACAAACTGTAAAGCAAGTACTCCTTCTGCACATATGAGCGAGTGTATGAAGCATCCACACCAATATGCTTGGTGAGCTCATGCTTCACTGGGTCCCAGACAATACTGATAGCACATGTACTGTCAGACAAAAGAGTCGTAGATCCCATCACAGGCACTCCAAAATCTGCAAGTAGCCACCCCAACCAAGTAACCCCTGTTTTCACTGCTGACATAGCTCTCAACTCGTGCTCAGACTCGAACGGAAACTACTGATGCGCTTTTTAGTCTTCTAGGCAATCAGGGATGAGCCAAGAAAAACACAGTAAGTAGAAAGAGAACGACGATCAGAAGGATCACTAGCCTGTGTCGCATCGAGTACGCTGAAGTCAGAGTGAGGTAGAGCTAGGGAAAAACAAACGATGAGAGATAGTCCCACGCAAGTAGCGAAGAACACGAAGAAGATGGCTGTAGTGAAGATGGGTAGGACAAACAACGAACTGACTTAAGATATGAACAACATAAACAATATCAGGACGAGTGCTCACAAGATACACCAAACTCTCAACAAGATAGCGATACCGAGTAGGATCCTCAAGAAGATCACCATCAGTGGCACGAAACTGTAGTGATAACTCCATGGGAGTCTCAAGAAGACGAAAGTGTCACCGACTGCACCGATTAAGAAGATCCTAGACATACTTCTGCTGAGAGAGGTAGTAGCCCATAGGCATGGAAGAGACCTCAATCCCAAGGAAGTACGTAAGAGAACCAAGATCAGTCATCAAAAACTGCTCACTGATATGCTTCTTCACATACGTGATGAATAAGGAATCATCACCAGTGATGAGTATATCATCAACATACAGAAGAAGCAGGGTCCTACCCCGAGATGAGACATGGACAAAAAGAGCAGGATCATGAGAACTGACAGTGAAAACGACAACAGTAATCATTGAGGTAAAACACTCAAACCAGGCACGAGAAGCCTGTTTGAGGCCATAAAGAGCACGACGAAGACGACAGACATGCCCATCGTGAACAAAATACCGAGGTGGTGGCTGCATGTAGACCTCCTCATGAAAAACACCATTAAGAAAGACATTCTTAACATCGAGCTGAGAGATAGACCACCGGCGAACCGAAGCAACCGCAACAAGAGTGCGAACAGTGGTCATATGGTCAACAGGGGCAAAAGTCTCATCGTAGTCACGACCGTACTCCTGCTGAAAGCCGTGTGCCACAAGGCGAGCCTTGTAGCGCTCGATCGTACCATTAGACCGGGTCTTAATCTTGTACACCCACTTGCACGTGATTGGACGAGCATGCACAGGTGTTGGTACAATATCCCAAGTCTTCGTACATCAAAGTGCATCAAGCTCCTCTGCCATAGCGAGCTTCCACTCAGAATGTGGAGCAACATCACAATAAGAACTAGGCTCAGTGACAGAGAGAGCATGAGCTATCGGAGCAAATCCAAAATGAGCAGGAGGTCGAAGGGATGTCCGATCACGAAGGACGTAACGAGGAGCACCATCAGAAGAATCAGATGTGGGTGTCGGCAAGATACCAGGAGAGGAGACTGGTGAAGGACAAGGACGCCTAGAGTAGTGAATTCCAGAAAAACGAGACGGTGGTGTTGCAGAAACAAGAGGCGGTGCTGCAGGAGGCAGCATCGGAGGCGGAGGTATAGAAGAAACCACTGGAGACATATTAGGGGAAGACTGTGATAGTGGAGAAATTGGGAAAGAGTCAGAAAGAGACAACCATAAAATCGACTCAACGGTGGAAACAGGAGGGACCGAATCTCGATAGAAGAAAGGTCGGGATTCATCAAAGACAACGTCTCGTGAAATCCTGATCCGTCGAGCAGAAGGATCCCAGCAACGATAACCCTTATGCTCAGAACTATAACCAAGAAACACGCACTCAACTGACTGGGCTGATAGTTTAGTGCGTTCACGCGGCTGCAGCAGAACAAAATAAGTACAACAAAAAAATGAAGGTGAGTGTACTGGGGGCTCGAGAGTAGAGACGCTCTATAGGACTAACACCCTTAAGAGCAGTGGAAGGCTGCATATTGATGACATATGCAGCCGTAGAAATAGCCTTAGCTCAGAACTGTGGTGGAACGTGAGAGGCAAGGAGAAGAGTGCGGACAGTCTTAATCAGATGACGATGTTTGCGCTTACCAACCCCATTCTGAGCATGAGCACCAGGACAAAAAGACTGATAAAGGGTGCCCTACTTAGAAAGAAACTGTCTAAAAGCGCCAGAACAGTACTCGCCAGTAGAATCACAGCGAAAAGTACGAATGAGAGAATCAAACTGAGTACGAACCATCGTTGCAAAGCTACGATAGATCGCAAGAATATGACCACGATTAGACATAGAGAAAAACCATGTGAAACGGGAATAATCATTAATGAAGATCACATAAAGGTTATGCCCTCCTTTAGAGATAATAGGTGCAGGTCCCCATACATCTGAATGAACTAAGTCAAAAAGACGAGAAGACAAGGACTCACTAGAATGATAAGGAAGCTGTAGCTGCTTGCCCAGTTTACAACCCTGACAAAACATAGCCGTGTCAACAGTAACATGTCCAAGAACACCCTGACAAACTAATGAAGAAAAACAGGACCCACACAAGTGACCTAAACGGCAATGCCACTGCTAAAAAATGCCAGAGGTGGTGGCAGCAGTGTCGGTGGAAGAAGACGTAGAGGTGACAAGAGCAACTGAAGTAGACGGAAGGTGGAGGCGATCAAGGATGTAGAGACCATGACGATCTCTACGACGTCGGCTAGTCCCAAGTACCGTCCCTGTCTGTCAACCCTGGATGAAACAGGTGTGAGAGTCAAAACCAACCCTACAGCCGAGATCGGTGAGCTGACCCACCAAGAGAAGCTACATAGTAAGTTGGGGAACATGGGAAATAGCTGGATCAGAAAAGTCAGTGGATAAAAGATTGCCCTAACAACCGATGCATGAGGAGTACCGCCACCGTCTCGAACAGAGATAGGAAAACAGAGGTTCTATCAAGTGAGAGATGTGGAGTCCTGTCATGTGGAAAGAGACACTGAATCCGTAACCCAAGAAGTACTTGGGGGAGACATCTGAGCTAGATCGCGTAACTCGGCTGAGCCGTGAGAGAGCTATCAAGTAGAGCTCGATGTAATCAAGGAATGTAGTCATCTCGCCGAGAAGGTCTCGACGTCTTTGTTCTGTCCTCCTATCAAGGAAGGGCCTCCCTGCCCCCCTTGGTGCGTCCAACCCCACACGCCTTGTTCTACTTTTTTTTGCACCGCATAACGCTGATAGTCGTGCCCGAAGTTCTTGCAATAATTGCATTGAACCCTAGTGGGTGCAAAAACAGGAGCGGAAACAGACACCTGAGGATGGACTGTAGTCGAAGCAGGAACCGTTGGTGCAGTCGAAGAAGAAGGGGTAGCAAGCACAGCCGGAACAAATTGTACTGCTAACCCGCGGTGAAGCTCCTCAGCACGAAGCATCGAAAGAGCCTCGGTGACTATCGGTCATAGTGAGCGGCTCAGCAGTTGAGCCCTGACAGGTTCAAACTCTGGGCGAAGACGACAGACAAAATCATAAAGGCGAAGGCGATCACGATTTGCCTTCTGCACTTTATGACACTCTTGGCAGAGCGGAGAAGCCAACTCATCCAGCTGGCGCCAGAGACTGGCTAGGGATCGGAAGAAGTCATCGACGGAGGAGTCCTCCTGGCGAAGCGTCTCCAACTCACGCTGAAGCGAAAAGAACTGAGCATCGCTGCTCTACTGGTATCGTTCACGCAAGTACTCCCAGATCTGACGAGTAGCACGGAGACCAACAATGTTTGACTAGATGGAGTTGTCAACGCTGACCACCAGGATGGCTCGAACACAGGCCTCATCAGCACACCAGCGCTCAAAAGCGTCTATGGCATACTGAAAGGCCTCATCAAGAACGGCGCCTCTGCCTCCTTCTTGACGGCCTCATCTTCAGAGGAGATGCGTATAGGTCAGTCGGGAGGAGGCCGAACCGGCGACGGCGACAAGGCTCGGCACCAAAGACATGTTCCCGAGAGGCGGAGACCATCGAGCGTGATCTCCATGAGTGAAGACCAAAACCTGTAGTTCATCCCATTAAGCTTTGTTCCTAAGAAAGAGATCGCAATGATGGAATGGGTTACTCCAGAGATCAATGCCGGGACGGCTGGCAAGTTAGATCAACGTACTATTTATTTTGTTTTTTTTCCAGCTGACTCACACACTAAAATCGGCCCAAATGCCAAACGGCCCAACGCAAGAGGCAGAGCATGCGCACGGGGTGAACTAGGTTCCCCGCAAGGCGGTGGCGGCAGCCAGTGGGCGGCATGGATTCGGCGGCATGCTCCGTGAGATCCGGCGACGACAAAGGCGACTACCGGCGAAGTCTCAAGCGGTGGTGTGGCTGGCGGAAGTCCCAAGTGGTGGCATCGGGTCGGGTCCTCAGCGGCGTCGTCGGCTCCAAGCGGTGGTGTCGAGTCGGGTCCTCGACGGCGTCGGCTCAAGCAGCAGGCGCGGTCGAGGCATCGTCGTCCTCGGCGGCGGCGCGGCTTCAAGCGGCAACGGCAATGGGTAGCCGGCGACGAGTAGCTGGCTTCTTCTCGGTGGAGGACCAAGTGGCAATGGTGGGTTGTTGCAACGGCGGCTTCCTCGACGGGAGAAGAAGGCGGGGGTGGTCGCCGGGCTAGATGCGATGCAACAAGGCCCGAAGTTGATGCATGACGCCATCGTCGGCAAGCGATGGCAATGAAAGCTAGGTTAGAGTCGATGCTCTGATACCATGTTATGAATGTTGTGTGTATATTCAAGAGGGCCCAAATGAGCAATATATATAGGATGTACAAAGAGAATTTTCATATACATACAAGAAAATACAAAAGAGAAGAGTTCTATTCTAACAGATACATACAAGAAAATTATCCATGCTACCACATCTGATAAAGATAAGGGCTTCCTCGAAGAGACAACCAACAGGCTCAACAATGGCTTGCCTAGCAATTCCAGCGTCGAGAAAGAATGCACGGCTTCCCTTCATGTTTGGTTGGAACGTTCATTCAGGTCCTTGCCGAGAGATGCTCAAGATAAAAAGGGCATACATTAATAAATACTTGCAGCATGCCTGAGGTAGGTTCAGGCTGGAGTAAAATAGGCAGCCAGTAAACTTCTGTTCCATTTCTGACGTTACGGAGTACTTCCGAGCTGCATCTCCTGAGAATATAATAACATCCTGAAATACAGAAAAAAATATTTCAGCAAAATGCTAGAAATACAATTTTTACAAAGAGGTGACGGGCTTTCACACTTATAATGTTGATTGCAAAAAAAAAACATATTAAACATATCGATTGCTTAATGCTTACAAACATCTGATGGAATTAAACCATTGTCGACCATATGAAATCAAACAGACAAAATGAAAACATAATATCTACCCAATCCTGCTTTTCATAGAGCCTTGTAATTGTATCAAGTGGTCGTTCACTAGTTAACAATTTAGCGCACAAAGTGGTGTACCAACCAGAGACTATTTTAGGGGGCTCCAAAAACCTCTATATCCTAAAAATAATTAGTGAATCCTACATTCAGGTGGGCCCATACATCTACAAAACTGAACATCTTTCTCCCCTAAAACCACAATTGCCTTCCACTAGCCTAGCCTGAACCCTCTTTGATATTTTCTCCATTTCTTAATTGCGTAATTCCAAAAACTAGTAATGGAACGGATGATCCTTAATGGATCGCACAGTACAACTCTTTTATCAGAATGGGTAAAACAGCTGAAAAGTACAGGTTGGGGCACATAATTCACAACCCCCCGGGCATAACTCTGCAGCAAGAGATTAGGCAAAATAAAGAAGGTTGGTCAGCTAGATCTGTTTGCTTCTAGATGCATAGATGAACAATAGCGCATGAACCATGCACTCTTGTTTCTGGATCTCAACCTGGTCGAGTCACTCAGATGCTCAGAAGTCAGAACTCGAAATAACAGTTGAAACCGCATAAGCACCACAGGCAATTTAATATATGTTCCATGTATCATCAGTTCATCGCCGATGACCGATGTAAACTTTATTTTACAACGTTGCAAAAGATGACCAAAGTCATTTGCTTAATGATTTGACAAACTATTAGTTGAAATAAACATGAGCAATTTATTATGCATCATTCATATATTCTTTTCAGTGAAGTTTAGACCAAGGTTATTGCGTTTATTGCAAAAAAGAATACTTTCAATTACAGAACATTTTTTTTCAAGAAATATGGGTGATGCTTTGATCATTAGTCACTGCAGGGTTGGGAATTCAGGAGCCTGTCCTGTTGTATTTTGAGGGCTATTTGGTAATTTCTCAATTAGAGAAAGAAAGAAATAGAAAGGAAAAGAAAGAAAGAAATAGAAAGGAAAAGAACATAGACTGTGGGGCCCACCTGTCATTGAGCTAGGGGAGGGATAAGGTTGGAGACTATGTCTCCAATCCTAAGTGAGCGAGGCGTTCGTCTTTGGGGCTTCGGCCTAGCAGCAGCGTGAGCAAAGTGGGCAGCTCGGGTGCGATGTGCGTCGACCGTTGGAGCGGCAACTTGGCCTCCTCCTCCTCTTCGCCCTCTCCGTAAGGTAGCTGGTCTCCTCTCCTTTCTTCACCCCAAAATACAGTGAGCTCCCCCCCCCCTTTGTGGGTTTTCTTCTCCTCCGGATTTGGCTTCGGTTTTGGGACTTTGGAGCTCCTACGCCGCTGTGGTTAACCCGGTGCTGTTGGTGGTGAGGTCCGGACCTTCCTCCTTGCGCATCTCGCTGGTTCCTTTCTTGCGCCCTCTCCTCTGTTGGGTGTGTTGTGAGAGGACTTGGCGCTTGTGCAATTGGAGCTTGGGTTCTAGTTGGCTCTAGCTTGATCTTGGTGTGGAAGAAGGATTCGGTTTTGGTAATTGGTGCTCCGTGGGTGCATTCGGCCGGTGCATCTTGGTTAGCTCTTGTGCAACATTTCTCTGTACCTTGACTTCGAAATTTTGGTGTGTCCCGAATTGTGGATTGGCATTGTATCTCCGACGACCTCGTCCATTCAACGCGGCACAACGGGGCAATTGGTTTTCTGAGTCAGCGCATTCGGCGTGCCTTGCCCGGTTTTCTACTTGGTGGCTTTGAGTGCCATCTGCATCATGAGTATTGTTGTTGTTTAATTTTGCATTACTTTGCTAAGTGGGCCGTGCTAGTTGGGTTACTTTTGTACTGTTGTCTAGCACTGGGAGACTTTGCATAGTGATGTTGTGGGTTTGGTACTTGCTCGATGATGAATTGATGTCAATGTGAGAAAATTGATATATTGTGTAGTTGGTTCAATTTACATGTTGACAGTGCACTATCAATTGATGATTACTTTAAGTGAATGATTAGACAAGCAAGATTTTATTTAAAGCTCAAGGCCTAATTTATTTCAAAGTTATTGTCATATTCAATTTGTGATTAACTTTTTGACACAAGTGTCGTGAGAGCCAAGATTGCCTCTTGTGCAGCTCAACATCTGATAGCAATAAACAAACATTTAAATCTGCGCATTATACTGATTTTACTTGTTTTCAAGCCCTATCTTTCAAGCACATTATCATGTTTAATTGACATGAAGAGATTACATGTTTATATGTTTTTTTCATTTATATGCTGCTAGAAATATGATTTAATTATCTTAATATATGCTGAAATTATTTCTGAATATTTGCTAAAACCGCTAATTTTACAACCTGTCCAACATTCCTTTAGGATAAGATGTGCAGTAAGGAATTTCCAGAGCTCATAATGTTCGTGGAAGATAGGATACAGAATTGAGTTCCATTGTACAACCAATCAGGCAATGTACTCAAGATCATATAAATTGTAAACTGAATCAGGAAGCTGGGTATATACCACTAGGTAGAATAGCAAAAGCCAGGAATATAATTAGCAGTCACAAAACAACAGTGGTTTAATTCAATGAATGGTTTGTGATTTCTTAGAATATTTAACTCATGTTGTTTACTACAATGCGTGTTGATAGTGGTGAGTTGTTGATGATAGTGTCACAATTATGTGAGAATAAGGTTGGGGCAATCGCTAGAAGGAAGCGACCAAACCTTGACATAGTGGATAGCAATTGCAGAAAATAACTAGACAAACATTAGATTGAGTGTAATGTGAAATTTACTGATAGAACTTCCGATCTATACTAGAAGATCAAAACGAAAAGAAACAAGGTCTCATATGTGGTAATTGCAACACCCGAAGGATCTGTAAACGAGGAAGCATACCAGATGAAGATGCCATTGAGCTTTGTAGACTTGATCTGAAGCAGTAGATGAACATGTGCTCAATCTACCTAGGTTAGGTCTTTCCCAGCAAGATCTTCATCAACATCACCAGTGACATCCTCATCAATGGTAATTTCATTTCTAACTTCTTGTTCTTTATCTTTCCTAGTCTTCCTCTTAAGTTGTGCCTCCTCGATTGATTTGATGCACTTCCCTTGATCTTCCTTTGTGGACAACGGGCATTCAGCAACATTGCCCCTAATATAAGCAATATGTTGCTTTATCCTATACACTCCTCCGGAAACAATTTTATTGCACAACTTGCATTTTACTTTATCCATATTATTTGGATCAATCAACACTCAATACTCCCACCCTATATCCTCGGATTTCCTCTTAAGGCTATCCGTAGTCACCTCCACCGTGGCCGACGCAACAGATGATATTCTACAATTCATGAACATTGATGAACAATTGTTACAAACTTACAATCATAATTGCTACAATGCTACTTGCTAATTGAGTAATTGACTAATGACTAATGAAGTAATGAGTAATGACTACTAAACAGTGCCGCTTGCATAGTGCTACAACTACAGTACACTCTACAGTACTAATAATAATAAATTACACATTCACACTGCTGCTACTACTAATTACTAATACTACTAGTACTAATTCACAGAGCAAAGCATCGCACATTCATACTTCTACAGTGCTACTACTACTAATTCACAGAGCAAAGCATTAAGCATCGACAGATCGTTTGGGCTAGTACTATCGCACAAGTCGACAAGAGGAAGAGGCAAAGCAGAGAGGAGGCGAGGCCAGTGAGGCACAAAGAGGTCCAGCGAGGCAAGGGCCAGAGGGAGGCTCTGGAGAGCAGAGAGGGCCAGGGGGGAGGCGACTAACCTGGGGACGACGGGGAGGGTTGGAGACGCGACAGCGACGAGGAACCAGGGAGGAGCTGCGCGACGGCGATGAGGAACCAGGGAGGAGCCGCGCGATGAGGAACCGCGGGGAGGAGGCGCCAGCTGAGGCGGGCCACGACGAGGAACCAGAGGAGGCGGCGGCGCGCGACCACGATGGAAGCAGAGCAACAGTAGGGTTTCTAACGAAAGGCACAAGGTGAGAGCCACTTACCTTTTTACTGTTTTCTTCCCTATGCGCCCAGCTCTGCCTCAGTAGTCAGCACGCCCAGCACCACCGCGAGCCACCCAGATCCACCTCAGCACGCTCCAGGCCGCCCAGACTCACGCCGCCTAGGCTCGCCTCGGACCCCCCCAGCTCCAGCTAGGCGCTCTGCCCGCCTAGAGCTCCGACTTGGACTGAGTCACGACGGTGTGGCAACGCCCAGCGCCTAGGCGGCCTAGGCGCCCGCCTAGGGGAACACTAGGAACAACACGCCTCATGATCATAAGACTCATGTGATTTGAATGATCACACTTTTCAAACTCCATCTTTTCCTCAATGGAGCTGTTAGCCACAAGTGGAGCAGATTGTTCTTTACGGAGTGCAAGGTCTAGATCCGTTACCCCAAGAGCGATCAAAATGTTCCCTTTCTATTCTTTAAAGTTTGCACCAGTAAGCATAGGTATGGAATTGATGTTAGTAGAAACATCAGAAGTAGGATTTGCAACTAAAATAAAAGAATGAATTAAATGCTCATGTCAGAACATGAATAACATACTTAAGGTTTGATTCAGAATTTGGTATATTCCATCACGCAAGATACCTAGCGCTACATTAATATTTAGTCTTTGGACAGAAATATTAACTTGCAAGTGGTAACCTTGATGTAGCAATCAAATACTAATAGTAAATCCTGTTAAACAATATGCCTTACTTTGGTCTGACTTATTGTTCACATGGAAACTTGATGACTGTTACATATTTGTTGCCATAGTTGCATATAAAATTTGGCCAAATATTGACTTTCCTTTGGGCCAGTCAATAGATGCATGAATTATACATACAAAAAATTTGCCTAGTTATTCTGAATAAATTAACATACATAACAGAGGTTGCTTTGGCAACATAGAACTTCAATTAACCTATGCAGAACACTAGCTGGCCAAATTATGAATCAATACAATCATTCTTCAAAAGAGAATATATCATAAGAGTCCACAATTTATTCCACAATGCATTATAGAATTCTTAGAAGCGTAGATGAAAATAATGCTAATCAGAGAGCATAACCAATTTGCACAATAAACATTGATGCATTTAATTGATAATACCAGAAATAGCAAGAATTAACCATATTTACCCAGAACTAAGATAAACTGAATTTTCAGGAATTTCAGTAATGCAAAAGCTTAACCTCAAATTATCCTTATGCAGAAATTTTTATGCCACAATCAATCAAAACTATAAGGGATAATTTGAGGATTTACTGTCGTCAGTATGGCGGTGCATGGAGGGCGGCGGCCGCTGGTGGCGGGCTGGTGCGAGCACTTCTGGCGACGGCACCCAGAGGGCGTGCGGCGCACGCGGAGGCAGCGGAAAGCTCAGAGGGCGCTCTACGCACGCAGAGGTGGCGAAAACTGGAGGGCACGTGAAGGCGGCGAAGTCGGAGGTCGCGCGGGGGGCATGCGGAGGCGGCCGAAGCTGGAGGGTGATCCGAGGGTGCGTGGGGCGGTGGAATCCAGAGGGCACGCGACGACATGCGGAGGCGGCACGGACACTCGAGCATCTCGTGGGGGACACGCAAAGACATGGGAAAAATGGATGGGTTGCAAAAGAACACATACTGCTGTTCGATACCAATTGATAGAACTTCTGATCTATACCAGAAGATCAAAACGAAAAGAAACAGGATCGAAGGATCTGTAAATGAGGAAGCATACCAGATGAAGATGCCATTGAGCTTTGTAGACTTGATCTAAAGTAGTTGATGAACAGGTGCTCAATCTACCTAGGTTAGGTCTTTCTCAGCAAGAGGTAAGCCAAATACTCCAACTACGGATGGGGATAGGTGGTATGGCACGAATTATCTTGATGAGAGGGCCTAACTCATATTTATAGACTTTAGTATAGAATCCTATCCCCGCACATTAATAGAGATAGATTCCGAATAGGTCTCTACACCGATTTAAAATCCAAGTCCATATTTTTCTTAATAGATGCCCAAGTTCTTAACAAATATTTTATTTGATCACTTTATATATCTGAGCCAACCAAAGAATAGATAGCTTATATGTATATAAACTCATGTAGCTCCACATAATAGGAAAATAATCCAACATTTACCTCTCACAGATGGGACTTTCGAAATGGCACTCCCTCCATATATAGCTTAGAATGAGTTCATCTCAAGGCTATAAGTCCTCTGCTTCAGAAGCATCCTCACTGCTGTCCGATACAGCTCCTCAAAGGCATCTATAAATCAGCATCCACGAGCCAACCCAGCAACCCCATTCCCAACTATGTCCCCTGTTGCCTCCTCGCTTAGCTTGATGGCTACCAGTGTCGCTCCATTCAGTGAAAGTGAGAAACACGAGAATAGGGAGCACAGCGCACGGCAAACAGCAGGGCCGAATATGCTTACATTCGCAGGACGGGCAATAGTGCACAACCGACAATACAACAACCAAATAAATAGGTTAGGAAAGATAAGGTCACGATCTCCTATACATGGAATACGAAGATGTGATCTGTTATACAACTTGTGAGTCAAGTTGTGGATATCATGGGGATATGCCTGAGATCTTAGGATGATGTTACAATTAGCAATGTCGTTGACGGTTTGTCGAATCACGTGTTTTCGCAAAGTTTCATTCTGTCAAGCTTCGCGGCCGACCGCCATGGTGGTGCCGACCGCCATGCTTTGACTTGGTTTTTCTGAATGAACCTCGGCGGTCGACCGCCAAAGTGGCAATCGACCCAAGCAAGTGGAGGCGGTCGTGACCGCTTGCTTGAGCGGTCGACCGCCATTGTAATCATTGTGGATTTTGAGCCGGGCCAAAATAGAAGGTGTAGGCAAGTGAGAAGGTGCTTCTGCACTTGGTCTCATAATTTTTGGAGCTTCCAGGCAAAAGTTCTATTGGTTTGAAAATTCCAGTAGGTTTCAGATTTCCAGGATGGAATTTTTGGTTAAGTCATGGATCGGAGGTCGACCGCCTTTGGTGGCCGACGGCCGGCGAGGAGCGATCGACCGCCAAGGTGGCGGTCGACCGATTGCCAGATCTGTTCGTCGTCCTTCGTGGCGGCGATGTTTGCTTGTTAGGTCAAGTTCATGGGTTTCATGGCATATGTGTTGCATGATGCATGTTTTGACTAACGTGGGTCAAGTTGTGAAGAACTTGTTCCCGGATTCGTTTGCTTGTCTATTGCTTTGTGCAAGTTGCTTGGTGGTCAACGACGGTCAACACGAGGATGATCGGACTAGGCTTGGAGAGCCGAGGTCCGTAACGATCGATTTATCTTTGGGTGAGGTCAATGAACTCAAGTGTGGTGCGAATGGACAAGGGTAACCGAACGGGCGATTTAGTGCGGCGGATCGATCAAGCGGCGCGGGTTTGCAAGTGCCATGGTGGTTTCGGTGGGGCCGGATGGGAGAGACTTGCCGACATGAAGAGAGCCACCGATCAACCTACACGTGGCGAAGCATGGAGGTGCTTCACGAAGATGGGACTCGGTCTTTGCAAAAGATCGAGAAGGGTATTTTGGTAATTTCACCAACACTGCCTTGGTGACCTTTTGCCAAGTCACGACGCAAGATGGCGCAAGGTGAAGTGGATTAGGTCAAGAGATGAAGACGACGCTTTAAAACGCTGCGTATGTGTCCTGCTTGTTTTGGGCCTTAACGGAGCCCATTAGGGTTACTCTTCTAGAAGGTCTAAGTTTCCACTATAAATAGAGGAGGGAGGTGGCTACACCCCTTCAACCCTTTCATTACATTGTAAACCCTAGTTTTGCTTTTGTGCTTAGGGAGAGGATTAGTAGAGGTTAGGGTTCTAGAGAGTTGGATTTGATTTCGTGCTCATGTATTGAGTTTTTGTCCTCCATTGATGGAGTGGTCAGAAACCAATACCATATCAAATCAATCCAAAGAAAGTTCTCTCAAAGATGAGTTCATTTGCCTTCTTTCTCTCTATTTGATGATTTGGGGTCTTTCTTTGATCCGTGAGTTTTTGCTTGGTTTCTTACCGTGATCTAACTTTCGTGACATGTGGGAACCCATCTAGGATCATCTTGATCATCAATCACCCACGAGCAAGTCTCTAGATCATATTTTGTATTTGTCTCGGTTTTTGAACCTCCTTCGCTCAAACTGAAAAAGATAGGAACTTTGGCATGGATCTCTGAAATCTTTGATTGGAATAGGTTCCTAATATCTTTAGGAAGGTGTGGTTCAAATTTCGTGAAGTTTGGCCTTACGCAAGGTAGTTAAAATCGCGATTCTACTCGTAAAGTCGTACGATCCAAAGGGTAGAATCGTGGTAGAGTCGCGATCCAAAGGGTAGAATCGTGTAGAATCGTAGAGTAGGATCGTGGTAGAGTCGCAATTTTTTTATTTTTGCAATTTTTTTCTTTTATTTTTGCAATTTTTTAGGGCCCAATTTTGTTTGCTATTTTGTTATGACATGAGCAATCTTGAGCTTGATAATCATAAGCTATTTTTATTCTGTAGTATGTCTAGTCGCTTTTAAGGAACATGCAAGCGTTGCAATTAGATATTGATTTACAAAACTTGTGAACATTTCTCATTAATTGTAGTAAACTAATCAAGGCCATTGGTCGCTCTCCAGTAGTTCGTAACTATATCACCCATCATGTCGAGACCATTATGCTTTTTTGTGTGATAAGAAGTGTTTTGCCCTTTTTGGTAATAAGTAAGTGGTAAACCTTATAAGAATCATACAAACTTATAGTATAGATGTTAAATATGTGTATTTTTACAAATCAGAGAATCGCCGATTCTACGATTCGATCTATGATTCGATCCTCTAGGAGGCAAATCGATCCGACTCGGGATCTCGACTCTAACTACCTTGGCCTTACGGATCAAAAGTTAGGTCGTTTTTCGCTTCGATTGTCGGCCGATTTTGTCGATTTTCCTATTCACCGTCAGAGTGGTCGACCGCCCATTCCAGAGGTCGATCATTAGGCAAATCGGTCGATCACCTGTGAGAGGTCGACCGCCCAACACTTTGATATTTGAGTTTTGGTTATTTTTGGGTGTTTTGCTTTGGGGTTTGGATTGGATTCAATACTAGTCTTCCATTGATCTTTGTATATTGATCTTCATAGCTTCCATAGCTATTGGAGTGAAATTTGTGTTGAATCCATCTTTTGTGAAAAAGTGAGCGACTCTATTCACCCCCTCTAGTCGCCTTTTCGGTCCAACACAAGTAAAATACGGTACTCTAACATCCCACGGTAGTCGTATCATGAGAATTCCAAACACAGAGACTGGATCGAAATTCTTGGAACAACTATGTCAGAAGACCTTTTGTCATGATGTTAGCAAACTGGAGACGACAAATGAAGCACCCGAACTTGACCAAGAGATACCTTTTCGTGAACGAAATGGATGTCAATCTCGATATGTTTTGTGCGGTGGTGCTAAACCGGGTTTGAAGACATGTAGATGGCGCTGATGTTGTCGCAGTAGACCACTGTAGTCGAAGGAATGTGATGGTGAAGCTCCTGCAGAAGTTGATGAAGCCAACAACATTCGGCAACAGCGTGGGCAACAACACGGTACTCGGCTTCTACACTAGAGCGAGATACTGTAGTTTGACTCTTGAAAGACCAAGAAATTAAGTTGTCATCGAGTTAAACACAGTAGCCTAAAGTGGAGCAGTGAGAATTGGGACACCGAGTCCAGTCGACGTCGGAGTAAACAGTCAATGTCGAGGGCGAAGTAGTGCAAAGCTGAAGGCCGTAAGCAAGAGTACCTTGTACGTAGTGTAAAATTCTTTTGATGAAGGCGAGATGAGGCTCGTAAGTATCATGCATGTAGAGGCACACTTGTTGGACGACATAAGCTATATCTGATCGTGTTAGTGTGAGGTACTGAAGTGCACCAGCCAGACTCTGGTACTCAATCTGATTGACAACGATGAACCATCCGAAGCGGTGGGTGACACAAGCTGTGGAATGGGCAGATAATTTATGAGGTGTAGTGGAGGAGAGGTTGGGGTAACACAGGCAACCAAAACGACGAAGATGGTGATATGTGGGAGTTCGGCCAAAAATTTGCTCATAAGGCGTGGTGGAGTTGATTGACTTGGAAGGTCGTTGATTTAAGAGATATATAGCAGTATGTAGAGCCTCCGTCTAGTAGGAGGAGGGCATATGAGCCTGAAAGAGTAGTGTGTGGCCAATGTCATTGATAGTGCAAAGTGTGTGTTCTGCTTTCCCATTCTATTGTGAGGTGTAGGGACAAGAGAGGCGTAATGCAATACCATGGTGACGAAGGAACTCGAGAGAGAGAGTTGACAAAATCCTTGCCATTGTCGGTTTGAACGGACAAGAGTGGAAATTGGAATTGTGTGCGAATGTAGGCACAAATTAGCTGGGCTCTACTACTTCTTCTTTGTCTTCCGCTATGTTCTTTATTGTTGGCTTATAAGCATTTCTTGTAATAAACTCTTATATTTATTAATAAAGTTGTGTGAATTATAAATGTTACCATATTTATTTTCTGTGTATACTAGCTACTATTCCGGGACTAGTGTTGAATACATAGAGGATCTGAGGTGTTACTCCCGAGTCCGACATCTTCTCCGGCTGAGTCTGCTTCCAGGTGTACTGTGAACACATCACGTGTGTTAGTGTCACCCTTGTCTTCTCCTTCTACAGAATCCCACTTCCACTCTCTGTCCTCCTCAAATACTGTATCACGGCTCACTTGTAGCTTCTTTGTGACAGGGTCATAAACTCTATATGCCTTTGATCCCGACTCATACCCAAGGGAAACCATTGGCACACTCCTACCATCGAGCTTTTTCACATACGTGTTGATGATTTTCACATGCACTAAATTGACAAACACCCTCAAGTGATGTACACTTGGCTTTCGTTCTGTCCATTCCTCATACGGCGTTGCTCCTTCTATACTCTTCATCGGAGCGCTATTGAGTATGTAAAAAGTCGTTCTCCGCCTCTGCCCAAAACTTCACGGGACATGCTTGCTTTTCGTAAGGTCGCCGCCATTGCCACAACTATTTGGTTTCTTCTCTCCACAACACCATTTTTCCAGGGAGAATATGGTGCTGTGAGAAACTATGGAATACCCAAATCTTCACAATATTTGTTGAAGGCTTTGCTCGTGAACTCGCCACCACAATCAGTGAGCAAGGCTCGTAGCTTCTCATCTGCTTGAACTTCTGCCTTCACCTTCACTTTCTTGAATGCAAGAAGGCTTCATCTTTACTCTTCAAGATTCCACCCACATATACCTGCTAAGATCGTCCACAAGGAGCAAGAAATATTTGTTCCCACCTGGAGTCGTAGGAGAGATCGGGCCACAGAGATCACCATGCACTAGCTAGAGGCGCCTATCAGCTCAAAAGCTTGTGTTGTGTGGAAATGACATACGGTGATGTTTAGCTAGTACACAACCATCACACACCTGGGTAATATGATCTACTGTTGGCATCCCTGTCACCATTCCTCCTTGTGATAGCTTCTTCAGAGCCTAAAAATTGAGGTGCCCAAACTGGGCATGCCACAACCATGTCTCTTTCTTGATATTCCCAAGTAAACACACTGGGAAGGCAATTTGTAGCTGCAAGATGTACAGTCTGCTCCTAGATCTTCTCACTTTGGCTAGCAACCTTCTCAAGCTGTCGTACACAAACAGTAACCCTCCTTTTATGACAGTCTTACAACCATGCTCATCCAATTGTCCAAGACTGACAATGTTGCTACATAATCTAAGAATGAAATAAACTCTTGAGAGAAGTTGATGCTCACCAGTTTGACACTGAAATAGCACAGTACCCGTCCCTTTGATGTCCACGACTGATCCATCACCAAACTTGACCTTTCTAGTCATAGTTTCATTGAGCTCAGAGAACCACTTTCTGCACCCAGTCATATGGTTGCTGGTGCCAGTATTATGGTACTAAGCGCACGCTAGTTCTCTGTTTTCGAGTCTCAGTTTCATTTTTTTTCTTCATGGAGCATCATCTCCTCCTTCTGTTGCTGTCCCAGTACATGCAGCTCGCACACTTCTGTGGCCAGCAGGGTTGGCTCATCATCATTTCCACTCATCCCCATTAAGTGAACTCTTTGTCCTTTCTTCTTCGAGCGAAACTCAGACGCTAAGTGACCAAAGTGCTGATAGTTATAGCACTTGATCTTTGTCTATTCAAACCTCTTCTCATGGCCACCGTTCTCACCGCCACGAACACCTTCATTTCGCCCACAGCCATGCCCTCACTCGCGGCCATAGCCACGGTCGCGACCGTGTCCTTCTCCTCGTCCTTTCGCGTTGCACGAGCTCTCACCTCCAGTTTTCGCTTCCTTGGATTTCTACTCAACACAGGTCAACAACATGTGTTCATCGTCGTTGTCACCAATGCCAGTGTCATGGACCCTTTCCTCGAAAGCTTTCAAATGATTGACATCCTCCTCGACGATCATCATCTTCATGTCCGTGAATTGCTCAATCATGGAGACAATCAGCAAGAACTTATTCAGGACAGCACGTAGGAATTTCTTGACAACAATGGATTTTTCCATCTTGTCACCCAGACCACAAATCCTATTGATAATGGTTGTTAATCTTACGACAAAGTCATCAATGTTCTCCGCTTGCTTCATCAGGAGTACCTCAAACTCACTCTTCAGAGTTTGAACCTTCGCCTCCTTGATGCGCTCGGCGCCAACGTACATGGTCTTCAACATATCGCACGCTTCTCTCGTCGTCTCCTTCTCTGCCAGTAGCAACAGGGTCTCTTCAGGAATGGCTTGGTTGATGACAACCAATGCCATCTGGTCTTTCTTCGTTTCCATAGCCGCCATCGGGTCAGCAGACTTAATAGCACTCCAAACACCCTGAGCACACATATAAGCTCGCAACTTGATAGCCCACGCAACGTAATTCGTCCTAGAGAGTATGGGGTATTGTAGTGATAGTCCAGTGCTCTCCTTCGCCGTGGCGCTCAACGATGTCGTGTCCGTGAGGTTGCTACTCCTTGGCATTGTCTTGGGCATATGAAACTAAGGCTCTGATACCAAATATTGGCCTAGATCCTATCTTACACACGCTATCACAGTGGACTCCCAGGTTTTCTCAAGGAAGAAGACGATGAACAGCAGAGTATTTTTCAACACAGCCAACCAACACTGCACCTTTTCTGTTTTCTCATTTATATGCCCAACAACAGAATACACAAGTGGATCCTAAACAAACAATGAGCAATAGCTCCATCCGTTTACTAACTCTGCGCCTCCACAAGAAGCGCTCCACTAACTTATCACACGACTACATGCAGCTAAGAAATTCAGAAACAAACTAAGAGGTGCAAAGTGCACAAAACAATGCAACAACAAAATGAACTTGACATGCTAACACAATAAGATTAGACTCAACAATGTCACTGATCACGATGCGCGCGATCTGGGAGAAGACGGTGCGTGCATACATGGAGGCCATGGGGGAGGAGGGCGTGGACAGGGAGGAGGAGGAGGCCGAGGCAGAGACCACGAGGTCGTCTGGGATGACACAGTCGATGCTAACGAGGACGGAGTCGATGAGGGGGGCGAGGGCGTGGAAGCGGCGTGAGGCCAGGGAGCAGCGACCGAGTGCCTAGACGTCCCTGATGCGGTTGAAGATGACGAAGAGAAGCGGGTCCAGGATGCGATCAAAGCGGTCTTCACTGGTGGCCGAGAGCCGGTGGTCATCGCTAGGGTCGCAATGCCAGCGACGGTATCCTGTGGTATCTTCGCTTGGCCCGAGCTCGCTTAGTTATTGAGCCGGCTCGTTAAGGTTAACGAGCCGAAAAAGGAGCTCGGTTTGCCTGATTTTAAAGCTCGAGCCGACTCGTGAGTGTTCGTGAGCCGAGGTCCATACATACATGTGTAATGGTTTGATACGTGCATCCAAAATACAACTTTAACAATATTAAAGCAGTTTAACACTCCGTACATGCACCCAAAATAGAAATTCAACTATTTTTAAGCAGTTTAACATTCCATACATCCAAACGATCAAGAGAATAAGTTCCAACATGGTAAACACATAGATAAATAAATGGCCCAGCTCATGAATACTAGATCAACTCATGAGCATACACAAGATATATATTAGTAAGACAAATGAAATAGAGCGTCAACACATTTTTGCTATAAGCCAAATGAAAAATTGATCAATATTTATATTTGGAGATAAAAATTGCAAAAGAACATAGCAATGTTCCTTAAAGTTTGTCGAAAACTACATGCTACATAAACCTTCTACTTCTACATACATCATAAATAAACTAAGCTATATCAATAAGTAGATATAAAGCTCGATAATTTGGCATGACACAATATATAATATTCTTCACGACAAAGACAAAGAGGGTCAACAGTTATTAACTTTTATTTTAAGATTAACTAGTAGGGTGCTCTGCGCATTTGACTATATTTGTTTCAAAGTTTGTAGTACTAAATGATATAATTTAGATGTTTGACAGTTTGAGAATATATTTATGTATCTTGTAGGCTATTTAGATTTTTTAAGACATCATAAACATTGTGAATGACAATAGAAGCTCGAAGGAAAATGCAATTTGAGGAATATAATTGAAGTATGTGCTTTAATGGAAAATACAACTTAAGGAACATAATTGAAGTATGAGCTTTGATGGTGAGCATAATAAGTTGTTGGGATTCTTAGAAATGTAATCACTCTCCATCGTGCATGGATTATGTAACTACATGCTCCTATTATTCCTCTATTAGTTACTCTTTTCCAAAATATATGCATACATATGAGCTGCCCCACCGACTGTGTATCTTCTATCACTTCTCGCCGCCACAACTTTTCTGCTTCAATCTCCAACATCAAGCCTATTCTTGATCATTCTCTCTCAGTTGCTACCCTTTCCAATGAAACACTCTACCGCATAGTTATCTTCCACTTGTAATACCCCGTTCAATCTTTAGAACTATAATTGAATTTCAAACCTTTTTATCGGGATTTTAAAAGGGATTTCAGATTTTCTCTTGAAGGAGAATTAAATCTTGGGCCAAAGGCTCATAGCCTTGGCCCATTAGGAGCAACCAAAACCCTAGATGGTACTGTAGCATGCCTATGCTACAGTACCGTCGCCACTGTAGCACCCTCCTCCTTTCCCGCTAGAGCCGCCACCCTCCTCTCCTTGCGCCTCCACTGCTACCCTCCATCTTGGGGGTGTTTCTCCATTGTTGCTGGCCAAAGAAAGAAGAGGCGAGTACTACCGGACAAGGAGAAAGGTAGAGGGAGAGAGAGAAGGAAGGGGAGAGGGAATTCTCGTGGGAAGTTCAGCGGATTTCAGCGAGGTACAAGGATGATTTCTTCTTCTCATGATCTAGATTAATTCTTTTCTATGCGACTGAATTCGAGTAGTAGACTGGGTTGTTCTCTGTTGTTAGTTGTACCGTAGTTTTGAAGACTAAAACTGCGAAATTAGGGTAGGTCATCTCCTGAAGAATTGTGGGAAATTTCATTAGGTTTCTACAGGATCTAAGTTCGCATTATTTGGAGATGTAGTTTGTGAGTTATGATTTTTGCAATGAATATTGTCCAGAAACCCCATCAAGTTTATAGCAGTCGTAGTATCTGGTAGATTAGAAATTGTTAATGGCCGAATTAGGGATGTCGACCAACACGACTTTTGTGAGAAAATAATTTAGCTTTCCAGATTGTTAAAGAACACAATTTTTGGATCATCCTAGTGAAAGTTATAGCTAGTTTAAGGATATTGTCCAGATTGTCGAACAATTTTTGTCATTGTTATTCATCTGCTTGTTAAGTTTAGTTAAAGGCAGAATTAAGAGATCTTGCCAACTAGACTTTTGTAGACCAAGTTGTAATATTTCTAGAGAGACTGAAAATGAAATTTTATGATAAGTAGACTGGGAGATACATATTTTAGAAGACTGATGTCCAGTTTTGAGTTACTGTTAGTTTGTCGTTTCGCGTGAGTAGACTAATTATTTGAAGTATGGGTTTGGAAGTGCGGATTAGAGCGTTGCGATTAGTGTGATTTCATCTTGTCAGATCTGGTGTTGAGTAATTTACTTATTGTAGGGGGAGTGAACTTGGGATTAGTTGCACCTTCTTTACCATCCAACGTGTTGCCACACGAAAGGCAAGTACAAATTGGATTATCTTGTATGTTGTTGTTCAATCTGATTATTATGATTATGATATGGTTAATTTTTATGAATTATGAGTATTTCTGTTCTTTACATGATTTCGTTCATCGGTGATACCAAATTGTTATTATGAAAGAACTCATTCATTTCATTTCATTTCCTTCATTTGAAGCATTCATGCTTCACCCACGGGAGTGGGTATTGAGATCCCTATCATTTTAGAATAGGCAACTAGATCGCCATATGAAAGATTCTTCATACGGGCCTTGGATCCTCATATTTTGGATAATACGGGTCTGAGTGAACACCGACGGGTGTATCACTGGCTATACTGTATATGCGTAAGAAGAAGTGGATTGCATATTCATATTTGCATCAAGTGCATAGCAATTATGTCATTGTGAATTCAATATATTGAGAATGAACTGTCTTTGATTCGATGCTTCTTGTGGTATTCAATTGTATTTGCCGAGTCTTGACTCACTCTTGTTTTTATTGTTTAGGTGATCGTCGATGATGACATTCATTGGGGGAATTTAGTTCACAGTTTTATATCATTTTGCTGCACACATTCATTATCAAATAATATTTCCATTACTTTATTTCAATGAGACTCAATTTTTGTAATAAGTGGCATGTTGGTACTTCAGTTGGTTCTTTTCATAGTCAAAATTATCAGATGATGCCTATTACCTGTTGAATCTTATTCATGATGCTTATGATCTTGCTGGTGATGTTTAAACTGTGACTATGAGTTTAGTCTCTTGTTGAAATTTCTTTGTTAATACTGTAAGTAGAAATATTTAATTAATGTCTAGTTAGTATGCATCGTTGATTTAATTAAGTTAATTGTAAATTTTAGTTTTGGATTGTAAGTCTTAGTTACATCTTGGCTTCCGTATAGCCAAGATATTACACCACTTGTCTTCAATTATTGCTTAATGTTGACGATGCGACATCAAACGCGCATACATGTGCAACTGTTGTTGATCTCAGTCGGGGACATCCGTCACACTCTCTTTGGTGGCCCTTACTTTTGTAACTTTGTGATACTCTTGTACCCCTCCAGTCACAAAAGAGTGGCGATTTTTACTTTTCAAAGTCAATAAGATGTCACTTTGACCACTCCATTTTATTACGATATATTCATAAAAGTCGTAAAAAGTGAAACAATATGAAAGTATTTTTCATAACAAATTCACCCATACCAATTTTATATATCTAAATCATACGTTCCAGACACTGTATTTCGTCAAAATTATTTTGTTTTAACTGCTTGTATTCTATGGCGGCACACTGACCGTAGGAGCAAGAGCTATCGTAGACTCATAGTCCATCTGCTTGTAAGAGCTACACGATCCAGAATCGTGCAGAGGAGCGATGAAACCTTCGCTGTGTACCCAGTACGTCCGAGCTGCGGTCGGCCGGCATGGAAGAAGAATTGGAGGATGGTGGCCATGACGGCCCATCGTTGTTCAACTTGGGGGAAAAAGGCTACGTGTGCAAGCGTAGATTGAGTCAGGAGGTCCAAATAGCCCAAGGCTACCTTTTCCAAGCAGACGTCATTTTGTTTTTCTTCACCAGTGTCATAAAGTAGATTTGTTTGGTGGCTTTGGTCTAACTTTTTTTCCCCCGAAGGTTTGTTTGCTCTAACTTGAAATTGTTGTCCATCTAAAAAACTTGAAATTGTTATCCAGTAGCTAGCTTAGTATCTTTTTTTAATATTCATTTATAGACATTTGCCTTTTTGAACCAGTATGGCTATTTCAGAAATTTCACGGAAAGTGTTAATTTTCTATAGTGTTTCAGAAAAAAAATATCGTGTTTCCAATAGGGCATTAGGAGGTGACAAGTAATTCAAAGCTATTATATATTTTAATTATACCATGTTATAACATTTGAATATACAGGAAAAAAAACAAGAATGGTATACATATGTAATATATATTTTTCGACTCCGTTGGAATTTCTAACCTTTGAATGTACTCAAAGACTTGTGCTCCATCACCTTCGAGCTTTGTGTGCACCGTCACCTTGCACTGTGCTTTAGAGAAGTCGGCTCAGCTTTGCTATTGAGTGCTCCCTTTCTATACGATGTTTTTTTTGCCTTCGTCACAGCGCCGCTGAAGGGAGTGACAATTCAGGACACGACAATGATGACGGGAAGAAGTGGCAAGGAGGGAGGAGAGGATAGGGTGGATCCGGGATCAAGGATTGTTTGGTTTATAGTCCAGAGATGTCTAAGTTTGTCAAATATTTTTTGCCTAACGTGCCAGTAATAATACCACTTTTTTAATTTTACAGGAATAATCATATGTCGCTCAACCATTGAATGACTAAACCAAGTCGCTTAACCGTTGAGCGACAAGTGTCCAAGTAGCTCAACCGTTGAGCGACTTGGACACTTGCCGCTCAACGGTTGATCCTAGTGTGCAGCTTACTAAGCTAACAGAGTATATATTGTGCCCGCTGGGCGACAAGTTGAGCTCACTAAGCTAACAAATAACAGAGTATGCTAGTCGCCCAACGGGTGAGCGACATATGATTATTCCTGTAAAATAAAAAAAGTGGTATTATTAATTCAAAATAAAAAATATATTATTTTAAAAAAAATTCCAACCTGACAATGCCATTAACTCCACGAAATAGCACCATCGTGTGTGTGTGTGTGTAATCAAAGACCTATATCGAGATTCATGTTAGCATCATCCTAATCATACTGGGAAAAAAAAGGCAAAAAGTACTTCACGGTAGGATATGAAACTTATCATGGAGTAATGCATAATGCAATCCGAATGTTAATTCCTACTCTCTGGCAGTGGACATCACCACCCAACTGTTCGGAAATACTAGCGTAACTTATCAAACTTGCTTAAAACACTTTGTGTCAAAGTGTGGCAACCTGACAATGCCATTAACTCCACGAAATGGCACCACCGTTTTTTTATTATATAAAAAAATAATCAAAGACATATATCGAGATTCCCTGTTAGCATTAGCCTAATCATATTGGGAAAAAAAAGGAGAAAGTACTTCACGGTAGGATATGAAACTTATCCTGGAGTAATGCGTAATGCAATCCGAACGTTAATTCCTACTCTCTGGCAGTGGCCATCACCACCCAACTATTTGGAAATACTAGCGTAACTTATCAAACTTGCTTAAAACATTTTGTGTCAAAGTGTGGCAACCTGACAATGCCATTAACTCCACGAAATGGCACCACCATTTTTTTATTATATAAAAATAATAATCAAAGACCTATATCGAGATTCCCTGTTAGCATCAGCCTAATTATACTAGGAAAAAAAAGCAGAAAGTACCTCACGGTAGGATATGAAACTTATCCTAGAGTAATGCGTAATGCAATCCGAACGTTAATTCCTACTCTCTGGCAGTGGCCATCACCACCTAACTGGTCGGAAATACTAGCGTAACTTATCAAACTTGCTTAAAGCACTTTGTGTCAAAGTGTGGCAACCTGACAATGCCATTAACTCCACAAAATGGCACCACTGTTTTTTTTTTATATATAAAAATAATAATCAAAGACCTATATCGAGATTCCCTGTTAGCATCAGCCTAATCATACTGGGAAAAAAAGGCAGAAAGTACTTCACGATAGGATATGAAACTTATCCTGGAGTAATGCGTAATGCAATCCGAACGTTAATTCCTATTCTTTGACAGTGGCCATCACCACCCAACTGTTCGGACATACTAGCATAACTTATCAAACTTGCTTAAAGCACTTTGTGTCAAAGTGTGACAACCTGACAATGCCATTAGCTCCACGAAATGGCACCACCGTTTTTTTATTATATAAAAATAACAATCAAAGACCTATATCTAGATCCCCTGTTAGCATCAGCCTAATCATACTGAAAAAGGCAGAAAATACTTTACGGTAAGATATAAAACTTATCCTAGAGTAATGCGTAATGCAATCCGAACGTTAATTCCTTCCGAACGTTAATTCCTACTCTCTGACAGTGGCAATCACCATCCAACTGTTCGGTGTAAGCACCATAAAGCCAGCCCGAAAACACAGTGCCGCATCGGCTCGCATGCCATGCCATGACAAAGGAGGACAGCGCAGCCCGGAGAGCTGTGCACGCGCCCCCCCTCCCTCTCGCTTTGCAGGAGAGAGAGAGGACGATGATGAGTCACCGCCTGGCTATTTGCCCGTAGCGAAAATAAAGCCGTTGGCATGCGGACACGGCGGATCCTCGTCAAAGGGTCGCTCTGCACGGTCACACACAGTCACTCTGAAGTGTTCAGAGAAAAAGAAACGAAAAAAAAAAAGAGAACGCCTCAATGTATGGTCGGTGTTCGCCAATAAAAGGACAACGCCTGGGGAAGAACACTGCACACCACTCCCGACTCCCCACAAGCACCGAGCAGTCCCCATTTTGCTAGCTACTTGTGCTCAGAGTTCAGACTCCGGAGAGCTCAAGCTCCTGCTGCCATGGCGATTCCGCTGCTCCTGCTGCTCTTGCTGGCCATGTTTACAGGTTCAGGTGAGGCCCAAACCTGCATCTCTGCACAAAACACATTGTTTGGGTTGAGTTTTCTGTCCTTACCCCAGGCGGCTGCTTCTTGAAATCTTTTGCTCTAGAACAATGGTTAAATGTTCTTGTGATTTGTGGCTCATCAAACTTTGCTACCACGGAGGATTATTGGATAGACCTTGCATTTTGCGTTTCCCCCAAATTTTTTGCACAGTAAATATGCCCAAGAACAGAGATTTACTCCAACAAAGTGAACATGTACAGAAGCTCTGATGGCCTGTTAGTCGTAGTAGATAAACAAAGAGAGCCTTAAATTTCTGCGCTTGGGCGCCCACACTGCCATAGTGTCATGGTTGCTTTGGGCTAACCAATCTTTCCCCTTTGGAAACAACAACAGATGGGGCGTTCTGCGTGTGCAAGCCCGGCCAGAGCCCCACGGCGATGCAGAGTGCGATCGACTACGCGTGCTCGCGCGGCGCCGACTGCACCCAGATCATGCAGAACGGACCGTGCTACAACCCCAACTCCGTCGTGACGCACTGCTCCTATGCCACCAACAGCTACTACCAGAAGAACAGCCCGATTGGCGCCACCTGCGACTTCTCCGGCGTCGCCACCCTCACCACCACTGATCCCAGCGCCGGCACCTGCAAGTACCCTGCGAGTGCGAGGTAAGCAACCCCATCCATCTTTATTTTTGCGTTCAGATTTGGGACTTCATTATTTGTGATTAGAGTACTTGGAATCTGCAAAGTAGAGTATCTTAAGCAAGATGCAGCATGGGTGCTTACTGTCCTCAGCCGGTGTCCTGTCATTTGGCATACTTTATTGGATTATTATGCATCAATCTAGATTCTGCACATGGGCACGCACGGCCGTACGTAGGCAACAGGTGATAATTCAACGAGGCCTTATTAATTTTGTGTATACGCGCATATCAAAGTTATACCGAAGTGCACGAACTCGTGTATCATGCTGCAGTTTGCAACGCCGAGTTAATCTGAAAAATCTTAGCGAAAAGCTAGCAAAGTATATTCATGGAAGAATACTGATATTACAGGCTGCGGCTTAATAAAATCTGCATCTTTACATACAAAAAGTAGTACTAGTAGTCCACTGCCGATAGCTGTACATTACAGCGTAGTACACTTCATGTCCATGTGAAATAAAAGGTGTTTGGAACGGATCTTCTGGTCCGAGCTTAAAGCAACGTCTTTTCCCGAATGAAAGCAGCTGGCCGGGGTCCCTCCCGGCCGGCCGCCCGCCGCGCCATCAGATCAAAGTACACTGAACCTACGCAACGCAAGTGCACTCGGTTCACCGTATCTGCATTGTACACTCGGTTCAAAACAACTTCCCCCAATCTGATCATGTCAAATATTTCGTTGCACAGTATCAAAGGTTTGCCTAGTGAGTTCCTTGCACGCGCGATATCTGAAGTTGCTTTCCGTTTCTTTATGCAGCGGCGTAGGCAGCGGCACCGGCACTGGGACAGGCACCGGAACGAGCACCGGCGCCGGGACAGGCGTGGGCACCGGCACCGGCACCGGCACCGGCACTGGCACTGGAGCAGGCACGGGAACCAGCACCGGAGCAGGCATGGGCCCTGGCACCGGCACGGGGATCACTCCACCGGGGTCCACAACCACTGGCACCCCGGGAAGCACCCTGAGCCCACCGTTCGGCAGCGCGTACGGCCCGTCGGCGAACAGCATGAACCCCGACCTCAGCGAGGCCGCCACCGTTGGGCGCCATGTGGCCGCCTGCCTCCTGGCCGCAGCACCGTTCCTTTTCCATCTAATCTGATAGAATGCGCGGGCGGAAAGGGCAGTGGATTCCGTCTCGGCGGTGGGGACGCCGCCGGATTTGGTGGGCATGTTCTGCTGCTTTGGTCTTTGTCTCGTTCGCCTTTCCGGCCTGTGCCCTACTGGGTTTTGATCGGTCGGCACTAGTCTGTATCATTAAACTGACATCTTCTTCCTCGTGCTAGTGGTGGCTACCATGTGGTGTTTGTACTGGTGCAATGCAATGCAGGTAGAGATCTAGGGATTCTTTTGTAGCGGTGGTGTTGGGGACATACGTGTTGTGGTTTCGGTACTGTCTCTTTGTTTTGTTGCTATGTCTATTATGCTATATGCTAGTGTTGGTGGCCACTTTTCAGTATTATTCTGGTGAGGGCTTTGATCGATGCTTACTAGTGGGTCTCATGTTTTCTTGGACGCTTCGCATCGTCACATGCTCTACACTGCGATGCTGCGTCGTCGGTTGCTTCACACGGTGGGAGCTTTGGGGCGCACATGGATGGATGGATGGCATTGTCTACGGCTGCTACAGCGGCTGATGACGTGGATCAGAGTTGGTTTGTTCTGGACTCTTGTTTTGCAAGGAGATTTTTCGCTGGGTTTATCGTGCAACGTGTCGAGCGCAACATTGCCATGCCCATGCCGATGCCGACAAGTAAACTTCACGAGGTGAATCTTCGGGAGTCGCAACGGGACCAGCCGCGGCCAGATGCGCGACCGGGATTGGATCTGCAGAGCCGGTGGCCCTTGTCGCGGCCCAGACGTGAGCCGACATTAGCATTAGAGGTGGCAAAATAGGTAGCATGGTCCGGCTAGCTAAACAGACAGTATTATAACGGTTCGAACATGATTAGCTTAACAGGTCGGAGTTAGCTCGAGTAGCCTGTCTATAATAATAGCCTCCGCCCCATCCTCTTTGCCGCGTGTTGGATGGGGACGTGATTGACACGGTACTATGCTTAACTGTCGGCCCGGCCCGCTAAGACGAGATCCCGACCCCCAAACACTACGTGTCGGGCTATGCTTGGATTGAATCAACAGTAAGATTAAATCAACAGTGCTTCGGACCGACCAGCGGTCATCGACCCAGCAGCCATGGCCATTTAGCCTCCTCTAACCGACATAAACCGTAGTCACTGCTCTCCGGCGCACTGAACGGAGTCTACACGGTGCGCACGTTTATGTTATGGGCCCAGCCGGCTAGGCCGCGCGGCAGTAGTGTGCGCTGTGCGGCTCGGACGTCGTAGGCTAACTGGTGAGGTGAGATGGACCGCGCAGACGGGTGCGGTGCCCGTGCTGTGTGGGTGCCTGAGCGGTCAGCCCGGTTTGGAGTTAGCACGCGGAACGGCGGGAGGAGGAGGGCTGCTGGGAAAGGCGGTGCCATTGGCATTTGTTCTGGGCTTTCGTTGAAGGTTGTTGGGAGCCCGTAGAACGAACGGCAATTTGGATGCGTGTACAAGGTTGAGCTTGGCCCAATTGAGTTCTGCTGTCTGTCGATGGTTCTCCGTGTGGAGTTTTGTTTGATTTGACAAATGTATTCCCGGCAACGCCACATGGTTTGCTTGCTGTTGACATGCGTAGAGCCAAATCAGAAACAACAGAGTAAGCTAACTAGTTTAGTTGTAACATACCCGGGCAAGGTGCAACCCTGAACTAGTAGGATCTGTTCAAATGGCAACTAACACTACACCATGCAGGACAAGTCAAGTGACAATTTTATGATTTGAGTCGTTGGATTGCACAATTGACGGTCTAGATCACGGTATCAGTTGAAATTGCTATCCTTTAAAATTAGGGATGTCTGTTTCAAAGGTGAGCTATGGTTTATTAAGTATTGGTCACATTTTATAACCTCTGATCAATCTAGAATCAACACACATGCCAAAACAAATTCAAAGGCCAAGAAAACCGACTCATAGTCTAATAAAAAATCAGGCGCAATGTGGCAAACACGTTGAATATCTATATATCTTTACTCCTTTAAAAGACTTTAGTGGTGGTGACTGGTGAATGATGGGTTCTCCACTTCTCTCCCCTCAACAATATTTTGGCGACGCCGTGTGAGCTCAACAAACACGTCCTTCCTATTCTCTTTGCGGCACAACAACTTCCCGTGTCGCCTCCTCCCTCGAATCGCGTGCCCTCTACTCTCAAATGTCGGTGCTCCCCTCGCCACGCACCTCCACGACTCCCTAAGGCATTCTTCTGTCTGACTTGCACTGCCGCATCTGCCCTCCCGCGACCTCACGTCCCTTGCCGCTTTCGTGGCCATCTTCTACACGCGCTGCTGTGCTCACTATTGATGCCACCCACCGCACTTGCCGTGGTCCGAGTCCTAGCCCTACCGCCGCCAATGGCATGGTGTCATCGGTGACGACAATATAGTGGCTGTCAGACAAGGGCACCGAACTAGATGCAACCTACCGGTGCGTTGTCGATCTCATGAGCACCTCCGGTAGGCGGTCGTTGAGATCCAGACGTAACATGGCCTCGCATGCAGCGATGAAATTTGTCATTCTTTGTTTCCCTTCTACCCTCGACCATCTCGTGGTTTTTTTGTCTAAATATGAATCCTTGTGTTCTCCGGCCGGTGTGTTGGTAGAGGAATAAATATCTTGTAATTGAGAATATTTTTTTCTCCTTTGTTCTTTTGTGCTTTGAATTTTTTTATCTTGATCTGGTCATTGATGTGTGCTTTGGCTGCTTTAGCATGGGAAGTATCACAACCAAGCTATGCCCTTGGCCCTTCTATACTGATAGAAAGGTCTTTTTTATATGGTATATGTCAAGGCGTATTGTGTGGACCTCTTCCACAATTTTCTCTTCTATATATTAGCTTCCCTATCAAATTTGTAACAAACTACGATCTGATCCGAAAAAACTACAATCTTATCCCAATTATTTTCTTCTCTCTTTATAAGCTCTACTGACAATTCCGCAACAAATTGCGATTTTAATTTGTTGAGCAAAGCTACATCTTCGAGTCTCGGTAGAGTTGATGCAATGATAGCGTTGTAGGACGGGCATAGTGGCGTGGCAGTGGTCCCGGCAGATCGAGCATAGTAAGGAGCGAGATCAAGCATGGGGTGAGGTTGGGCGTGTGGTGCCACAGCAGTGGGCCGAGGTGTCCAAGAAGATTGGGCATAGAGGCGAGGTGGGGCGTGGGGTGCCACAAAGAACATGTGCTAGGGTGGAGCTCGGCCAAAGTGCCATGGCGAGAACCAAGGGCTTACACAAAGTACAATGACACTCGACGCGCTGAGTTAAATATAATTTTTATTTGTTCGTAGCAAAACACAGACATTTAGCTAGTATTACTTTAAAGAGGTTGATGGTGAGTTTTGCGTTCTCCTTTTATCTCCTCTCTAAAAGTGTAAGCCCCGACAGGTGGGCTGACGCTCGCGTCCCCCGATATCGTGATTCTTTTTGATGTGACGGTGGCCGATCTTCCTAAAGTCTTGATAAGTTGATTGTGGAGAACTTCGGCGTTGATGATCCAAAGGCTCGACCAAAACAGATCGAACCCCTCGCAATCACTACATCACTGCTCCTTTGGTTATCAACCGTGCCGAACGCGGTTGACCTCGCTAAGAAGGCTATCTCCTGCAAGCGAATTGAGAACACAAGCAAGAGAGTAGAAGATGCAATCTGAAATATTGCGAATAAATCTTTAAGCTCATAAAGTTGGGGTTTCTCAACTGAACAAGCGCGAACCGCTATCTGAGAATAATCCTAAGAAAAACCAAGGAAAACTAAAGGGTGTGGCCTCCTTATATAGGGGAGGGGGAGCCACACATAGAAAAGAACTAGCGGGGTGGTACTATTCATGGGGTACTATTCACATGAACAGTACCCCCGTGAACAGTGCGCCCCAAGGAGGGGAGGCGGTTAGGGAGATGGGCCCAAGGATTACAAGGCCCAAAATTAGCCCAAACAGGTGGCGCAGCACCTTCTTTTGATGATTGTGATGGCATGTAGACATAACAGCATGGCATGTAGATGTAGCACCATGGCATATAGACGTAGCACCATAGCATGTAGAGGTAGCTCGGTCCAACTGGATAATATGGCATTGTAGTAGCTGAAAGTCCTATCGGAGAAGATGTGGTTGACGTAGAGGATGTCGTGCAATGGGTCGAAGCAGTGGTTGCATCCTTAGGGTTGATGTCCTCATCACTTTTCGCGAGGAAGCCCTCTAGAACTCAACACCCTCGTGTGCCGCCTCCTCCACACCGCCAAAGTCTCACATCACCGGTCCCTGCTCCTCCCTACCACCGAATTGCTCCTCTGCCACCTCCTCTCTCTGTGCGCTATGCTACCACTCACCGTCGTTGGTGTGGCCTTGGCTCTGATGAGGGTGCATGTGGCGGCTATTACTGTCGATGGAGAGCCGCCCTTCGCCTCTCCTCCTTCCTCCACTGCTCCCACAACCTCAAGCCCGCATCCATCTCCCGGCGCGAGGAGTTGGGCCAATGGCGCCATGGCAGCTAAGCGCCAGGCGATGGAGGCAGCGGCGACGAGGAAGCCTACGAGGTTGTAGTTGTCATCTCAAGGTTGTTGTTGATGTGCACACACAACTAATGTACATCCTGGCCGGAGAGCTCCTTCGTTGATGCTAGCAAGCTCCCATGTTGGTGAGCTCCTTCGTTAATGCTATGCACATACCGCTATGACTGCCTCCTATTGGCGTTTCGTCCCTAAATCCAGCATGGTACTCATCGCTTTTGGGAACCAGAG
This sequence comes from Phyllostachys edulis, assembly GCA_036346405.1. NCBI lineage: Eukaryota > Viridiplantae > Streptophyta > Magnoliopsida > Poales > Poaceae > Phyllostachys > Phyllostachys edulis. Next base: position 25,779,311 of record CM070553.1, on the reverse strand, counting down.
CGTTCAGGAAGTTCAGGTTACTAAATCTAGCAATGAACCAAATGTGCTTTTACAGGTGTACATCCCCGAACCCTCAAGCTCGATCTTGCTCTGACTCCTCAAACCTCAATGTCACCCTACTAGGCGGGGCGTGTAAATGCAAAGAAGAGTGATTTACAGGTGTACATTCGGAGGAGCCCGAGGCTGCAGAAGGTGTATGACGGGGATCGTATCAACCCGGTGGAACGAGCCAACTGTGTGTTGCGGTGGCAACACCAAGCTCTTCGGCTAGCTTGACTTCAACTACAGGGAATCGTCGCAGAAACTAACCAAGGGTAAGGAAAATTGAGGAAGTAATCCAAATGCCTTTCAAAGTGAAGCGAAGCTGACTTCGAAGGCAATGATCAAAGAACTAGCAAACCTTTATGGTTTAAAAGTGAAGGAGACAATCAAGGAAGCAGCAAGAATTGAGAAGGTAGTGTGGGACCCCGAAATCGAATCTATTTCAAATCAAGAGATCACACTAGAGGCATAACTCTTAACAAGAAACAAGCCCGATTTCAAGTCCCGGATATGTGTCTCGCATTAGCTCCTAAGATCAATGGCTAATACGCACATATCCTAAACAACATTGTACACAGTCATACACAATTCATACATTATTAAAAGGTCATTTACAATACTAGGACTTAGGTCCATAAGTTAAACAAGTGACCGAGTGGTCTACTAAACATAAAAGTGCATATGAGAAAAAAAATATAATACACCAAAAGGTCCATCCAAGTGTGCCCAAAACCCGAAGGCAATTGAGTGGAGATAGAAACAACATCATTCGTTAGCATCGCCGTATTCGGTGCTAACGGATTGATCGTAAACGTATTCTTTCTCACGAAGCAATGGTTAATCGATTGAGTACAAAAGGTACTGCAAAGTCTTACACAAACTAATAAAAGAAAGTGTATGATGAGCCTATCCAAAGGATATGAGAATATACATGTTAGAGGTCATCCAAAGAAAAGTTGTATTGGCATAAGTTTTGCATAAAAGCGACAAGTTTTAATCCTATACATTCTAATTTGCAAAGGCCATTTAGTAACCAAAATTTGGACAAAAGAAAATAATTAACATTGATATAATCATAGATCAAAATCATATCAAAGTGGTGTCCACTCGATAAACTAACACGCATGAACAACTCTTCATGCGATACCAAGTTGTGCCCATGTCAATTTTATTTGAGTCTAACGATGATGTCTATCAAAACCAAGTATTTGTCCATAACCGGGGCGTGGCTATTGAATAGATTGAAAACCTGCGGGGTGTACATCTTTACCGCATGACTCGACCAACCCATAAGCCTACGGATAATGATACACTTCCTTTGTTATGTCGATTGGGTAGATCGAGATTTAGTACTTATTAGCAAGAACATCTTATTGAGTTGAAACACCCATGCGAGGCGAAATCACGCTTAGTACAAGCTCTTGATAGAACACGCTAAGTGGAGCACACAAGTTGTGTTGTGAATGTCGACCCAATGAGCGAAATTAAAGTTGTGCTCCATTGCACATATTAAATTGCAATCGGATCCCTATGAACATATGATCGAACACATATGTTCTCACACCACTGTGTTCCCATCCAATAGAATCCTCCCTTACTTGACCAAAGCTGGCCCCAATCCAAATGTGGAAGTACGAGTAGTTCTTGGTATGACAGCCCAAAGTTCGGTCCTTAGTGATCCGGATAAGACTACCACAATACCCAATCCTCATGCACGAAGGCACCCTCACTATCAATCACTTTTCTAGATCTAAATCATGTTTTGAAAGACAAATTTTAAACTCAAACCTCAGATTCGAAGATCTGAACAAAGATATAAAATTAAGACTTGTTCAGTGTTTCCCATGATTAACGAGATAAGCCCGTCAATCAAACTAATGTATCTACTGACTTGTAGGGCTAAGCACTCATATAAAGAATATATATACCATCACATGATACCTAACTTAAGCATAATTGTATGGAATGATTAAGGATAAACCACAATGGTTAGGACATAGATAACTAGACTCACAAATTAGTGATACACCAAAATAACATGCATAATTATCATTGCATTTCAAAATACTAAATTAACCAAAAGCTGGATCAAAATGATGCAAGAGGATGCTTGCCTTGTTGATATTCCACTTGTTCCACCTCAGGTTTCTCAGGTATATAATCACTCGCGTCAGGCAATTCAGAATCTAGAAATAGCGATAACAAGTAAACACCGAGAAAATCTCAAATGCCAAAATACTGAAAAATGCATGAGAATTTTACAGTAGTGAGATTCTGATTTTAAGTGAATCTAGGTGAAAATTTTAGTTCATTTGGAGTTCATTTAAATTGTCTATGAATTTTACAAGGTTAATGTTATTAATGTACAATTAATTCAACTAACAAAATTTTCCAAAATAGTAATATATTTCAAACCTATTCTAATTTAAAGTACAGTAAAAATGAAAACTAACAAAATTAATTTTACTCAATTTGGAGTTAAAATGAATTACTTATGAATTTTTTAAGTTAAGCCATTTTCATAGTAAAAGTAATTCATTTCGGGATTTCAAAACGTATTTAATACTTTTTATACCGAGCCGAATCTAGCTACAGTCGCTTACACGTGGGGTCCAGCGCACAGTGTTTATTCTTTTTATTCAAATCCCGAATTAAATCGCCTGACATGTGGGGTCCACCTGTCATTGACCCAGCTCACAAAATAGCGCATGGACTAAAAGTCCACGCGCCTGGTTCACGGGTCCGTGGACCATGGAGCAGCTTTCCTATGCACTTGCGCACCTGGGCCCACATGTCATCAACACGCTACAACATTAAATCAAAGCTAAACACACTAAAAGCTAAACCGACAGAGATTTAAACTAATCATGATGCTACAGGATTGTTGGTCGTTCCGACAATAGAGCACCTTGCTTCCGCACGCTTGCTCGACGGCTCGCCAGCGCTGTGGTCCACGCCAGTGTGAACTAAGGGATTAAATGGGTTGCTAGTAGCCTTGCAGTCCTAGTGATGGCCGGAACATGACCGGAGCATGGCTGTAGCAGTGGCATGACAATAAGGTGCGGTGGCGCAACTATGGTAAACGTATACGTGACAACCCGATGGTACATTAAGATAATCATCGTGCGTAAAAACATCAGTGAGGTTTAGGTATCCTACCAGAACCAAGAAAGTGACTGGAGGATCATGGTGGTGCTCTGGCATCGGTGACCGTGTGGCGGCGATGAGAGCTTCACGTTGACACGACAACCTGAGCAAAGAATCAAGAAATGGATGATCGGGATAGGTTACATAGACCTATTAGAGGGTAATACCGAAAGGAATTGAAGAATGGTCCACGGGCCAGGAGATGGAGACGATTTCGATCGAAAAATGAAAAACTTCAAAATCGACAATCCATGGGCGATTTATGCAATTAAATGAGGGTTTTACTCCTTAGGGCATGTACAATGGTACAGATAGGCTGCTTTGTCTATAGCAACTATTCATGTTACTGTGAAGCACTAAAGACAACTCATACAATGGGTTATGGTGATCTGATCGACTCTGAGCTACAGGATTGTAGACAACACACAATCTTTTAATGCTTTCCTTAGTTCTGGTGATACAGTCGGCTACAAGATAGTAGACATCATATTTCTCTCTTTATTCTCTTTCATCCATATCGGCTTAAATCCTACATGGCGGAGGCTATAGGCGGTGATGTAAACCCATTGTACATGATCTTATACACTAGAATATGAGATGGCGCTTTAAAAGATGGAAAGGATATCCTTTGGACACGAAGATGGCGCCACGGTGGCACTTAGAGCGCGCCCTAGACACGGCGAAGACAAGTTTGGAGTCCCCACGGTTGTCTTTGCTGACAAGGCTTGAGCTCGAAAAAGCGAGAATGGCAAGCAGAGAGGCGAAGATAGGCAAAGGAATGAGAGGATAAGCCTTTGAGAGGAGGAGAACAACCGGTTTGCTTTCTCGGCGAGAAAGTAAGCGGTGCGTTGAGAACCGGCAGCGGAAAGAACACGTCGTCGCCGTGGCATCATTAGGTTGGATGACATTGATGGTGGCGAAGTGATGTGGCCTGGCATGCATGGGAACGGTCGGTGCAACGCCACCTCCTACTGCGCGCTCGGAGTTGCGTGGCACGACAAAGCGGTGGAGAGGAAGGTGTTGCCAAGTGGACCTGAGACGTTAGTGGAAGTGGCAAAGCGGTGCGAGTTAGACCCAGGCTCGCACGAACGGGTTTAATTCGATCAAGCCAAGACAAGTGGTTCGGTTGCTACAATCCAAAGTGGTTCGGGTTGGGTTTGAAAGTTGACCAAATAGAATTCAAACTCCTCTAGTTTGACCAGTGAGTTAAAAATAACAAATAAATTTATAAAAATCTAAAAAAATTCAAAGAGGTTATTGGGATGATATAGATCCCATATAATTTTTCAAACATCACTATTCATGATTTAAAAACTTAATTTAAAATCCTTAACCGAATAGGTTTAAATAAGGAGCCTAGATTTTTCTTAAGGTCGAGATGAATTCTAAAAATTTGAAAAAAATTATATTTATTCATAATAATTATTCTAGTATTTGATTAAATTAATTTCCAGAGGTCTTTACAAACATTAACTTCAGTTTTCTCTTGGAGTGTCTTTTTGAGTGATAGGTTTGACTTGATTTTGAAATTTTCAAATGCAACAGTTTGTGCACATGCTCCAAAATGACACGTATGCTCATGAGATGCATATAATTACCATTTATATAAAATGAGGCTGTGAAAAACCTCCCCCCCTAAGAGAATCTCGTCACGAGATTCCGATAGTTTAAGTTGGAGCGAAATGCTTCTAAACAGTTCTTTTAAAGAAAAACAACATCTGTTGTCTTGATTTCCTTCAAAGATAGAAAAGAAAGATCCTAACAAGCAACATGGTGTTGCTATTATATTTTCCTTTCTATTGCTTTGTTTAACCTTTCATTTCTTGATTCGAAGGCACTTCAAACATATAGAAGAGGTAGGGGTGCTCAATCCTCATTTGATCCTCACACTCCCAAGTTGCTTCTTCTTCCGTGTGGTTGTTCCATTGAATTTTTAGAAGTTTGATAGTGTGGTTCCTCGTCTTGCGTTCCATTTCACCAAGAATACCCACCGGATGCTCTTGGTAGGAAAGATCGGGTTGGAGATCAATGTTTTCGTACGTGGTCGCTTCGGTAGGAACACGAAGACATTTCTTCAGTTGTGAGACATGAAAGGTAATATGTACCGTTGAAAGAGAGATGGGCTACTCTAGTTGATACGCCACAGCTCCTTGTTTTGCAAGGATTCGGAAAGATCTGATATAGCGAGGTGATAACTTTCCCTTCATGTGAAATCAACGGGTGTCCTTCATTGGTGTGACTTTAAGGTAAACATGATCGTCTACCTCAAAGATCAACTCACGACGACGACGGTCGGCATAGCTCTTTTGACGAGACTGCGTTGTCCATAACCGGTCCTGAATCAACCGAACTTGCTCTTCGGCATCCACTACTAAATCCGTCCATAGAATGGTCTCTCTCCGGACTCCGACCAGTTCAAAGATGTCCTACAAGCTCTCCCATACAATGCTTCAAAAGGTGACATTTGTATGCTGGATTGGAAACTATTATTATAGGAGAATTCTGCATATGGTAAGCATTTCTCCCAATTCTTGTTATAGAACAGCACACATGCTCGGAGAAGATTTTTCCAATATTTGGTTCACCCTCTCGGTTTGGACTCCGGTTTGTGGGTGGTAAGCAGTGCTAAAGGATATGTTGGTCCACATGGCTTGGTGTAGACATTTCCATAAGTATGAGGTAAACTGAAGACCTCGATCTGAAACGATGATATTTGGTACACCGTGGATACAAACAATTCTGGAGATATATAGCTCTGCTAACTTACTATCAGTGAAGGTGGTTTTGACAGGAATAAAATGAGCCACCTTCATCAGACGATCGATGATCACCCAAATAGCATCGGATCCATTTTGAGTCTTTAGAAGACCTGTGACGAAGTCCATACTAATTTCTTCCTATTTCCACTAGGGAACAGGCTGTGGTTGGAGTGTACCTACTGGTTTCAGATGCTTGGCTTTCACCCTTTGGCAAATATCACATTCAACAACGTACTGTGCGATTTGCCGTTTCATTCAGCTCCACCAAAGCCACTTCTTTAAATCTTGATACATCTTGGTACTCCCGGGATGTATGAAAAATTGATAATTGTGAGATTCTTTAAGAATTAATTCTTTTAACTTGTGATTAAATAACACTACCAAACGGTTTCGAACCATAAGATACCTTATGATCTTCAACGAAACCTTTGGCCTTGCCTTGTTTCATATCCTCCGGATTAAGACCACATCGAAATCATTTTTACGGCTCTCCTTGATCTGGTCTTCTAGTGTGAATTTCACCTCTAAGGCGAAAATCCTTCTACAACCATCTCAAGATTCATCCTATGAAATTCAATGACAATATAAATGGGGACAGTATGGCTATATTCAACTCATGGATACAAGATCATGGCACGCTAGATGTGGAAATTCTAACAAGAGATTTACATGGACGAACAAGAGAATAAATCCAACAATGGTCAAGCTAGATAGGATTCTAATTAATATAGAATGGAACCAAACATTTTAGGCACTTCCATAAAATCGAGGTAGCTACCACTTCAAACTACACTCCAATTGTTCTTGACATCACAACCGATCTACCTTCTTCAAGACTCTTGAGACTAGAAAACTTTTGGCTTCATATGGGAGTTTGAGAACCTAGTGATACAAAGTGAGCGAGGACTAGAAACTTGGCTAATATCTCCATTGCCAATCTCAAGCTACGAATACTACGAGCAAAAATCAGATTATGGTCCACGAGGAAGCATAACTTACAAACTCAACTTGACAACACCAAGGCGCCTTGGAATACTTGGATAGTATGGAGGAATGGAGACCCTAACAACCCTCGATTTCACTTTCGAGAAAGAATGTCGAATTCATCTACAAGACCTAACACAGTTACGGGCACTAAAATGGAAAGCGTCGAGCGAAGATTAAGTGGTGTAGGCTGGGCGATGAGAATACGTGTTTTTTTCCATGTAACCTCGTCCATCAACCACCGAAAGAACAACACCAAGGTTCTTGTTAAGGATGGAATTGAACATTATGACAACGCCTCCAAATAAAAAATTGCTACCGATTATTTCAGAGATCTTTTCAGTATGGCAGTTCAATGGTCTCCAACAATTGACCTTACACGTTTATACCAGCAAGATCAAAGTCTGCAAGTTCTTTCGGCCAACTTCACTTGGGAAGATATAGCAAATGCAATTGTACATTCCCCGAACAACAAAAGTCCAGGGCCGTACGGATTTACCAACGAGTTCTAAAAAAGTTCTTGAACATATTAAAGCCTGATCTATTACACGTCTTTGTAGACTTGCATGCCAATAATCTTGACCTCTCAGGGGTGAACACTTCTTATGTCACTTTGATACCAAAGATTGAAACGCCAGTTCAAATCAAAGATTCTAGGCCCATCTTGCAGCTACATAGTATACCCAAGCTCATAAGCAAAGTCTTGGCAAATAGACTATAGCCGAAGATCACATATCTCATCAGCCATATGTAGTTCGGTTTCATAAAAAAAGATCAATCATAGAGAATTTCGTACTAGCTTCAAAACTAGTCCAATGTGCATTGAAGAGGAAAAAACCAATGTTAGTACTCAAATTAGACTTCATAAAGCTTTTGACACAATAAATTGGGGCTGTCTTCTCCTTGTACTATAACATCGAGGCTTTGACAGTAAATGGGTAAACTGGATCCATACTATTCTTTCTTCCGGCAAAACACAGATTCTTGTCAACGGTACAGTGGGCGATCAAATTCATTACAAACGTGGGGGTACGACAAGGAGACCCGCTCTCTCCATATTTATTACGACAAGGAGACCCGCTCTCTCCATATTTATTCATCCTAGTAGTGCATGTCCTACAAAGAATATTGCAACACGCCCACCCCGATGGGTGATCTTACACCCTTGGATATACACAGACCCCACCAACCTTACAATATGCGGACGACACCCTAATATTGCTCAAGGGTATAGTGCAGCAAGCCATGGTTCTCTAAGAGCTCTTTGAATCATTTACAAATTTCTCAGGTTCAGAGATCAACTACCATAAGAGTACATTTGTACCCATCCACATGTCACAACAAGATGCCAGCTTAGCTACCACCACCCTACAATACCCGATCAGCTCACTGCCATGCAAGTACTTAGGACTACCGCTCTCCACTAACAAGGTACCTCATAGTCTACTACAACCAATTATCGACAAAATAGACAGAAGACTGACATGTTGGATGCCCGGGTTACTGTCTTGGGGAGGGAGAGTACTAATGATAAACACTGTGCTATCAGCCATACCTACACACTACGTGAGTTGCCTTCAATGGCCGAAACACAGCATAGAAGCACTTGACAAAATCCAAAGAGCCTTTCTTTGGAAGTGTTGTAACGATAATTCATCCATCACACTGACAGGGCCCGTTTTGCAGAAAACTCGCATACAAGCCCAAGAAATGCAGTGATGCTCCTAAAAGACTGTAATACCCCTCGTTTGTACTCATAGGCTAGCTACCTTACCAAGGGGTATTTCCGTCATTTGTACAGGCCCAAGAGCCTATAAATACCCCATGTATCTCCCATTTGAGGGGGAGCTCTCTTGAGCAATAAAGAAGGATATTAAAATTGGTGAGCCCTCGGGGGCTCCCTCCCTAGAGGTAACCCCCCGTTGGCTCACCGACAGGAGTAAGGCGGTCCTTCAGATCCCCGATCCTGTATAAATCCTTGTGTTATTTTTTACTCTCGTGGACGATGGTCCATCAGATGGCCGACGTTCACCCCCTCACTTGTGTTCGGTTTTTACACCTACAACAGGAAGGGAGATAAAGAGGTACACGGCGGGCATTGCCTGGTCGCTTGGACCATCGTAGCGCTGCCCAAAGAGCAAGGGGTTTTGGGGATTCATGATCTCAGGAATTATAACAAAGCTTTGATCATGAAATTGGCAGGGAAGTTATTATCAAACTCGACTGAACCTTGCTTCAATGGGTTAAGATGTCAATATATTCGGACACATACCAATTCAGCCTCGCTCGGGAGACACAGTGATCTGGAAAACTTTATCATCTGTCATTGAAGCAACTACACAAATGACCAAGGTCATAATCAGAGATGGACAAACTACTTTGTTCTGGAAAGAACATTGAACATCCACAGGGCGACTATACCTCCGCTTACCCACTCTATGCCACTAACCCGAATTGCACGATCAGCTCGTAATTCATGGTAACAATTGGGCAGTATCACTACACCCGGTTCTATCATAGCAGGCGCTCTTGGAATACCAGGCCTTACTACACATTCTTTTTGAACAACAACTAGCGTAGGGAATTTTAGACCAAAGAGTCATCGCCTCGACCATGGCCGACGTAACTACTTCAGAAGTGTACAAACTCCTATCATTCCACGGCATAAAATGGACAACGTCAGATTATGCCTGGCACAGATCAATCCCACACAAATACATACATAATCTTCTTATGGCTAGCTTTCAGAGGAAGACTAAATACTAAGGATAATATGACAACGACAAATCCTCACTGTGATATTTGCCCGATACTAGAGACAATCGATCACATCATTGTACGATGTAAAGCTACGGATCATCTTTGGAAAAAAACTAGGATTAGCAACAGAAGCTACCTCATCCAATGACATATTGGATTTTGTGGAAAGAATATCAGCACAATCAATGAGCTACCGAGAGGTTTGGCCCATATGTTTTGCAGCCTATGCTCATTTACTATGGATTATGAGAAATAAGCAGGTATTCTAAAATATTGAAGATGGAGCCACCGCGATGCAATGTCAGATCTAAGACTACATTAGTCTCTAGACCTACAAGACTAAACCCAAACACTGTGTTTCCCTTCACTACTGGAGTCAACTCTATTCAATAGTTTTAAACCCCATGATTGTACAGCTCTTGTTTTTTGTTTTTTCGCCTCTCTACATGCCCCGGCGCTGTAACACTATTTGGCAACTATTTTAATACAATAGTCATAAGGTAGAGAATCCTCTACCTTCTACGTCCAAAAAAAAGTGCTTTTCTCAGTTAATCCATGATCACGAGTAATAGGTTTCCTTCGTTCAACTTGGGGGATGGTGCTCAAGACTAATTTGGTTCCTGGCCTTCGGGCTATATATACTAACTTGTTTCAATTTATATTACGTTATTTTACCAAGCTATGCAGTGGTTCTGAACATGGACATGTTTCAAATCTGAAGTATGGAGCAAATGGTTAACCAATCTGAAGATGGACATGTCTAAAGTATGCTGCTGAAAGGTTAAACATACTGCCTTGACAAGTACTATGCACCTTCTACACGGCCGGACACAATAATTATTGTGGATGAAGCCATGAAGGGCAGTCGTACTATTTGAGGCGGTAGGAAACAATAATAAAACTGCATGTCTTTGCTCGGTACTATTTTTGTTTCGAGATGAGAGACCCCGCTGCAGATTAGCCGTCATCTTCCTTGCCATTGAGTGAGGTGATGGAGGAACTGGGTCACGATTCATGTGGGCTTGGCGGTGGAGCCAGTTTTGAAGCGCAGACCAAGCACGGTAACTGAGGCACAACGCAGGCTGTGAGGCGAGCTAGGATAGAGCTCGGCTGGGTGCGGCACAGGCCGAGCATGGCGATGGAGTTGTGAAGCAGGCCTAGTACAGGGGCGGAACTCGATATGCTGGGGGGCAATATGATTTTCTTTACCCATCGCAACGCAGGGTTGGATCCAATTTGGCTACGATAGGCGCGAAACGACATAGCCACATAGTAGGTTGGGCGTGATGGCGAAGGCGTGGCCACGGGCCACGCGGGCGGAGTCGAGGGCGATGTATAGGCTAATTAAGCACGTTAGTGAATGCATGACGCGGTCCGGGGAAGTGCACGGGCATTGATAGTTTTTTTAGGATATTTAAATTTTGAAAAAAATCATGATATTTTCATGTTAGTCAATCCAGAGCGTGAATCTGCTATCGGACGGTCTGCAGCAACGTGCAGCCTTAACTGCAGTTACAGGACCTACACGGATACACTGCTCTCTCCTCGTCGCGGTTGGCCGCCACCAGCGCCTGCGAGTCGCTCTTACAATCCCTCACAGAGCTCTTCAAGAAGCCGTGGGAGATCGCCGGCCCGTGCGCCATCCCGGCCGGAGGAGTACTGCAGTGCCCTGTTGAAATTAATCTAAATTTACCAAATAATAAGGTGTTAGGATCCTAATGCATCGGATTAATTTAGTTTGTTTATTTTGTAGACTTTCTATGTTTAGCCTTCCATATTTAGCTTTCCATGTTTAGTTTTGCCTTGGTTAACAAGTTGATTACGTAGCCTTTATAAGGGCACGTATAGTTTTGTAACTATTTGCAACGTGAGAAGCGAAGCAATAGAAAAGAAAAAATAGAAACGCTGCCGTGCGCCGTGCACGCAGCACCAAAGATCTTTCTGTTGTATGTTTCCTCCGTTCTTGAAGTCCAGCAACGTGTGCGTATGTGAGTTTTTTTTTCCATAAGCCTTCCTCGTCTACGTGTTGGTTCCTTCTTGCATGTGCGTGTGTTGCATGTGTGTGTCTTGCTACAAGTACGTGTGCGTGAGGTCATCTCCTGTTTTGTGCTCTCGCGTGAACGTGTGCGTGCGTTGTGTGTTCTCGTGTGGTGTTCTCCTGGGTGCCAACAATTGATATCAGAGCCATGACGAGGGATAGGTGACCCTGGAGCGGCTCGGCGATCTCCTAGCCACCCGATGTGCCCGGCGCTAGGTGTCGACCGTCTGCGGCCTTCGGTGGTGGCTCGAGCAAGCGGCAACGGCGAGCATGCGAGTGGCACAAGCGGAAGTGGGCGCAACAATGCGTGGGCGCGTTAGGCGCATGGAAGCGGCGGCGGCTCAACATGGCGGCCGCGGCACGCGGCGATGGAAGCGGCAACCACGGCAATTTGCTACGGCGCGGCGCGGCGCGGCAACGACTGGAGGCGGTGGGCTCCCATAGCGTCGCGGCGGGAATACGCCGGGCGATTCGGCGACGCGCGCCGAGCGCGATAGCGATGGAGTGCACGGCGGGCGTGACCGCTCGATCGGCGAGACCGCGCACTACACGATGTATCTGGCTCCGTGGCGATGAGAGCCTACGTCGGTGGAGCGCAAGATGAGTTACGTTGTCAAGGTGAAAGTGTTGTCTTTGGTACTAGGCGATTCGCGGTACCATATTTGTGTGTGCATCCATAGAGTTGAGCCCGGGACGTTGAGGAGATGTGTTCGCCGTCCTGAGTCGAGTCCGTGAAGTTGAGTCTGGGATGTTGAGGAGATGTGTTCGCCGTTCTGTGTCGAGTATCAGTTGGGCAAATCGTAGTTGAGACCGACTACCGCAACAAGTTAGACTCGGCAAGTCTAGATTATGGGGGATTATTGTTGGAAATTAATCTAGACTTGCCAAGTAATAGGGTGTTAGGATCCTGATGCAATCAGCATTGGATCAATTTAGTTTGTTTTATTTGTTAGGTCTTCTATGTTTAGCCTTCCATGTTTAGCTTTCCATATTTAACTTTCCACGCCTTGGTTAACAAGTTGATCACGTAGCCTTTATAACGGCACGTATAGTTTTGTAACTATTTGCAACGTAAGAAGCGAAGCAATAAAAAAGAAAAATAGAAACACTACCGTGCGTCGTGAACGCGGCACCAAAGATCTTTCTGTTGTTTCCTCCGTTCTTGAGGTCCAGCAACGTGTGCGTACGTGAGTTTTTTTTCATAAGCCTTCCTCGTCTACGTGTTGGTTCTTTCTTGCATGTGCGTGTGTTGCATGTGTGTGTCTTGCTACTAGTACGTGTACATAAGGTCATCTCATGTTTTGTGTTCTATCGCGTGAATGTGTGTGTTGGTTCTTTCTTGCATGTGCGTGTGTTGCATGTGTGTGTCTTGCTACTAGTACGTGTACATAAGGTCATCTCATGTTTTGTGTTCTATCGCGTGAACGTGTGCGTGTGTTGTGTGTTCTCGTGTGATGTTCTTCTGGGTGCAACATGCCCTCCCTGGCGCAATGGAGTACGGATCCGCGCCCCCCGGCCGACACCATGTCTGCCAAGGCCATCGTGCCCACCGCCGTCAACCCGGCCGGGCACCATCTTCAACGTCAAGTACAACGCGCGTGACAGCCGCCACTATCAGAATTGAAGGCGTTGGCGCAGCAGGCCAGGGTTCCGTCCGTCTCCCATGCACTGCTTTCCTCGGTCGTGTTTAGATCTTAGACTTCGGTATGTTGCACACAGATTGAATCTTGCACTGTTATATTGAGGTTTGAATCTTGCTGATTCCGTAATACCGGATATGTCATACAGGTTTAGTTAGCACTGTAACACAAGAAAATTGAACTAAATCACCTGTAGAAAATAGAAATCTCTCGTATTTGTGCATTTTTTTGGGGGTAAGAACTGGGGACTAATTTGGGGTTTTACTATGTTCACTACTAGAAAACAGAGCAAACCTGAGGGCCACGAATTACGTTGATGGGCCCACTCCAACTGTCACGTTTACCCAAATTATGCTGACGGGCCCGCAACGACCGTCAAGTGATACTATTTTGGTCATGGGAATAGTAACCCCCTCAGCAAAATTCCAAATTTCCCGACGGTTATAATAAAACCGTCAATATAATATATTTTCCTGATGGTTAAAACCGTTAGATTAATTGTTTGAAAATTCTTGCACTTCGCGCGAAAAAATTTGGGTAGCGTTTGGATGGGTGAAGGTGGGTATGGTAACCCTCTCACTAGAGGTGGTGAGTTTACCTTTCAAATAGTAATTCTGACAATTATCATTATATTTGAGCAGTCGTAAGTGACGCAAGTGAAATGTCAGTTGTCCGAGATTGCAATTCTGATTATTTTTTATTGAATTTAATTAAAGTTTATTTTATTCATTTAAAATGTTTTTCATTTTCGGAAACACGAAAAAATACCGTAAAATTGAAGTGCTAAAATTTTGTAGAACAATGGTAGAGATAAGGATTACATAGATAAATATAAAATAAAATTATAAGACCAAAATAACTTGGTTCATCTCAATTGGAGTTCACATGAATTAGTTATGAATTTTCAAAGTTAAAAGTATTTTGTAGTGTAAAAATATTTGGTTTTGGATTAATTTCAAAAACTATAATTTCGGGATAGAGATAAGTTTGAAACCTATTCCAAATTAAAGTTCACTTAAAAGAAAATTATCAAAATTGGTTCCACTTGATTTGAAGTTACTTTGAATTAGTTATGCAATTTTGAAGTTATTCTATTTTGGACCGATTCGATCGCGATTGACGGTCCGTGATGAATGAATTTGTTTGGGCGACGAACGGCCCAATCTATGCGAACGATCCGATTAAGATCTAACGGTCTAGATCACGTTGGTCGTTCAACGGTCGAGCGGCCCAAACGGTGAGCTCAAACGAATGTGGATGGTCCGATCATAAGCGAATGGCCCAGATTGAGTGGGGCGTTGGATTTGTCGAAACGGCCCAACTCATATTGACCGTGCGATCGAAATCCAATGGTCACGAAAAAGAGGCGCGCTTGAGTTTCAACGAAGGAAAAGTGGTGCCGTTGGATCTGGATTCAACGGTTGAGAACGAAGGATGTTGGACGGTCGAGCGGCCCACTTGATGCGAGCGGTTCGATCTAGATCAACGGTCCAAAATCAAGCGCGTTGGACGGTCGAACGGCCCAATTGATCTTGGCGGTTGATTTTAAATCTAACGGCTCGCGCGCGTTGGGCTTTCCCATTTGGAAAATGCCATGGCCCGATTAAAATGTGGATGGTCCGATTGAAAATCGACGGCTCAGCTTGCATGGGTATTGGACGGTCCGAACGTCTAACCGATCTAGTCCGTTCGTTTCAAATCGAATGGTGGAGATCGCGTGGGCCAAAAGGATCTATGTGGTTCATTTCAAATCGAACGGCTCATTCGCAAATGAGGTTGGGCTGAGCCATAGACGCGGCTAAGTCAGTCCGAACGACACCTGGTTGGGTTAAACCAAGTTGGTTCGAGTTGCTACAGTGCTAAGAGGCTTGGGACGGGTCTAAAGTCAACTAGAACTAAAATCAAACTTTGCAAGTTTGACCGGAGGTTTAAAAATATCAAATAAATTTATAAAAATAGGAAATTTTTCAAAGAAGCTACTGGGATGATGTAGATCCCAAATAAATTTTGAAAACCACTGTTATTTTTCTTAAAAAATACATAATTAAATACTTTAACCGAATAGGTTTAATTATAGAACAAGGATTTTTCTTAAGGTCAAAATAATCTCCAAATTTTTTTTATTCAAGATAATTTATCTAGTATTTGATAAAAAAAAATACTTCCCCGGTCTCAATACAAGCATTGACTTGCATTTTCTTTGAAGCTTCAAAAAAAGTCTTAGATTTGGGTTGAAAATAGAAGTTTTTGAAATGTAACAAAATGCCCATGTTTCAAAATGACCGAAATGCTATGAAAAGCATTTTACTCTTGTTCACTAAAAGCGAGGTGTTACATATTCCAAATTAAAGTAAAAAATTATCACAATTGGTTTCACTTGATTTGAAGTTACTTTGAATTAGTTATGCGATTTTGAAGTTATTCTATTTTGGACCATCCGATTGCGATTCGACGGTCGGATTGAGTGAGTGTTGGACGGTCCGAGCGGCCCAATCTCTGTGACGGTCGATTAAGATCTAACGGTCGGATCGAGTGAGCTGTTGGACGGTCGAGCGGCTCAAGCGATCTGAACGATCTGATTCAAATCTAACGGCTCGCACGCCTTCGAGATGATTCGGGTTTGCCAAGGGAGTTAAAAATAGCAAATAAAATTATAAAAATATAAAAATTTTCAAAGAAGCTCTTTGGGATGATATAAATCCTATATAAATTTTGAAAACTTACTGTTCATGATTCAAATACTTAATTTAAAATATTTAAACCGACAAGGTTTAAATAAGGACATACTAAATTTCATAAGGTCAAAGCTGAGCGATGGTGGAGATAATGATGACATAGATAAGTAGAAAATAAAATTATAAGACCGAGAATAACTTGGTTCACCTCAATTGGAGTTCACATGAATTAGTTATGAATTTACAATGTTAAAAGCATTTTATAGTGTAAAAATATTAGGTTTTGGATTAATTTCACAAACTATAATTTCGGGATAGAGATAAGTTTGAAACCTATTCCAAATTAAAGTAAATAAAATTACCACAATTGGTTTCACTTGATTTAAAGTTACTTTGAATTAGTTATGCGATTTTGAAGTTATAATATTTTGTCTGTCCGATCACGGTTCGACGGTCGGATTGAGTGAGTTGTTCGGACGGTCGAACGGCCCAATCTACGCGGATGGTCCGATTAAGATCTAACGGTCCAGATTAAGTGAGCTGTTCGAATGGTCCAAACGATCTGGACTGTCCGATTCAAATCTAACGGCTCGCGCGCAACTCAGTTGATTCAGGTTTGCCTAGGGAGTTAAAGATAGCAAATAAAATTATAAAAATATGAATTTTTTCAGAGAACCTACTGGGATGATATAGATCCCATATAAATTTTGAAAACTTACTGTTCATGATTCAAATACTTAATTTAAAATATTTAAACCGACAAGGTTTAAATAAGGACATACAAATTTCATATGGTCAAAGCTGAGCGATTGGTGGAGATAAGGATGACATAGATAAATAAAAAATAAAATTATAAGACTAGAATAACTTGGTTCACCTCAATTGGAGTTCACATGAATTAGTTATGAATTTGCAATGTTAAAAGCATTTTGTAGTGTAAAGATATTCGGTTTTGGATTAATTTCAAAAACTATAATTTCTGGGATAGAGATAAGTTTGAAACCTATTCCAAATTAAAGTAAAGAAAATTATCACAATTGGTTTCACTTGATTTGAAGTTACGTCGAATTAGTTATGCAGTTTTGAAGTTATTCTATTTTGGACCGTCCGATCGCGATTGACGGTCTAGATTGAGTGAAATTGTTTGGGCGGTCGAGCGGCCCAATCTACGGATGGTCGATTAAGATCTAACGGTCCAGATCGAGTGAGCTATTCGGACAGTCCGAACGACCCAAACGATCTGGACAGTCCGATTCAAATCTAACGGCTCGCGCGCAACTTAGATGATTCAGGTTTGCCTAGGGAGTTAAAAATTGCAAATAAAATTATAAAAATATGAAATTTTTCAGAGAAGCTACTGGGATGATATAGATCCCATATAAAATTTGAAAACTTACTGTTCATGATTCAAATACTTAATTAAAAATATTTAAACCGTCAAGGTTTAAATAAGGACATACAAATTTCATAAGGTCAAATTGATTTTAACTCCTTTTTGGATGATTTCAAATTTTGTTGGTTTTTATTTTAAATATACTTGAATCTAAAATTGGTTTGAATCTTGTTGCTATTGCAGAAAATGGTGTTAGTAGAATTACTTTAGGTTTAGTGTTATTGTTGCACTAAAAATTGCTTTAATTTCAAAAATACATAAGTATTTCTCTGTAACTCCAATTTGAGCAAACTCAAACTTGTTGGTTTCTCTCATCCTTTGCGTAAAAGCTGCCCGTGTGGTCTTGTCCTTCTGAAAAACATCTCGTTTGGTCTTGTCTCTGTGCAAAGCAGCCAGCCCCGTCTGGTTTTGTTATCTGCAAGCTAACACATTATCCGCTTTGGTAGCCTCTCCCTGCGGGCTATAAAATAGGACCACTGGACCCTTGAAACCGTAGGAAGAAGAACCTTCTCTATCGTACAATAACATACTATGGTAGACGCCGAGGGACCAGTCCAACCGGGGTCGTCGAAGCAAGACCTTCCCCTTGAAAGGAGGGAGGACTTCGGCCCTAACTACTGGGTTGATGCCGAACAAGCGTGCTCAACCGGTATGGCGAAATCTTGGACCTGAAGAGAGTCTGTTGTCATTCAGTCCTGAGCGGTCCTTTTGATGGCGGACGGCGTTTTTCGATGCCCACACTGGGTACAATTAGCAAATAATTTTGTTCATATTCTTGCTAATACATTCTCTCGCTAACCGTCCTTACAGCTTTGAGATGGCGAAATGCGACTTTGTCCATTGGATCGATCCTTCCGTGAATGACATGTTGTGATGTCGTGGATAGATAGTGGGACCGAATCTTTGAGTTGAAGGTGCGGATTGACAATCTCAACGAGCAAAATGATGACCTCATGCCAGATCTGACATGAGAGAGGCACGAGGAGGTCGTGAACATAGGAAGTTCCTATAATTCCACATCTTTCTGCTTGAACCCTAGGTGCATATGTGTGCCCACTACAACGATGACTGTAACACCCGACCCGATAAGGGCACCGAATGCTACTAAACTAACATGTTAATAAAATTAAAATAGAAGACAAAATTCTAAATTTAGTGAGAACCTCTCTGTATAGTTAGCTATCTGGAGGTTCCAACAAACATAAATATCAAGACAAAAGTGAAATCAACAAATATCGAAATCATCACGAAGTATAATCGATCTCAAGCAACTATAACAAAAGGAGGAACTAAGTTCACGCATGATCTTAACCAATCTTAACGGAGAAGAGTTACTAGGCACGACCAACATTTATTATTACAGGTTCATCAATAATGAATGATTAATTAGAACTAAAATGAAATCATGGACTTGATTAAGGTGAAGCGAAAGGGTAGTGTGTGTCTATTCCTCCCCATGGAGCCAACATCAAGGATCACCTAAAAACAACAAACAACGCAAGAGTGAGTCCGAGACTCGGCAAGTCTGATAAATGAATAATACATATAACAACCATGATGTAAGACCAAGAGGTTTTTGTCATGATATTTGATGATGAATACATTGCCAATAATGAAGACTTAGTCTTGATGCTTAAAGTTCAATACATTGTCTCGGAACATGCTTTTGATCGTTTTCTTGACTTGCTTTTGAGCTCTGTTGATTTCTGTCGAAAAATCGACTTTTGTCGGGATTATCGGTAATCTGGCTTGTATTGTCTTGGAACTAACGGATTGCGGTATGACAGCGGGTGTACAGCGTAGTCCGCAAGTCTTTTTCCTCTAATGCGTTTTGCTCGGTTCGTTAGATCTTGATCTAACGGTGATATTGAGTTATAACGTTAGGACCGCGGAAGCGCTCAAAGACTTTGAACCGTTGGATTGAAATCTAACGGATGACATCAAGTGGGTCGTTCGGACCTTCTCTGATGCTTCTAAATCCAGCGGTGAGACCCATGGTCCGATCGGCCCATGGATCTGGAGCGTCCCGTGGCAAGGGCGCTGATACGAGGACTTCTTGAACTTACAGAGCAGTAGTACCGCAGAGTTGAATGGCGGTAGTACCTAAATTTGATAATACCGTTGTTTTAATAACGGTAGTACCGCTTTATTCCTTTGAGAAGAGGTTTTGACATACAACTTGTTTGCTCTTTTAAGTGGTGCGGTAGTACCATTTGATTTTCTTGATAATCTGCGCATAAATATCTGGTTGTGTGTTTGGCGGTATGGAAAAACGAACACTTGTTTTTCTTGGACATTGCATTTCTTCTTGGCGGTATATGACCGCGTCATGCTGGCGGTAATACCGCACTTGGTTTTTCGAAAGAAGAATCTCGACATGAGCGAGTTAAATGAAAATCGGATGGTGCAGAGTCTTGGGCGGACGGTGGTGAGCGGTATTTCCGTAGCGAGGCGGCGGTAGTACCGCTATAGCGGTATGACCCATGAGGTTGCGGCATGGTTTTTCGAGCGATGTTTTGGAAGTTTTGAAGTTCTTGAGAATCGGTAGTACCGGTGTGTTTGGGCGATGCGACGGCGTGTGAGGTAATCTGGGACATACAATGGCGGTAGTACCGATTGTACTCTGAAAGCTTTATGGATTACGGGGAATTGACTGCGGATTTGTTGAATTCGTAAGCTATATCTTGTTGCATGATGCATGATAGTGTTTATGGGTGTGAGTGAGCTAATGGATGGTCAAGTTGGAGAACTTGTGCCAAGATTTGGGGTTTCTTTGATCTTTGCATGTGCAGGTTGAGACGTGAGGACGAATCACAATCGGTGACGGGATTGACTCGGACTAGGATGAGGAATCTGAGGTCTTGGAAGTCGTGGATGTCAAGAGGTGATTTGGATCACGCTGGAGCACGTGGAGATTAAAGGGGATCACGTTTAAGCTACGGGAGGTGGTGTCCTAGAGGCTTACGACGTGAGAGAATTGGAAAGACAGATTTGGAAGGAGTTCCAAATCTGGTTGGTTTGAGTTAGAATCCGTATTGGTGTCGTGTTGGACATGGATAGAACTCTAGGCTATAAGAGAAGGCAGTAGGGTACGGCCTGGAGTGGGGATTTTTTTTGGGTTACGTGCTTTTGCTGGGTTTTGGCTGTAGCTTTCTTGTTGTTTATGCTACGGTTGTAAGGTCCCTTGAATTAGGGTTTTGAGTGGTGCTTGCTAAGCTCTCTGTGAACCTAAATCAAGTTTGATATATAAAGTTCAGATTCGTTCTACTTTGATTCTTGATTTGATGTTCTTTACGTGCACTGAGGAGGTCTCGGTTGTGAAGTTTTCAAGTCAACGAGAGAAGTTCTTTGGAATTCTTGATAACAAGAAGAAGTTAGAATTTGGGGTCAATTATTTGCAATCATTCAACCCCCTTGATTGTCATTACGATCCTACAAGTGGTATCGAGCAAGGTTGCAATGGCATCGGCATCGAGATCGATTCTCGGGTAAGCCACCATATTTCGATGGATCGGACTATGTCTATTGGAAGACACGCATGGAGGTCTTTACGCAAGCACAAGGTAATGTCATCGGCAAAAGTTGAAAATCCTTATGAGGTGCTGCTTTGTGATTACCAACAATATCTGGCGATGTTGAAGCTAATGCTAAGGCTAGAAATATTTTGTTGCAAGGCTTGAGTAGAAGCGAGTTTGTTAGAATTGCTAATATTAAATCTGCTAACAAAATTTGGACAACACTTGCGATTATCATGAAGGTTCAAAATCATTAAAGGTGTTCGTCAAAACCAATTTAAAAAAGTACTCTAAATTTGAGATGAAACAAGGTGAATCCGTAGATGCTCTTTTGATCGCTTCAATAAAATTGTTAGTGATTTGCAATCGAGTTGATGTTATATATTACGATTCGACAATGCTCGAGAAATTTTGAATGCTATGGATATGTACATTTGGGAGGTCCTAGTCACTACTATCAATCACTCTGTTAATATGGAAACACTCACATTAAATGATCTTTATTCCAAGATGAAAACTCATGAGATTGATATTTTGGCCAGAATAAATAAGTCAAATTCTTTGGGTTTAGTGACTAACCAAACTGACAGTTCACCAAGTTATTCTAGTTTCTCCTTGAGTGCTATTTCGGATGAACAATTGGAGGAGATCTCGGAAGAACGACTTGTACTCTTCTCAAATAGGGTGACTAAAGCAATCAATAATGTCGAGCAAGGAGAAGAGGAGGTCCAATCACATGCTTTGAATGTGGTGAGCCAAACCACATAAAAGTAAATTGTCCCAAGGCGAGAGGAAAAAAAGCCAAGGAGGACAAAGCACCGATTCGGCGTTCAAAATTCAAATTTGATTCAAGCAAAAAGCAAAATTATCGTAAAAGTTGTCAACAAGGTGCTTTCGGCTCTTGAGGAGATTGGGCTAAGTGATGTTGATTGAGACGGTGACAACGAGGATGACCACAAAAAGCAAAAGAGGTGATTTCACGGGATGTGCATTATGGCAAGTAGTGAAGAAATTAATGATGATGATGACCTCTGATGATCCAGATGAGGTAAAGCCTTCTTATGCAGATTTATCTCGTCTTTGTCTTTGAAATTGACAAATGAGCTTAAAAATACAAAAAAAAGCAAAAAACATGACCTTGTTGTTGATAGCTTGAATTCTGAAATTGATAGACTTAAGGCTGCTATTCGATGATGAATCATGTCAATCATGCATTACATTCGAATTGGAAGTTGCTAGATCATTACATCTGAATTTGAAAAAGCTGAAACTTGCTCATGATTCATGTGATGATAAATGATACTTGCACATCTTTGAAATTGAAAAAGCGAAGTCTAGCTCAATTTGTTTAGAGACAAATCTTGTGAATGTGCAAAATAAGTCTTGTTCAACTTGTGAAGCTGCTAGAAGCTAGATTAAAGACATCTCGAGGATTCTATACAACAAATGCTTTACCATGAGACACTTTCTTGCACAAATTGTCCTAAACTCACAATTGAAATTAATGCTTTGACTAGACAATTAAGTGAGTTTCTTTGAAAAAGAAAAGATGGCTCGATCTGTTGCTTCTAAGAAAATCTTGAATAGTTACATTAAGTGCACAACTTGTCTGAATTGGCTAAAGAGAATGAATATCTTAAAGACACTTTGGAGAGGTTCTCTTTTGGTAAGAAAAATCTGAACATGATTCTAGAGCGGATCAAGAGTGAGTTCTAAAAACAAGGTCTAGGTTTTAATTACTCTTTGTTCATGCCAAGAATCACCCTCCCAAAGTTCTTAAACTTCTAGAACACGGAAAATTCAAATTGAATCTGAACCTAAACATGTTGTGTTTAAATCTGCTTTGGTTTTGCAAGGATCCTATTACCAAAGTAAGCCTTTGTGAAGAAAAAGCTGAGATTTCTTATCAAGAAAAGTATCGATGCACTTCTTGTGGTAAAGAAGGTCATTTAGTTCGATTACATTTTGAAAAGCCAAGAAAGAAAAGAGATAAGCTAAGAAAAGTTTTTCAAGCTCCTTATGTTTCCACTAAACAAGCAGTACCGCGAGGATTAGGAGTTTACACTGTCGACCAATGGTATACTCAAAAGCAAAATGCTTTTGTTGCTCCTACTAAATCGTGTGTGTCACAAGATGTTGGGTCCCTAAATCATGTCTTTCTAACCCCAATATTGTGAGATCGATACTTGCTTAATGTAGGTACAGCAGTTGAGGAAGGGGAACATTTGGTTAGTTGATTCAGGATGTTCAAAACACATGACAGGTGATTCAAAGTGGTTCTCCTCCCTCACTAAGGCATCCAATGATCAATTGATTACTTTTGGGGATGCTTCAACTGGAATTGTGATGGCAAAAGGTCTTGTCGCGTAAATGACAAGTTCATTCTTAAAGATGTTGCCTTGGTAAGTAAATTGAAGTACAATCGCTTTACGTTTCACAATTGATTGAAGAAAATCTTGAGGTAAGCTTTAAGAAACATGCTTGTAGGGTTTTAGATGCTACGGTGATCTTGTTTTAACATCTCTAGCCTAGGGAAAGTTTTTAAAGCTGATTTCAATCATTCTTTTTCACCTAATGTTAGATGTTTGGTAACCGAATCTAGTGATCTTTTCTTTTGGCATCGTAGATTAGGACATATTGGTTTTGATCATCTTGTTGAATTAGTGGGCTGATCTCATTAGAAATTTGCAGAAATTGAAAGGTGAAAAAGATTTGGTTTGTTCTCCTGTCGACCGGTAAGATGGTTCTTTGCTCCTCATTTTCCTATTTGATAATTATCACAGATATTACTGGACAATTGTTGCATATGGACACTATAGGTCCCTCAAGAGTTCAATCCGTTGGTGGTAAGTGGTATATTCTTGTGATTGTTGATGATTACTCTAGGTACTCTTGGGTGTACTTCATGGTGTCTAAGGATGAAGCGTTTGGTCATTTCAAAGATTTATTTCTCGGACTAAATAATGAATTGAATGGTCTTTGTAAAAGTTATAAGGAGTGATAATGTCTTGAGTTTAAGAATTCACTATTTGCTTCCTTTTGCTCTAACAGAGGTTTGGAACATCAATTTTCCTCTCCACGTGTTCCTCAGCAGAATGGTGTAGTTGAGTGGAAAAATAGAACCTTAGTTGAGATGGCAAGGACCATGCTTGATGAACATGCCACTCCTAGGAAGTATTGGGCGAGGCAATCTCAAGCCTTGTCATGTCTCAAGCAGTATTTTGAGAGCCTCTTTGCACAAGACTTCTTATGAGTGAGATTTGGCAAAAGGCCTAGTGTCTCTCACTTGAGTTTTGGTTGCAAATGTTTTATTCTTAAACATGGTAATCTGGACAAATTTGAATCTAGATCAAGTGATGGTATTTTACTTGGATATCCCTTCATTCTCGTGGCTATCGAGTGCTTAATCTTGAAACAAACAAAATTATTGAGACTTGTGAGGTTACCTTCGATGAGGTCGAGTCCTGTTCTAGAGCCGACATTTCGGTGTATACAAGTTAGAAGTCTGAAAGCATATTTCTTGATGAAGAAGATGGTTTTGATATTGGTAATGATATTTCTCGCATGACATCAAGTCTTGATCATACACCTCTGTGGCGCCATCATCAAGTGATATATGACCCTTGAAGTTGTTCAAAATGGCGAAAAAATTCAGAACCTTGGCACCTTTGAGGATCTGCGAGTTCATCCTCGAAGCGATGATTGGTGACATTCATGAAAAGGGTAACACGTTCTAAGTTTACTTCTCGACTCACATGCTCATTACGCTTTTGTTGCCTCTTTTGAGCCTAATGATGTAAGTCACGCTTTATCGATGAGTCTTGGATCAATGCCATGCATGAAGAATTAAAAACTTTGAGCGAAACAAAGTGCGGACCTTAGTTGAACCTCTTCATGGACATAATGTAATTGGAACTAAATGGGTTTTAAAAATAAACAAAGTGAGGATGGTGTTGTTGTGAGAAATAAGGCTAGACTTGTTGCTCAAGGATTTTCACAGTGGAGGTCTAGATTTTGGTGAAACTTTTGCCTGTAGCAGGACTTGAAGCAATTAGAATTCTTTTAGCCTTTCTTTGCATCTAAAGGATTCAAATTGTTTCAAATGGATGTTAAAAGTGCTTTTCTAAATGGCTACATTGAGGAAGAAGTTTATGTTAAGCAACCACGGTTTTGAAAATCCTAAGTTTCTAATCATGTCTACAAACTCTCAAAAGCCTTGTATGGTTTGAAGCAAGCTCCTCGGGCTTGGTATGAGAGACTTAAAATTGTTCTTGCTAAAAATGATTTTCAAATGGGCAAGGTAGACAAAACTCTTTTCACTTTGAAACATGGCAATGATCTATTACTTATTGATTTATGTGGATGATATCATCTTTGGGGGCTCCTCTCATGCTTTGGTTTCCAAGTTTTGAGATACTATGAGCGGGGAGTTTGAGATGAGTATGATGGGGAGCTAACTTACTTCTTAGGATTGCAAGTAAAAGCAGAGACCAAGCAAGGCAATTTCATTCATCAAACCAAATATACAAAAGACTTGCTTAGGCGGCTTTGACATGGCAACATGCAAACCAATCTCTACACCAATGGGGTCTACATCTGTTCTTGACCACGATGAAGAAGGTGAAGCGATGGATCAAAAAGATTACGGGAGTATGATTGGATCTCTACTCTATTTGTACTTCAAGGCGGATATACACTTTCTTTGTATGCTTATGTGCTCGATTTCAAGCATCACCTCGTGCATCTCATCGACGAGTGTGAAAAGAATTCTCGGGTATCTCCAATCAACCTTAGAATTTGGTCTTTTCTATTCATCTTCATCTGTCTTACTTTAAGTGCATACTCAGATAGTGATTTTGCGGGGTGTAGGATTGATAGAAAAAGCACATCGGCACTTGTCACTTTTAGGCACTTCTTTAGTGTCTTGGTCCTCTCGAAAACAATCTTACATTGCTCAATCAAGCTACTGAAGGCGAGTATGTTCTTTCTTCTTTGCTAGTTGCTCTCAAGTTCTTTGGTTTACGCTACTCTCAAAGATTTTGGTTTAGATTTGAGCCCTGTTCCTCTTTATTGTGACAACACTAGTGCTATTCACATTGCTAAAAATCCAGTGCAACATTCTAGAACCAAACACATTGATATCAGATTTTATTTTCTCGAGAGATCATGTTGAAAAAGGTGATATTGTTCTCCACTTTGTTGATTTTTCAAATTCTTGATATTTTCACTAAGCCACTTGATACTTCTCGATTTGTTAAATGCGAGGAGTGAATTGGGTGTTGTTCATCCTATGGGCTTATTTTGAGGGGCTGTTGGTCAAAATTTGAAGCTTTGATGTTTCATTTAGTCCAAGCCATTGAAATAAATAGAGCTATCTTTATCATATTTATTCATGTCTTGTGTAGTCTTCATCTGAATGGTTTAATAAACTTGCTACATAAATAACTAAAGCATGACATAGCTGAAATCTTTGACTAGTTTGATTATTGGAATCACTTTGTGTTGTTTATTAAAAAGGATAAGCTGATTTGTGAGTCCTATTTTAAGTCTTGGATTTGAAGCAAAAGGTCCTTCTTTTGATCTGTATTGCTCACTCAATTTAGCATGTTTTAAAAGATAAAAGGGTTGAGAAAAGAATATGAAAAGAAGTGTGCTTCAAGCATGCCATGCATAGTTGGGTATCAAAAAAAAAAGGAGAAGTACATAACGGTGCTCAAATGACAAGAAGTGTGCTTCAAGCATGCCATACCTAGCTATGTATTTTGAAATATAATAAAAGCAGAAAAATGCACAAAAATGCTTCATCAAAAGAAGTATGCTTCAAGCATGCCACCTGGAAAAGATGTATGCTCCAAGCATGCCACATGCACATAAAAATTGAAAGTGAAGCAAAGGATGATTCATGAGGCGTAGCTCATCCAGTTTTTAAAGTTTGTCTCCTTTGTTGGGCTTTCACTTTTGATGACTTCTATTTGTGATATTATAATCTTTTTAGTCATTGTAAATGCTTGTCATGAATCTAAATTGATTTACCACTTTGAAATACTTATGCGGATATTGCTATGTGGTATATGCATTTATATGATCTTGTTAGCTTTACTCACCTAATTGGCTTGATTAATCCATAAAAGCTGATTTACTTAAAGCTTACGGACTTTTAGGCTCCTCTCTTTTGAAATTTGAAGCTCTTGATGATCACATTGCCAAAGGGAGAAATCTGAATATGCAATTTTTTAAATTGAAAAAGGGAGAAATCATTTGCTTGGTTCTTTTGAGCAGTTTTGGAATTTTGACACTTTTGTCTCTCTCATGCTCTTTTAAGCTGTTTGTGTTGTCAATGTATTCATCAAGGGGAGATTGTAAGACCAAGAGGTTTTGGTCATGATATTTGATGATGAATACATTGCCAATAATGAAGACTTAGTCTTGATGCTTAAAGTTCAATACATTGTCTCGGAACATGCTTTTGATCGTTTTCTTGACTTGCTTTTGAGCTCTGTTGATA